>OX336419.1:6232792-6355061 GCA_946903255.1 Schistosoma spindalis | reverse complement strand
AATTACACAGAACCTGATTTGTTATTATTATTCTATTATTATTACCCTCTTTTTCAAATATGGCAAATATAATGCTAACATTATTGGAACTTGTGTATTATTGCATTTTTGAAGAAACCCGAAATGGTTTCTTCACAACACTTATGTACCCATAAGATGTTTGTGAATAATAATAATTAGTATTAGTATTATTATGATTTATAAGTAATACTGGTGCTGAGAATCCTACGTCGTACAAAAACATAATATCGAAGGAAGCCATTACAGAAACTGGTAGCACAGCAGATGCACATGATCATTAATTACCTGAAAGAGAGAATACGGGTATTAGCATAATAGATGCATTTAGAAAGACTGTGATTTCCATTTCCAAAGAACCAGTGGAATTACCATGTAGGGAAGCTCTAGGCAAACGCCTATTGCGTATGTTTCATTAGCCAAATTTATGGCCCAATGATCATTTTTAAGTATTTTACATCACACGGATGGTTGTGTATCATCTTCAACGACGCTATGACGTACCGATTGACATCGTACCGCAAACGAAACATGGCTTCGCAAGCGGTAAACTTTGATATATGAAAAGTAAGAATAATAATAGTCATTTACCTTTTTACTCTCTGACCATGGCCCTCCGGCTTCTTTTTATGGCCAAAACAACAAACATAGACTACATACTGGTAGCGAATTTCCGGTTTTTCTATGTTCCGCTTGCTTTCATGTACAACGTAATAAGTCCAACTCGTCTAATACTTTAATATGGTGTATTTTTATAACAAACCTTCTGCAACAGATCGATAGCTTCTCCGACTTCGTCCCAGCTTGTCAGGTGCTTGGGTCTGATAATGCTTTCGAAAACATCACTGGTGTCCACAACTGCTGGACACTCATTATTAGTTTGACTTGTTGATGGAGTAGGGTGATCAATAACACTTAAGAAAATAACAAACCGGAAACCGTTTCCTTTCATTCCGTAGGACAACATAATAAATGACAGTTAGGATCGAATAGTTAGAGTCTCAAGCGGCAGCAACACTTATTTTAGCTAAAGAAACTAACTTCCGCTCTCGATATCTGAAAAATGCTCAAAACAAAACGGATTAACATTTTATAACATAAAACTAGCCAGCTTGTCTGAAGAAATACATTGACTTGAATAGCAGCAGCAAAAACCCAACAAACAATGCTGAATCTAAGAAAATTTGCGCCAACATTTAGAATATTACACTAACTGCTGCATTAAATTATGTAGCTACACAAAAGGAATGGCTGAGAAAACACAGAAAGAGGAAAGCCGACAGCCACTGCTTACAAAGATGGCGGATATAATAATTCACGCCTCATTCTGACTGGTCGTTAAGCAGACTGTCACGTTTACGATATCGAGTTGTGTTTAATCGCAGCCCTATTTATCTTTTACCTGATAAGTTCGTCCATAAATTACAGTCTCGCCTACAGTCGTTTTCGACTGAACTGACATATTATTATGTCACATATCTGGGAAAAATTATGTGAGTAATAGTTGATGTTGATAGTCTTTTCTGCCCGCTTTATGAACATATACAGGAACTGTGTATAAAATTACTGTAAGTGCCACATTAATTAGTCACATATTCTTCATAAGTAAAGCGATGCGCGTTTGTTTTGAGCATGGTAAATAAGTCATGTCGTAGTTAATATTAACTTATGACGTGTCTCTTATAGGATTTAAGAATGAATTTCTGTAAACATAATCCGCAATCACTGACCAAATTATAAATAAAGTTCTAATGCATATTTACGAGTGCTATTCAAATATTGCCTACCAGTTATGTTATTGCTGTATGTAAACAATGGACGTTGAAATTGGATTTTTCTCAGATTTCATATTAATATTTAAAGTTTATGAATCCGTTTATTTGGTGCCTAGTTTCTTTGAGAGAAGTCAGTGAATAGGACTTCCCTGGCAGAGGCTATATACGCGTGGCCATGTGAGAGCATTTCGAAAGAGAGCGGACTCTCCATACTCTCGGCCGTACCACGGCGTTTGGGAGCATATACGAGGATAGGCGATAACAATCATTCATACGACCGAATCGGAGTCAGATCACAAGCCACTAAAGTGGAAAGCCTTTCGACAACATCGTCCGATCAGAACCAACGAGCCTCAACGTCAAGTACAACGATGTGTCCCAATTTCTTCACGATTAAGGTTACATCCAATCGCAATACAGAACAGGACGCCCTAGACCAAAATTATCCCCAAAATATATCCGAATCGGACAAAAAATACCCCAACTAGGTAGATTGTAAAGCGAAAATCGGTCTGATGCGTGCACTAAAAGACGGAGAGAGCTAAATCAATGTTCTTGTTCGGGAAGATAGATTTGTAGAATTATGGTCTACTTTGATATTAGTGCTGCTCTAATAGTAGACCTAATCCTAAATTTCCACATTTGTTATCATGTAACTGCCTAATCTATAAGATCTCACGTGCAAATCACATCATCTTCTACACCAACTCACTGCATCTTAACAATTACCAACAGATGAAGGAGAAGAATTTCAGGCTAGAGATGGAACAATATATTTCATATGAATAAAATATATAAGGTGATAGTGAGCAGGGAGCACGCCTGCTTGGCCGAGCCATGCCATCCGATCAATTCCGATTAATTCACACTCATTGTTCCCGCCTTTCTCCATTGTTGTGTATTTCTCCGCGTTCAATGTGGAATGTGTATTTGCCATATTGTCTGGTGGTAGGGCCGAACGCCACTACACTACTCTCCCACCAGAATTAACGTGACGTTCGTTCGATACCAAATTGAGCGGGATTGTCGTGCACCGGAGGTTACCAAGAATAATAAGAATCTTCCGGGTATTGATAAACTGAAAGATAAATCAAAAAGAAGTAGGCAACATCTGATTGGGGAATACATGTGATAATTTCAAAATATCTGCTTTCACGTTTAACACGCTTGAAATGAAAATTTAGATAAATATTATTCGAGCTAAACAAAGTGGGATTATAATAATAATAATAATAATAATAATAATAATAATAATAATAATAATAATAATAATAATAATAATAATAATAATAATAATAATAATAATAATAATAATAATAATAATAATAATAATAATAATAATAATAATAATAATAATAATAATAATAATAATAATAATAATAATAATAATAATAATAATAATAATAATAATAATAATAATAATAATAATAATAATAATAATAATAATAATAATAATAATAATAATAATAATAATAATAATAATAATAATAATAATAATAATAATAATAATAATAATAATAATAATAATAATAATAATAATAATAATAATAATAATAATAATAATAATAATAATAATAATAATAATATAATAATAATAATAATAATAATAATAATAATAATAATAATAATAATAATAATAATAATAATAATAATAATAATAATAATAATAATAATAATAATAATAATAATAATAATAATATAATAATAATAATAATAATAATAATAATAATAATAATAATAATAATAATAATAATAATAATAATAATAATAATAATAATAATAATAATAATAATAATAATAATAATAATAATAATAATAATAATAATAATAATAATAATAATAATAATAATAATAATAATAATAATAATAATAATAATAATAATAATAATAATAATAATAATAATAATAATAATAATAATAATAATAATAATAATAATAATAATAATAATAATAATAATAATAATAATAATAATAATAATAATAATAATAATAATAATAATTAATAATAATAATAATAATAATAATAATAATAATAATAATAATAATAATAATAATAATAATAATAATAATAATAATAATAATAATAATAATAATAATAATAATAATAATAATAATAATAATAATAATAATAATAATAATAATAATAATAATAATAATAATAATAATAATAATAATAATAATAATAATAATAATAATAATAATAATAATAATAATAATAATAATAATAATAATAATAATAATAATAATAATAATAATAATAATGATAATAATAATAATAATTAATAATAATTAATAATAATAATAATAATAATAACAATAATAATAATAACAATAATAATAATAATAATAATAATAATAATAATAATAATAATAATAATAATAATAATAATAATAATAATAATAATAATAATAATAATAATAATAATAATAATAATAATAATAATAATAATAATAATAATAATAATAATAATAATAATAATAATAATAATAATAATAATAATAATAATAATAATAATAATAATAATAATAATAATAATAATAATAATAATAATAATAATAATAATAATAATAATAATAATAATAATAATAATAATAATAATAATAATAATAATAATAATAATAATAATAATAATAATAATAATAATAATAATAATAATAATAATAATAATAATAAATAATAATAATAATAATAATAATAATAATAATAATAATAATAATAATAATAATAATAATAATAATAATAATAATAATAATAATAATAATAATAATAATAATAATAATAATAATAATAATAATAATAATAATAATAATAATAATAATAATAATAATAATAATAATAATAATAATAATAATAATAATAATAATAATAATAATAATAATAATAATAATAATAATAATAATAATAATAATAATAATAATAATAATAATAATAATAATAATAATAATAATAATAATAATAACAATAATAATAATAATAATAATAATAATAATAATAATAATAATAATAATAATAATAATAATAAAATAAAAATGACTCCGTATAGGGATATTTCAATGAGTCGCCGTAATAATAATGATAATAAAACGTAAGATGCGTGTTAATAGCCGTTGGTTAATAACTTAACTTATAGGTAGTAAGTATTTTGTGTTTAGAAATATTAAAAGCAATCCATATTGTAGAAATGTTAATATTGGTATTAGTTTTGGTTTAAATTATGAAATCAAATAACGATTATGCCGGTAAGTTGTCCATATGAGTTGAATTCCAATTGCATCTGTATTAGTAGGCTAACTGAAGGAACAAAAGTATTACCGTGGAGAAGAATTCCAACTAGTGTTCCAGTTAGTTTGATACGGTTTATTTAGTTACGGGGAGATTTTCTCAACCTCATTTTTACTTGACCGTGATAGAATTTAGTAATACTACTAATACACATGAATGGTTATCAAAATAAAATTTAAATACATGAGTGATAATTATATGAATTTTGGACAGATAGCTAGGAACAAATCGTTAAACATGAGTGTATTCGTAAGAGACATGCTCTAGACTCAATGTTCTGATCTGCGGCAGACTATTTATTTATATTTATACTTGCCGGCTGATTGGGCATACAAGTTAGTTGCAAGTATGCAGTTTATCATAAGGCGGAATACGATTTAATTGAGATATAGTGATTATAAGTTGCGTGTGATGTAGTGCCGCGAGATGACTTTGGCAAATAAGTCTTTACAAGATGATCAACAACCAGTGATGCTCATGTGATTATCAGGAAGAACATAAGTTGTAACCAAGGGGAGTACACTCCCAACTCATGTCTATGATAATGGCTTGAACCTTAGTCAGTGTTGGGGTAAATTCGACATTGATGTTTTCAGTCTGCAGGAGATTTGCTCGACTGCTTATACTGATTATTTGCATGCATGATTGTGTCGCTAAACCTCCAATTAGACTGACAAGGTTTTGAGATATTTATTGAATGAACAACTGATAGAGAAACATACTGAAATAATCTACAATGGATGGAGATACCGAGAAACACAACACTATCTAATGATAATTACAAGTCAGTTTGTTGAATGATTTTGTTAGTTTCCAACTTTATCAGTCATATTACGTGATTGTCAAGTCATGACAATGCTTAATGACGACATCCTGAAACCATCCGATCAACTCGGATTAATTGTAACGCGTGTTATCAACGGTTACCAAACAGCGGATCAGATCTAAAATTGCAACACACAGGGTTAGCTCAACACTTCACACCAAGAGAGAACATGAAGTACGGTCACGGCACTTTTATTTTTATAAGTAAATTACGCGCGGGTTGTTACAGAGAAGGAAGCTAGTGTACCAAAGTCTTACGAGTCATCCTGTAAGTTCAGAGCACTCAGGGCTTGTTCTTCAGCTTCCAAAGAGTTTATGTTTGGTCGCCCTGACATAGAAAGAAAACAGAACGGGTTAGCAACATCACCATGGTAATTCTAACTCTGTTACACCACGTCCTAATGAGGCACTGTCCTCAGTGCCTGGTCTCGGACAAGGATATGCTGCTTCTCCTTCAGCCGGTATCTCATGAAAACCTGTAGCGGGTTGTGGATCTGTGAACTGAGCACCAGCAGGTACCGTTGTCCGACCTGGCTTTATTTGATTGTAGTGCACCGTCATTAAGTCGTCCTGAGGTCGTTGCGGGTTACGTAACACAACCGTCGTGGGGACTCGGGTGAGGACGATTTCGAAGGGGCCGTACCAAGGCTGATGGAAACTACTGCAACTCCTTATCGATGTCGTGGGGCGGCGTAACCAGACACGGTCTCCAACTTTATACACTGGTCCTTGCACCTGACGATCGTACACATCTTTTGACGGTTAGTAGCCCTGCGCTAGTTGATGTTGACTAAGCGGTACGCATCAGCCAGGCGGTTACGGAGAGTACGGATGTACGGTTCGTGTTCTTGTTTTCGCACGGAAGCGAAAGCGACTGCATCTATACCGGGAGGCGTAGTTCATGTCCAAATGGTAAAATAGCGGGTGAGAATCCCGTAGACCCATGTACTGACGTTCGATAAGCGAGCATACATTGAGGAAGCACCTCATTCCACAACTCGGATGACGATCTGCTGATGAACGGTTGTAAAATAGCTTTAATCGTTCTATTTGTTCTCTCGACTAGACCGTTACCTTCAGGGTGATATGCGGTAGTATGTGTCTTCCTTATTCCGAATAACTTACATATTTTGGCAGTGAGATGACTTTCAAAGGCCGGGCCCTGGTCGGAATGGAGTGAGAGTGGGGCTCGGTTCGGTACTTACTAGCAACAAAAGTTGCAGCCAGCTTGCTAACATCAATCCTTTGGTGGCGGTCACTTCGTTGGCCACTGAAAAGTAAGGTAAGATTGGCGCAGACCAGGGCATGATCAGAGTCCAGATAGGTACTCCGAAAGAAGCGGCAGTCTTGTACACAACCACGCCAGCGGTAGCTGATCGCGATCTGATCAATCTGAGTCCAGGCTTAAGATGCAGAGGGAGGACTCCAGGTGGCACATCGGCGATGACTGTGCCGGAAGTTAGTGCTAGCCAGAAACAGGTTGTGGTCTATGCATAGTTGCAGTAGACGTTCCCCGTTATCTGTCCTGCGACCAACAAGTCCCCATCGGCCACCTAAACGAATCTCTTCTGTGCCTAGACGCCTGACCTGAGCATTCAATTCTCCGGCTAGTACTACAATATCTGTCGAACGCACTTTCTGGAGAAGAACAGATAACTGGTGGTAAAAATCATCCTTGATTGCATCCGGGCTGCAATCTGTCGGGGCATAGGCGGAGATGACATCGTTTCTCACGCCGATTTCTTCTCATTTTGATGGAACTTTCTAATCTAACAGCACATAACCGACTGTTAATGGGGATCAAATCGATCAGTGCTGCCTCAGCTCTAGCACTTAGTGCGACACCAACGCCAGCAAGACCAGACGAAGATGCCACAGGGTCCCCGGATAAACGTACATAAAACAAGCTTTTTGAAGCGACAGATGGAGAGCGGACTTGTAGTACTTCACCAGAGTCTTGAATACGGGTCTCGGATAGACAACACACGTCAATATTAAGACTTTCCAAAGACATAGCCAGCCCTATCTACTGTCCGACCTGCATAAGTGTGCGAACGTTAAAGGCAGCCAGTTTGAATGGTGCGCGTGGTTTCAGAAAAACTGCTTCAGTACTCTTATTCGATGGTAACATACAATTTTCAACCAGGCAGACTCGAGAACGTTTAGATAGAGCTGAATTTCCACCATAGGCGAGCTGCTGTACAAGTCGAAAAATAAGGATAGACAGAGTGGGAATGAAAGAGGGTGAATGAATGACGTGATAAATAATAATAATAATAATAATAATGTGAATTGTTTGACATTAAATCGCAGCAAGAATAGAGTTTTCAGTGAGTATCATCATTTTCATTATCATTATATTTGTGTATAGGCTGGGATACTGCCCGGGTGCCCAGACCGAAGCAGGTGGTTTTCTTGGGGGGCCACACCCCGAGCCTTCGACCTAAAAATCTAACCCACAAGGCGGTGAAGCATCGTGCGGAGATGCAGTCCCATGGAAGCCGGTGACCAAAAATTGGTTCATACGCCATTTGTTCCCATAATGTTGATACCAACTCGTTGGTGCGGTCCAGTCGTTCCCATCGGCATTAACGGCGCACGTGGTGTTTGCTTGGGAGATTTTGTGCGGCAACATGTGTTACAGTTTTTGCAGAAGTCAGTTACATCTTCGTGAATAGACGGTCACCAAAAGCGCTGGCGAACAGCATATTCGATTCTTCGTTCTCCTGCGTGCTGGAGTTCGCGATGAACTTGCTTCACAATACTCTGGGTCTTTACTTGCGGCACTATAAGCAGGGGTTTTCTGGACTCATTAATCAGGAATTGCGTGTTACCATATAATTTTAAGTTGTTCCATTTGTTACAAATAGGACGCGTAGCGAGGGATTGACCTCTTAACTCCTTCATCGACGGCTTATTGTTCCTATGTATTTGTCTTCGATAAACAACCTGTAAATTGAGATCTGCTGCTTGTAGCGACGACCAGTCGGTCTCTATTGCCGTACTCAGAATTGCAGCAACGGTATCCATGGACAGAGGTAGGAGGGAGATCATCTGCATTGGTATGTCTATTCCCCGGTCGGTACTCGCATGTGAAGTCAAATTTTTGCAGCCGTTCCTGCCAGCGTGCTACTTGTCCTTCTGGTTCGCGAAAAAAAACGAAGCCACTGTAAAACACGGTGATCCGTGCGCACACGAAAAGTTCTACCAAGTAGATAATGACGGAAGTGCTGTAAAAATTTTACTAATGCTAGCATTTCTCAGTGTGTTGTGGAATACGTGCTTCGCTCTTGTCTAGTCGTCGGCTGGCGTACGCAATGACTCTCTTCTGGCCATCTCGATCTACTTGTGAGAGAACTGCACCAATAGCTGAGGAACTAGCATCGATATCGAGTATGAACTCGCCTCCGTCTGCTGAGGTGTCGGGAAAGGCTAATATAGGTGATGAGGCTAGCCGTGCCTTCAACGTATCAAATGCATGTTGACACTCGCTGTTCCATAGGAATTTTCGTCCCTTATGTGTCAATCTGTGCAAAGGTGCTGCCAAAGATGCAAAGTCACGAACAAAACGTCTGTAATGGGACGCGAGCCTCAGGAAATTGCGAACGTCTTCAGGCGCTTTTGGTTGCGGCCAAGTAACAATGGCACGCGTTTTTTCATTATCTGTACCCACACCATCTGAGGTGATAAGATGTCTTAAGAATATTGCTTCCTTCTGCAACAGACGGCATTTGGATGGTTTTACTTTTAGGTCATGTTGTCTAAGACGCTGAAGAACAGCTTTTAGGTTAGCATTGTGTTGTTCGGGTGTGCTACCGTATACAATAATATCAGCAAGGTAAACTAAACATTTATGGGGCGCTATATCCTGTAATACTGTTTGCATCAGTCTTTGAAAAGTAGCAGGAGCATCTGTTAACCCAAAAGGCATTACCTGGAATTCATACAAATCATTTGGTACTACGAATGCAGTTTTGTTCCTATCCTGCGGCCGAACTTCCACTTGCCAGTACCCAGATGCTAGATCTAAGGTGGAGAACCAACAAGTGGAAAAGAATCCCGTTTAGTTATGGCATTAAGGCGTCGGTATTCTACACAGAGTCGAAGTGAGGAGTCTTTCTTCTTCACAAGAACAATAGGTGATGATGAAGGGACTATGATCTTCTTGTCTAACATATCCTTTATCATCGACTCTAGTTGTGATCGGTAGTGTACGGGTACTCTGCGAGGCGGCTGTCGGATTGGCATGTGATCCCCTGTAAAAATAGAGTGTTGCACTGTATTCGTACGATTTTCAGAAATGCTTTCCTCGAACACAGAACTAAACTATCGGAGCACAGCCACCGTTGCCGACGGTCAGTTTCCTGTATCATTTGGTTGCTCTCTACCTGACGTACCGACTCTGAAATTCTAATGTGAGCAACAGGCTTAGTCGCCCATGCATACTGGTATAGGTGTAGCGTAGCCTCGCCGATTTTCGCTTCTGCCCTATCCATAAATATAGAAACTTAGTGTTTTAACATAAAATCTACGCCCAATATCATGTTCCAGGTTAATGTAGGGCAAACTAAAAACTCATGACGAACCGAACATCTCTCCACTGTCAAGTTTAATACGGTCTTATAACACACTTTAAGGGGGTCCCCACTAGCTGTTATTAGTGCTGAGGAGCATCGTTTTTGCTGTACTTTATGGTGCAGTCTCTTTAGGAACGCTTCCTTGATGAGGGATGCGGAAGCTCCAGTGTCTAGCAGTATGTCAATCACCACATCTTGCACTCTACATTTGAGGGTGATGGGGCTGATATGATTAACATGACATGAAGATAAATAGTAAACGTGTGAATCACTCGGATTACGAGGTCGGTTATGTCCACATCTTCAAGCGTTCCTGCCAAACCACCTGCAATACATGTATCTCGTTTGACGACTGAGGTAATTGTTATATGATGGTCGTTTGTTCCAAGTCGAGTTTGATGCCCGGCTGGGAATGTGTGCGATCGCTGTGGCTCTCGGAAGACTATCTACATGACTCGGTTCTATGGTTCGCCCTAGTATCATCACTGAATATTGTTGGGCTTCTGATGGGCGTGACATTCTATCTGCTGTAATAATCTGAGCGCAGTCTTCTTCAATTCGGTGGTATTTGCCGCTGGCGTTCGAAGTAATTGTTCTCCTAGAGGGTTTTGCACCAGCTCTTCGACGAAGCGAGAGCGTACCAACTCGTCTCGTCCGCCGACATCCAGTTCAGGAAATGCTTTGACCTCAATATGTTGCAAGGAATCCAGGTACTCAATAGGATTCTTACCGGCTTTCTGGTGACGCGACAAAAATTGAATGGTCAGCTGCTGATTATCCACAGGTAGTGAGAAACAATCGTCTAATATATTCCAGTTTTTAGATAGAGAGTTACTTGTTGAGAACACATATGCTGTTACTCTTTTACAGCCTCTCAAGAACGATACAAGGTAGTCAGTGTTCGGAAACGGGTACTTTGCGCAGATATGCCTCTACTCTAAATTTCCAGACAGCATAGTCCGATGACGTTTCCAAAAGTGGAGGCTGACGAGGACTTGCGGTGGTTGTTGCCTTGACTGGCAGTACCGGGGGTTCTTCTGTTATTGACTAGAGTTGTCCGATAGGCACCTCCATCACCAAATGCAACGTGTGTTATCAACAGTTACCAAACAGCGGATCAGATCTAAAATTGCAACACACAGGGTTAGCTCAACACTTCACACCAAGAGAGAACATGAAGTACGGTCACGGCACTTTTATTTTTATAAGTAAATTACGCGCGGGTTGTTACAGAGAAGGAAGCTAGTGTACCAAAGTCTTACGAGTCATCCTGTAAGTTCAGAGCACTCAGGGCTTGTTCTTCAGCTTCCAAAGAGTTTATGTTTGGTCGCCCTGACATAGAAAGAAAACAGAACGGGTTAGCAACATCACCATGGTAATTCTAACTCCGTTACACAATTCCTAATCATTGTTCCCGCCTTTCTCCATTCTTCTGTATTTCTCCGCGTTATATGTAGGGTCTTATTTGTACAATACAACATGCAAAGCCAATGCGAGTTAGGCTTCGGGCATCTTTTGTATGTGGTGGGACTTAAACGGGTACACAACTTATGGAACCACTTTTTACACTCATTGCACTGCATCCCTTACTTCACGGGGAACAAGTAGTTTGGCTGTCCACATTTATAAGTACAACCAACCATTGTAACCAGATCAAGAAGTTTAAAACACAATATGAACACAAGTGCCAATCAGACAAAGTTTAGCAAGATTTCAAAACCTTAACCGAAATGCTTCAAGTTAAGGTGCATCAAGAATGTTCTTGATGCAACAAGTACACAAAAGCGAAGATAATCACAACACGTACAAAATCACTGCCTTTTTTAAACGCGTGCGCTGTTCGTAAAGAGTTGAAATGAACACTCAATGTCTGGCCTTCATTTGTTGTAAATTTACTGAAGGTCACTGGATTGTTCGTGAGTGCAATTCCCTGAGGTACTACAGCAATTCCCATGTGTGGCGCGATGACTGGAGTATAATGATGTGATTATTCAGGAAAAGTGAAAATGTGAAGAGACAGAGTGAAGGCTCGTTTTGTGGCCACGCACAATTTGATTTAAATTCTGCTTTTTCACTTCCTTACAGATTGCATAAATAAACTCCTGCCGATCGTATTCCATATGTGTCTTCTGTATTTTCGACGTCGTTGCGTCTAGGTTTAATTATCAGTGAACTAGTTTCATCTGATGCGTTTCGTACTATTTCAGTAAGAAATTCACTAGGCCGTTTGTTCTTCACTCATGATAGCATTAGAATACGTTCAGCCATACAATTACCAAATATTTATCATTTCGCTAAGGTTAATTCGTATTACAATTCATTGATAAGCAATATCTATTATCTTAGTATATGCCATTATGTTAGCTGTGAATTGAATGAAGAAATCATTGTATTTTTTATCAGTGCCTGTGAACCCCTTTCCTATGTAGTACAATTCAGTCAATACTGATATAAAACTTAATACGAATAAATCTCAGTTATGATTAACGAGTTGAAAATTGTGTACTGGGACCAGTTCACTGTTACAACAAAATTATTTCTATGGGGGAGGTCAACTGGAATAACACTGATAAATCCTAGTCAAGCCCTCTTGAATATGCTACATAATCAAGTAAGGATAATAATCATGATGAGACTATATATCGTACATTAGTAATACTTCTTTATGGATTTCTGCAATGTTAATATTATTTAATGAACACTGATGTGTTCAGCAATAGTATATGCAAACTCCAATAAGTGTTTCAGTATTCGCCACATTGTGCAGCTAGACGAATACGGGCTTTTATTTATTATATCGGAACTAAAGATTGGTACAGTAGACCTTACCAGTCTAATCGACCTAAAAATTCATAATGTCAGATGCAAGTCCGTTAACTAGCGCTTAATACGAATATCGACTGAGTGCGTTGACAAGAGCGTGGGTGATCAGGCCAGCTTTCGCCAAGATTGACCGAGGTCGACGGTACCAAACGGGCGATGGTCGGAAGCGTGGGCTCAGGACACAAAAAAATCAAAGAGAAAGGGTGCAGCATGCATGTAGTATAGGGACAGAGTCCTATACCGTATCCGTTGTTGATTGAGAGGTCTCTTTCGCACTTCGTGAGCTTTTAATCTCATCCGAGGTCAAGGGCGGCGTGGTCTGCTGATCAGGACGTGACACTGGTCTCGCCCGTAGAAGGTGCAGATGGCACGTGCTGTTGACTAGGACGTGAGAATGAGGTTTCTGATGTATCTAGCGTAATCTGAAGTAGATGTAGAGACCCGCTAGTAGGTTTGATAGGTCTAGCATTGGGTCACAAGTTATCATGTAGGGTACTGTCATCGACGTGTGCTGGTTTGAGACGATAAACGTGGTTGGAACAGCCTCGATCCATCTTGTGAAACGATCGATGCACGTGAGTATGTGACAATACCCGTGCGGTGGTGGCAATGATTCTACAATGTCTATATGAACGTGATTGAAGCGAGCATCAGGCGCAGCAAACGTGCCAACGGGGGCAGCGACATGTCTGTGCACTTTTGATCGTTGACTTTGTAAGCATTGTTTTACCCACATACGGACATCTTTATTCATGGACGGCTAGACGTATCGTGCAGCGATGAGGCGTTAAGTGGTTGCGATACTTGGATGAGACAGTCCATGAAGAGCATCGAAGACGATACGATGGTAGGCTGAGGGTACGATGGGTCGGGGAAGACCAGTAGAAGTATCACACAGCATAGTACCTGAGCTAGTAGCTAGGGGTACTTCCTGGCACTGAAGAGATGTAGTGTGGTGCTTCTGCGCAAAAAGGATCGTTTGCTTGAGCGGCAGTCATAGCAGGAAGATTGAGCACCGGTAAAGTAACTGCATGCCCCCAAATGCCCTGGTACGGCCGAGAGTGGGGAGAGTCCGCTCTCCCTCTCGAAATGCTCTCACATGGCCACGCGTATATAGCCTCTGCCAGGGAAGTCCTACTCAATGCCTTCTCGTGGCGGGGGTGTTGTTTACAAAAATGAGAGGACGAAAAGCGAATGTCTGGCGCTTTAACCGGACCCCAAATCAATGGTGCACATGGGCTGGCTCCAGTATCCTGAAGGAACAAATGGCGTATGAACCAATCGTTGGTCACCGGCTACCATGGGACTGCATCTCCTCACGATGCTCCACTGCCTTGTGGGTCAGACGTTCAGGTCAAAGGCTCGGGGTGTGGCCCCCTAAGACAACCACCTGCTTCGGTTTGGGCACCCGTGTAGTATCACAGCCCTCACACAAATCAATTGAGCTTTGTGTGGCGCATATGTATTTTGGTACCTATACTTATGTGTTAAAATAAATAAATAAATAATAAAGTAACTGCATTCGCCTAGATACGTGATAAAGCGTCGGCAACATAGTTCGACTCGCCTTTAGCGCGAGGAAGGTCTGTCCTGACCTAGGAGATATAGTCCAAATGTCTGCACTCTCGTGGTGAGTAGCGGTCAGACTTGGTATGCAGGGCATAAGTTAAGGGCTTGTGGTCGGTGAATAAGATGAAATGGCGTTCTTCCACCACGTGCCGGAGATGTTTGATGGCACAGTAGGCTGCTGGCGACCAAAAGCGCTATATCTCGTCTCCGTGGGAGTAAGGCGTCGCGAGAAAAATTCCGGAGATGTTCTGTTGCATAACGGCTCCTGTAGCAAAATCTGATGCATGGACCGCTGTACTAAGCGTGGCTGGTGGTTCAGGATGAGCGGGGAGTGTAACTTGAGCCAGAGTCGTTTTGATCTCTGAAAATGCAGGACACGCGGTATCGTTTAACTTGCGTGGATTACTGCGAAGTAAGTTGGTTAATGATCGTAACCACTCTGTCGGGTGTGGGATGAAACGTCGGTAGAAGTTAACCAAACCGAGAAATGCCTTCAGCTCCTTGAGTGTGAACGGTACGGGACTCCATTATTTCATATACTTTGTCCTCACAAGGTAAAATACTCTCTTGCTTAATAATGTGACCTAAGAATTTTATTTCTGGTTTGTCCAGTTCACACTCGTCCGGGTTGACTATTATTCCATAATCCGAAATGAGCTGGAATAGGTGTTATGTGTTGATAATGTTCATCGACTTTTGATGATGCGATTTACAGATTATCAATATAGACGTGAACAAAATCTAAATCTCGTACTATGCTATCAATAAAACTTTGAAGAGCTTGAGCGGCATTCTGTAATCCAAATGGCATTCGTAGGAACTCAAACTGACTGAATGGAGTCGTGATAGCGGTTCTCTCGATATCTTCAAGAGCGACCGGAATCTGATGATGTGCTCTTACCAGACCATTATACCTATCGCGTTCACTTGATAAAAGTAGGTCACAACAATTGTAACGCTTAGCCCTTTCGGGTTTGATATTAAAATATTCATATGTTAAGGATATGTACATAGAATTTGTTAGTGTCCCTCTATTATGTTTAACAAATAAATCCAATTACTTGACAAATGATTCCAGACGTTATTAATAAAAACTGATGGAATACACCACATGTTGCTAATATTTCGAATAAGTTATTTTACAATAAACTAGATGGCATACTGTTAACAGCAATGATTTTGACCACTTCAATTTCTCATATTTCAAATATTGATAACGTTTGCGTTGTTATTTGGAAACTAAATTCAAAAAATAGGATGATGATTTGGACTTACTGCAACTGCATACTTACAAAACATTTGGTACTGACATTACGTAAAAGCCTACCTACTGATTTACATTACTGCATACACAAAGATTTCTTACCGTAACTATATAGTGCTCAACTACATATAATGGAAAGTGTAAAGTGGGAGACGATTTTTACTTTCGATGAATTTGCAAAATTACGCAACAACTACTCACTTAGCTGTTGACTACTTTGCACGAGAATATAACATTGCATTTATTATCGATACCCCTTTCAAGGCGAAATAAAACAACTCCTTTGTATTAAGAATCACTGTTTACAAAGGTACCCAAGTATGAATATCGTTTGCTTCTTTCTCTATAATTATCATTAATTTAAGAGTAAACGCTTATTCACTCACCGATCCTTGACGTTTAGCGTGATTAATACATTCCCTAGTCATTATCTTATCACGGTGATTTGTTCATATGTTTACACGCATATAACAACTATCACAAGATCAAACTATGTGTTAACATAACTCATTGGAATACTAAAATAAATTCCAGATTACTACGTGTGCATTAAACACTTTGTAAGCTTTCAAGACCAGTAATCACTATTGAAAATAGTTATCAGTTTTCCTAGTTTACTTTTAATAACATGCATAGTATTTCTCTTATCACGATACCAAACGTGATCAAAAAAGTTAATTCAACTTTTTATCTCAATATCTATTCACAGTCAGGAGTACAGCACGGCAGCCTAGTGGGATTGATGTCTGTTTTTTCCAGAAGTCACTTTTCTTTTACCGAAACTTGGATTGGACAGTCAGACAGAATTTCTTATTACAAATAAAATTAAAATGTAAAAATGAAACTTCTCACATCCAACCAAACCACTTAATGCTAGTTAGAGTCGGACTAATCAGATTACACTATATTGAACATGTTAACTCATGTTGCAGCTTATTGTTTTAGAATCAACATGCATCGCGTTACAGATTAGAATTCGCATGTCAGTTGAACTGTATCTTTGCCGAAGCGTTGATCGGATTTGTTTTGAAAGATGGCGTAACATAAATTCTAGATAAGTGTTGTAACAATTTATATTTCATACATGTTATTAACAGCATTTCAATCTCATTTTTATGAGTACAGTAGAAGATAGGAACATTTAGTGAGAAAATATCCGTCATGAACAGGATAAAAATACAAATATGATGGAAATGGGTGGGGAAGTAAAACAGGAAAATATACTGTAAACGTGAATAAAGATTGATTAAGGGAAACAAAAGATAATATGACAGTAATAAAGAGCAAATAGTATATACCTAACTACATACAATAACATGAATGATGAGAAATATTATTTTTGGACTTACATTGTTTTTAAAGTAGTAGTTTTTCATATATTACATATTATTCAGACTTACATAGATCTATTGGCGTACAAAAAAACTACCAACAGACAACAAGAAAGTGTTACGACAAATTGAAGTACACTCGCTTAACAATCAGTAGAAAAAAACTTAAGTTATCAAGAGATCGGCACCTTAAATAAAGTAGTACATATAAAAATTGGAGTGTTACATGTAGAACAAAAAAAACAGTAAAATGTAAACATACAAGTATCGAATAAATTTTCCAACGCCGTTAACTCGAAACAGTTACAGTTGATGACAATGATGTACGTGTAGAACGTGTAGATGATGAACTAGGCATATGACCTGATTGTTTAATACAAAAAGCTCCATTGTAATTATTTATTTCATTATTACTGTTAGTTGTATTTACTGATATATTCAATGATTTACCACTTGTTTTCGATATGCATTGATTTCCAGGAACATCTAAGTATATACTGGTAGAGACTTCACTGTCTACTAAAACATCGAAAGAAAAAAATACTTGAAATTAAATTGGCTGAAGAATGCTTTTAGAGAAACAGTAGGAAAAATGAATATGATCATTCCACAGCAACCCATGTGTCGGGGTATTCAGAAAATACCCCAGAATTTATCTAAGGCCAGTCCGGAATGAGAAATGGTGTCATTTCCCAAAAAAAACTCATAGTTTGTAATTTTATCTTGTGGAGCTAGTATGCAGATGTATACATGGGCATTTCTTACCACCCACGCACATGGTCAATTAACGAACTATCGATTGGATATTTAAAACCACCAAGGCAATTTCGATGTATATATATCTGCATATATACGTTTAAAAATCGTCTTGTAAAATCCGCTGGTTTCTGGTTGTTGTAGAATATACTTCCATTCTAAGCTTGGTCATCTCTCTCTAGATAGCTGGGGCTGGAACGCGTCATTAGCTAGCTTACTGGTCTTAGTCATACAATCTCGTTCTCGTTCGCAAATTAAATGAACTCGTTAAGCTTCAAACCTAACACCATGAAAATGTGAACATTTCACAAAGCAGAAAGTCGGGAGTACCTTTTTAAAGTAATCTAAATACCACTTCAACCAACAATTTGGTTGGATGCTTGTTTCAATGATGAAATAACATCAAGGATACACAAATATCGTTTTATTGTGTCACTACTATTCTGAAAGTCGATGAAATTCAGCTCATAACTAATACCAAAGACTTTAGATCTTGAAATTAAACACAAATATTTCACATTAGTTATTATTATTTACTACAGGCTAATCTATCCCCAAATACTCCCTATTTGTGGCAGTACATTTACCTTATTTTCACTGTCGAAAACACTTGTGGAAGTTCTCAAAAGTAAGGCTATTTAGCTGTCTTTTTTCGCGTAATGCTAGTGATGTGCACAAACGATTTCTATCATATATATTAACATGTTGCTCAAACTTCATAGATATATGAGTAAATATAATGCATTTCAAACATTTACTTAAACCTAAACAATGAAACACTAGACTTTCAACTAGGGGTACTTGATATCTGGCTCTATGTCATAATTATTTAATTAATAGATTACAATATGCCCTACAATTTGGGAGAATATAAACAAGAAAATGTTAAATAAGGACATTTATTACAACTTACTCCTGTTGTCTGACAAAGCTGTAAATCGATTAACAGAACTTCTTGAAGTATAGGTTTCACTACAATTCGCTGACACTACTTTAGTATTTTGACCATTGCTACAACTGATTGATGAGCCTATCTGACAACCACCAGCTTTTATGGAACCGATATTATTGATTGAAGTATGCTGAATGGATTTATGAGGATAGGATTGAATATCTGCGTTCGATGTTGCAGTTGACAAAACTATATCAGTGGCATTTTGTATATAGGATTCCGCTAGAATTTCTTGTTCCATAGCCAAACAATCCATAAAATCACTGTCAAGTAATTAGTAACAGGAGTGTGCACGAAATAAAGCATAAAAACAAAAGTTCCACATTTAAATTCATCACTTTACAAAGTGGTAATAATCATGAAATAAATACAAGCAGTCAGGCAAATGTTTATAATTAATTTTTAACTATAATAGCATAGAGTAAATAAACAATGTTATTCATTATCTAACACATTATGGCTAAACATTAATTACTAAGGTTATTTCCTAAGGGATATATATATATATTGAGATGAGTGATTTGCAACGAATGTTAACCAATTATTACCACGGTACAGTTAATAATAAACACTGAAAAGAATCCAGATGAATGCACAGGCTCAAGATCCCCCAAACTATGTCAAAGTGAGAGGAAGTCACGGAAAAATATATTACCCAAATACAAGTTTTGATTGGAAATGTCATCACAATTATGCAGGTTAAGTGAACGGCGTTTCACGTCCAGAAAGTTACAGATGAGGGATAAAACCAACCAAAATTGATTGAAAAGTAGTATGTCCTACTTTTGTTTCATAAAGACCAACAAAGATGCTGTAACTCGGAAAAATAAGGGAATGTCTTACTCGGAATCAGGATAATAAGGATTTTCACTCATCCATACAAATCATAGAGTAAGCAAATATTTTGCTAGACGATTCAAACCACACATTGCGCCGTTCAGTCAGCTACAACGTAGGACAAGGCATATATATACATCGGTCCAAGCCCCCGCGCCTCATTAGCACAAGATGAACACCAAATTCATAGTAGTTACTTCAATGGTAGTGATTTATAAACAAAAGATTGGATATAAGGATATAATACAGGGGGAAAGAATTAGTAGAAAGAAAAGTATAAAGTAATTTTAATCTCATGGTTTTCACGCCGACATTAGTGGAAATTTTAGCGATGAGTAGATGTGTGTAGTAACTCCGCCTGAAGTTCCTCAGGGGGCTACTGCCGGTCTCAAGACCGGATAAAGGAGGAGGGTTGAGCATAGGGTTAGCGACCGCATCCCGTAGGAAACGCTGACCAGAAAAAATTATTCAAGCCATTTAAAATCTGCCCTGGAAGTGAGGTCTTAATTTAGAAGAGTTATGACGCCTCACGGTGAAAGCCGAGTTCCTTCAGAAGCCACGAGGCTGATGCACCTTCTGACAACCAGAGCAACCATTTATTTAGGTACATGGAATGCTCGTACAATGTGGGAGACTGGGAGAGTCTTCCAGAAATGAGGAGATATAACCTAGAGGTGCTTGGGATCAATGAAACACATTGGACGCAAGTAGGAAAACAAATAGCTTCACTGGAGCTTGTTATACTCCAGTCGTGATGAAGAAAATGCCCAAAGTACACAAGGAGCTGCATTGATGCTGTCTAAACAAGCACAAAATGCACTTATAGGATGGGAATCTCATGGACCAAGGATCATCAAAGCCTCCTTCAAAACAAAGAAAGACGGCATTTCAATGAACGTCATCCAATGCAACGCACGTACCAACGACTACAATGAAGACGCTAAAGATCAATTCTACGATATTTTATTTTTATTTCAACACATAGATATTGGTACAAGGAGGCACCAAATACATATGCGCCACACAGATCTCATTTGATAAGTGTGAGGGCTGTGATACTACACGGGTGCCCAAACCGAAGCAGGTAGTTTTCTTAGGCGGCCACACCCCGAGCCTTCGACCTGAAGGTCTAACCCACAAGGCAGTGGAGCATCGTAAGGAGATGCAGTCCAATGGTAGCCGGTGACCAACGATTGGTTCATACGCCAATTGTTCCTTCAGGATACTGGAGCCAGCTCATGTGCACCGTTGGTTTGGGATCCGGTTAAAGCGCCGGACATTCGCTTTTCGTCCTCTCATTTTCGTAAACAACACCCCCACCACGAGAAGGCAGTGAGTAGGACTTCCCTGGCAGAGGCTATATACGCGTGGCCATGTGAGAGCGTTTCGAGAGGGATAGTGGACTCTCCCCACTCTCGGCCGTACCAGGGCATTTGGGGGCAATTCTACGATAGGCTGCAGCCAATCGTCGAGAAGTGCCCAACAAAGGACCTGACCATTCTGATGGGAGATTTAAATGCCACGGTTGGAATGGACAACACCGGATATGAAGTTATCATGGGAAGACATGGACTGGAAGAAAGGAACGAAAATGGTGAGAGATTTGCAAATCTATGTGCCTTCAATAAATTGGTCATAGGCGGCACGATATTCCCACATAAACGCATTCACAAAGCCACATGGACTTCACCGGATCACACTACGCAAAACCAAATCGACCATATCTGCATCAACAAATGATTCAGGAGGACGATGGAGGATATGAGAAGCAAGAGAGGAGCTGATATGGCATTAGATCATCACTTGCTGGTCACCAAGATGTAACTGAAACTCAAGAAGCACTGGACAACGAGGCGGACAATATCACAAAAGTTTAATACGGATTTTCTTCGGGATACTGAAAAACCAAACAAATTCAAAATAGCCCTCAGCAGTGAGTTCCAGGCCTTTCATGATCTACTCAATGGAGTAGGAACTACTATAGAGGACAACTGGAAAGGGATAAAAGAGGCAATCACTTCAGCATATCATAAGGTTCTGGGCCACAAGAAACACCACCAAAAGGAATGGATCACTGTTGACACACTGGATAAGATTCAAGAAAGGAAGAAAAAGAAGAAAGCAGCAATCAATATCAGCCCAACAAGAGCAGAAAAAGCCAAGGCAAAAAGCTGAATACCCAGAAGTAAACAAGCAAGTGAAGAGGAGCATCAGAACCGACAAACGTAAATATGTGGAAGATTTAGCAATGACGGTGGAAAAGGCTGAAAGAGAAGGAAATATGAGACAACTGTATGAAACAACACAGAAACTCTCTGGAAATCACCGTAAACCAGAACGACCAGTGAAAAGCAATGAAGGCAAGGTAATCACCAACATTGAAGAACAACTAAACAGGTGGGTAGAACACTTCAAAGAACTGTCGAATCGACCAGCCCCACTGAACCCACTCAACATCGAAGCAGCACTCACGGACCTCCAAATCGATGTTGGCCCAGCAATTGAAGAGATCAGCATGGCTATCAGACAAATCATAAGTGGCAAAGCGGCAGGACCAGACAACATTCCAGCAGAGGCATTGAAAGCAGACGTAACGGTAACTGCAATGATACTCCACCTTCTCTTCAGCAAGATTTGGGATGAGGAACAAGTACCAAAAGACTGGAACGAAGGACTTCTGGTCAAAATACCAAAGAAAGGCGTTCTCAGCAAGTGTGAGAACTACAAAGGCATCACTCTTCTCTCAATACCAGGAAAAGTCTTCAACAGGGTATTGTTAATCAGAATGAAGGACTCCATAGTCGCCCAAATTCGAGACCAAGAGGCAGGATTCCATAAGGATCGATCGTGTACAGACCAAATCGCAACTCTACGGATCATTGTGGAATAATCAATTGGATGAAATTCATCACTCAAACATCAACTTCATTGACTACGAAAAAGCATGGATTAAACTGCAAAATCGTGCGTGGAGGACAGTTGACAAACTCGTTTGAAGTAAAGACCGGTGTCAGGTAAGGATGCTTACTCTCATCCTTTCTCTCTCCCCTGGTGATCGACTTGATCATGAAGACGTCAACATCTGAAGGGAAACACGGGATACAGTGGACAGCTAGGATGCAGTTGGATGATCTAGACTTCGCAGATGATCTGTCTCTTCTATCGCAAACGCAACAACAAATGCAGGAGAAGACGACCAATGTAGCAGCAGCCTCAGAAGCAGTAGGTCTCAATATACACAAAGGGAAGAGCAAGATTCTCCGATACAAAATAGCATGCACCACCCCAATCAAAATTGACGGAGAAGAGTTGGAAGATGTAAAAATCTTTACATATTTGGGCAGCACGATTGATGAACATGGTGGATCGGATGCAGATGTGAAAGCGCGGATCGGAAAAGCAAGAGCAGCATATTTACAACCGAAGAACATCTGGAACTCAAAACCATTGACAACCAACCCAAGGTCAGGATTTCAATACAAATGTCAAGACAGTTCTGCTGTATGGGGCGGAAACTTAGAGAACTACGAAAGCCATCATCCAGAAGATACAGGTATTTATCAACAGTTGTCTATGCAAAGTACTTAGGATCCATTGGCCGAACACTATTAGCAAGAACCTACTATGGGAGAGAACAAACCAGATCCCAGCGGAGAAATCAGGAAGAAGCGCTGGAAATGGACAGGACACACATCAAAGAAAGCACCCAACTGCGTCACAACACAAGCCCTTACACGGAATCCTCAAGGTCAAAGGAAAAGAGGAAGACCAAACAACACATTACGCCGGGAAATGGAGATGGACATGAGAAAAATGGACAAGAAATGAATGGAACTAGAAAAGAAGGTACAGGACAGAGTGGGTTGGAGAATGATGGTCGGCGGCGTATGCTCCATTAGGAGTAACGGGCATAAGTAAGTAAGATGTGTGTAGTAGGCCACTGAGCATCTAGTTACTGAAAACTATATTTAGATAGACAAAAGACTACGACAGTTGTAAAAAAAACACTTACGCAATGTTAGGATGTGAAGATTTTTTTTTATCCCTACGATATATTCGTGCAAACTCATCATGACGTGCTGTCTTCTTCCAAAGGTAATAAAAATGAATTAGTTCCGACACAGTTTTATGACGAAGCTATATAATAATTTTATTTGACAAAAGCAAACAAACAATCAATCGAAGTTAATCAAATAAGAAAAACATGATGGATTTAAGTGCATGTAGTAGGCTGTTTAGTTTTTGGAACTTCAAGTCTCCATTAAAAAAACAACTAAGGGCCATGAGTGTGGACTGCGAAACCAAAGAGATATGTTTGATTCTTACAACTTTCCAATGGTTTTCATTATCATCAATTTTTTGATAACTATTTCTTTCAATTTCCTCAAAAAGTTGATTAGATTCGTTGATATCAATAGAATTAAAGACAGTTTTTAAGTTAATAAAAGAAATTGATCAGTGAAACAACACGGAAACGTAAAAAACGACATGTAGGATAACCATACCTATTCATGTTACATACTTTAAGGAATTAAAGAAAACTTGAAGCACAAGGGTGTTTACCGGAAAATATTTTCTTGACGTGATTAATTGAGTAGTAAGAAATGATACTGTCGCAAGTGAGAATGAAAGCTTCCCAATCAAACTACTAAAGTTTAGAGTACGCTATACTGCCGAATCGAAGTATGGATAACGGAATCATTTATGCTAGATTAATGTACACCATTTAGCATACTATTCCAGAACAGAGAAATAAAAACAGGATAAACATTTCAGTGGTGGAATTTAAAAAGTGAACAAAACAAACAATTGAAAACCTGTCAGTTGTGAGTTATTTTATTATTCAGCTTGCAAAACTAGTTTTAAAAAATGACATCGAGTCATTTACGTTTTTGATTGGCTATATACAATATAGCTTCGACGTTTGGCAAAAAAAGATTGAAAGCACACAATTCAACTTGTCACAATCTACACTAACACGAGGGAAGGTTCAAGAAAAGGAGAGTAAAAATGTAGACGACCCGATTGATTAACTACCAGGTCCATACAGTTTAAACGAATGATAAATGACTTAATAGATTTGTGCCATATAAACAGAATGACCGAATGATTGTCTTTTTAAGTTCATTTCTATATCAGCCACCTAGTGAACATATAGAATTTCCTAGAATATATTCATTATGCATATCTCAACTATGGTTAGGTCGCAAGTTAGGACTTAACTATGTTATCTAGTAGTTGACGCCTATTCAGTGTTTTAAGAGTTATTTCTATTAAGTAAATGTAAAAAATACACGTTTCCAACTATGTTTAGTAACAGTGAACGTGGTATATTATTTATTTTTATTTTAACACATAGATATTGGTACAAGGAGGCACCAAATACATATGCACCACACGAATCTCAATTGATTCGTGTGAGGGCTGTGATACTGCCCGGGTGCCCAAACTCTGATGTCTCCTCAATTGCGGATAAATCTTTCGCATTTTAAACGTGGTATACATCAGGTCATATTTCCTTTTATTTGAGTAAACAGATATATCATGATAAAGATTCATGCCTATTTACCATTAAACATTGAATATTGAGTCTATAAACATTATGATAATAGTAACTTGAATCTGACCATTCTATTTGTTGGCAAGGGAAAACAGATCTAGATAGATAATGCGGTATTTGAGGTAAGTGAAATCTACTCACTCGTGTCTCTCGTATTTGACGAAAATCTTTTCCACATAAAGCGAAACTTTTCTCAAATGCTGTACAATCAGACTCCGACCATGAATCTAGATAACCGGGAACAGCTGGGAATGAAATAAGAAAGGACAGTAAATAATGGATAATGTCTGCGATTATAACAACTAGGTCTATAATCACAAACTACATGAAGTAGTTTCACTTATTGGTTTAAACAACCCTACTTTATTTCAATTACACTTTGGCCAACATTGAACTCTGAAGTAGATGGTCTTACGCAATACATAACGCAAAAACTAATCTCATTTTTCAATTTGACATATTTATCTCGTACTCCACATGTGACTTCGAGATTGCACACTTGAAGGTTTTACCAAACAAGAGTAAATATGTCTGTAGTGAAATTTAGCGACCTATGAATACTTTCTATCTTCTATTAACTTGGATTGAATTATGCAAAATAGAAAGTGTTTAGGTCTGAAAAATGAGCTATTTATAATTCCCAAACATTTATGCAGGAATCGGTCGGTCGCAACATGTGACCTGGTACTTTATGATTTGCGTAAATAAATTATAAACACTCAATACAAAAACGAATTAAAAATTAGCGTTGTTACCCAATGTAACATAATAAAATTAAGGAAAGCAATGTTGTGCATTTATATATATATATATATATATATATATATATATATATATATATATATATATATATATAAAGTATCGATGCCAAACGTGACTCTAGCTTGACAGTAATATGTACGGATGAGTTTTCAAAGCAATTTTAAGATTGAGAAGGTATGTCATAACTATGTAAACAAAATAGATGATTTATATGCACTGAAAATACAAGACTTTAGAATAGAGATATAAATACATTTACAACGACAAGGAATACGAGAGATCTCATTACTATTCTATTTGCTTGCATGTACATATCTCTCTTGAATGTGAATAAAGTTAAGTTCTAATTTGAAATCAACGAAATAATTGAAAATTAAACGTGATTATTATCCAAAATCTGGCCAAGATTATTACACAAACGACAGAAAACATAAAACACACATGTGTAGACATCAGGTTTTAAAAAAGTCATCATACCAGTTGGTGATACTGCTTTAAATTGTAATCGTTGCAGAGCTTCATCCGTATCGTAATCACAACTCATTAACAAGAATAAAGCCTAAAATAAAACAATGGTAAACAATGAAATATAATCAAAGATAAATATGTGATTGAAATCTTGTTAGAGTCGTTAAGATAACAATTATAAGCTAAAACTGCAGACCTTATTGGTAATTCCTGCAGTTAAACAAGTGTACTGATGCAGTATAAATCTTAATAAGACCAGATGAACGATAAAACATCTGGTATATGCATTTCGAGTGAATATAAAGTAAAACGGACATTCTAATTTGATGAATTAAGCTCAAATTGCTTATAGTACTTTCGAGAAATCAGTGTACTTCAGCAATACTACTTCGCTTATTAACGAGTAGTTAACGTGGAAAAGTGTGAACTTAGAGCACAACTTTAAACATAAAGACCGAAATTACCTCTTCATCGTCTATTGTTCGTTCAATAGGCAGTGTCGACAGAACAACTTGGGCATATGATCTCTCAAAGCGTGTGACATCAGCTTCACAGAGCTTTTCTGAAGGCTTCCATACAAGACTAGATTCTTGAAAAATCCGTTCAGAACCATAATACGATGATAGACTTTCATCATATTGATTCTCTATTACATTTGATGCAAGGATAAGCATAGGTATATTTGCCTGATAATCTTCACCAATTTTTATCTCCTATTTAACATGTTGGAAATGTGGAGAGAGAAAAGAGATTAAAGAAATAAAATGCAGAAAAGAGAGCTTCAGAGAATAAGTAATTCAAGTACGTAATATGAAGTTCGTACTGTTGGTCAGTAAATTATAAATATTAGCATGGTGGGATTATAGAGAATGCTAAACTTTTAGTTTACATCATGAGTTCGCCACTGTTAGAGAACCAATGAAAACCAGGAAGTATTGTACGCGAATTTCATATACAACACCTCAGCACTGGGCATCCGCGACCCCACACCATGGATCAAATTCAAGGCTTTCCGTCTAGCGGTGTGGTGCTTCATACTACGATGAAACAGTTGTCTAGTGCTTTGTGGTTTTTAGTGGCCCTCTAAGATCAGTTCGCGATGTAAACCATAAGGATAAAACATACATCAACAACCAACAAATCGATTTCAAAAATATCAAAATATTGCAAAAAGGCTTTTTCAACTACAAAGAAAGGAGGGTAGCTGAGGCTTTCCATATAATGCTTAATCCTACTTCTCTCAACAGAAAGGACCCGACCGTTGTTGCTACCTTGACCTGGTGGTCAGGCTTGCCTATCGTGATGAAGCAACTGAGCTACACTGGATGGAACAATCGTTTCTCAAGGTCCTACCGTGCTAGACAGGTCGGTTGAAGAGCGGTAAGACTAAAAGCAGCAAATCCAAGGTCCGAAGTCGTACTGCTGACTGTACAGAAGTGTGACAGCAGTAAGGTGTTTCCTTCAGACAACCAGCATGACAGCGATGCTGCCTTCCCACAAGGAGGGGTGGGGTTAGAAAAGGTCGACCCGAAAAATGCACACCTTGCCTTATCCCACGGATATCCGTCTCCAGCAGTAAGGTCTCAACAAGTACGGAGCTAACACAAAAACTACTCATAAAAAGGTCGTGTGTGACCGACCTCAAGCAGCTGTCCCTTGGGCACTGCGGTCACGCTCTCAGGTCACTATGACCACCTCTAAACCAATTTCCTTTTCAGGTACCTCCAGGACAACCCTTCCACGGTGTGGGCAACCGGGAAGTGATAACAGCCCTCATACCCCTGACAGCACTCAAGATCACTGTATTCATAATCAACCTCCCTCTTCAATTCCTATTATTACCCCTACATTGACTTTTAAACCCAAACTTCCTCCTTTGGTTTCCTCCTCAAGTATCACAATAACCAACGATTCTAGTGCGCAAAACGCTGTCCCAGGTCTACTGAAACCTTGCTCCAAACTACACATTGGAGCCTTCAACGTACGCACACTATGCCAAATCGGTCAGCAGGCATCCTTGACTAAAACTCTAACATCTCGTACCATTGATGTATGCTGTGTCTCCGAAACACGCATACAGGATCCTAGAGTGGTCATTCACTTGACCTCACCTCGGCAAAACGGAGAGCCGACGAGATACACCCTCCGTGTATCTGGGGACCCGATGGCTAGTTATCGTGGACTGGCAGGTGTAGGCATAGCACTTAGCATGAGGGCGGAACAAGCGCTATTAGAGTGGATCCCCGTTAAAAGTCGTCTATGCGCTGTTCGGCTAAACGGCTCCTTAAGAACTCGGAAGGATAGGGACACACGTCGTTGCCTTTTCGTCGTTTCTGCCTACGCTCCCACTGACTGCAGTTCGGATGAAGTGAAAGATGAATTTTACAGAAAGCTGTCTGAACTTCTTCAGAAAGCAAAACGTTCAGACATAGTACTCGTAGCAGGTGACTTTAATGCCCAGATAGGTAGCTTAAACGAAACAGAAAGACATTTAGGTGGGTATTTTAGTATTCCGGTGCAGCGAACAGATAATGGTGATCGTCTGCTGCAACTGTGCTCAGACAACCGTTTATTTTTAGCAAACACAAATTTTAAGCATAAGGAGAGACACCGTCTGACATGGCGACCCCCTGCACCAAATCAACGATGGATTCAAATAGACCATATTGCTATCAGTCATCGTTGGAGAGGGTCAATAGAAGATTGCCGCTCATTCTGGAGTACCTGTTTGGACTCCGACCACGCACCAATACGAGCACGCATCTGCTTGCGCCTCACTGGACGCAAAAAAGCCACATTAAAAAGAACCATTAGAACTGAACTGAGTAACGAGAAAACCAAACGTAGGTTCCAAGAACAACTGAGGTCAAACTTAGGTAGTTCTGAAAACGAGGCTGACACAGATGTTGCTTGGAAAGATATGCAATCTGCTGTGGAAACAGCAGTGACATCAATTAGTAATTGAAACCACAGGGTTACAAAGAACCAATGGATATCTTCAAGGTCTATTGCACTGATGGATTCTCGTAAACTCATCCCATCAGGTTTTGAACACGATAATGAGCGTAAACAAATCAGATCTAGGTTAACCAAAAGTCTAAGGAACGACCGTGAGCAGTGGTGGGCAACGAAAGCAAAAGAGATGGAAAAGGCGGCGGTCATTTCGTGCTTGCACGCTTTATGACTTGTCTGTTGTTGTTCATTTTATTGCACTGATTACTTTTCGTCTATTGTTGGTGGTAACAGACACGTGCTATATCGAGAGACGATCTCACTGAATCTCCCATTGAGTTATTGGTTACTAACGGTCACAAAAATACTGGGACACAAGAAATGCACTGAAAAAAAACCTACACCTTTCCAATCGCGACCACTATCTTCACTTGGACAGTAGTCTTCGTCTTCGTCTGAATTGTACGAAGGTGTAGTTTCTTGACCTTTTTAGGATTAAAAGAAAGCAAAACTTGTCAGGAGACATAAACCAGATAAGTCAACTAGTTTTGCTATGTATTATCACTAGACAAAAGACTGTGCCTGTTGTATCTTCGAGGAAATAACAAGTACTAATGAAATAAAGATTTGTAGTTTATATTACAACAGAGCATTAAGCAAACATAAAAAGAACAGTGCAAATACAATGCTAAGTTCTATTTCAGAACAGAGTGAACACACTCTTATTGTTATGGTGCAGAGGCAAATTGTTTGGTAAGAATTAGTCAGCCATAAGTAAGGAAATTTACAATGAAACGGGGTGATATGACACGCAAAATGAACGTACCTACGCTTGTTACTCCACTTGGGGCATAAGCCAACGACCAAGATTCTCCAGCCTAATCTGTCGCAGGGTTTCTTTTCCAGTTGTTCGTAAACGCTGCTTATTCTGGTAATGTCTGCCTTTGATTTCCGCTGCAGCGTGTTATTTAGTCGGCTTCTTTTCGTTTCCCTTCTAAGATTGCAAGTTAGCACTTGCTTTATTATGCAGATTGATGACGTCCGCAACGCATGTCCTACCCACCACCAGTGTTTCTCCCTAATTTCCTCTTTAGTTGGAAGCTGGTTTATCCTCTCCCGCAGCAGGTTATTGCTGACAGTATCTGGCCAATGGGTCTGAAGTATCTTGTCTAGACAACTGTTTATAAATACATGTACATTCTTGATTATGGTTGTAGTGATTCTTCACGTTTCAGCTCCGTACAATAAAACTGTCTCGACGTTTGTATTGAAGATTCTCACTTTGAGTTTGGTTGACAATTGTCTTGAGTTCCTTATGTTCTTTAACTGTAGGAATGCCGTTCTTTCTTTGCCAATCTCTGCATTTGTGTCTACATTGGACTTTTTCTGTTCATGGATGATGCAGTTCAGGTACGTGAAAATCTCCACTTTTTCCACGGCTTATTTATCAAGTACGATATTGTTGGTGCTCATTGTGTTGTATTTCAGCGTTTTGCATGTTCCCTTGTGTATGCTGGGGCCTACTGCTTCAGAGGCTGTTGCTACTCCTGTGATTTCTATGTCTGACTTGAGGGATTCGGTTGGTGTGTTGTTTGATCCCGCTGCTTCCCATCTATTGATTTTTTCGATGCCTTTGCTGATTTATTCAATTTTTGATGAGGTAACAGGAGGTCTGTATGTGCTGACTTGATGTCCGGTGGGTTTAGTGCGGGTCGCTTTATTCAAGAGCTCTTCGAAGTGCTCTAACCACCTGTTCCCCTGTTCTTGAATCGCAGTGATTGGCTTGCCTTTTTGTATCTGACTGGTTGCCCTAATTTACTGTGTTTTCTCGCCAGATTCTTCGCCGTATCTTACAGTTGTCTCCTATTTCCTTTTCTTGAAGCTTGTTCCACTGTCATTGCTAGGTTTTCAACGTATTTCCGCTTATCAGCTCTAATGCTTCTCTTCACTCGTTTGTTTGCTTCTGTGTATTCGGCCTGTGTTTTGGCTTTCTCTGCTCTTGTTCGGCTGATGTTGATTGCTGCCTTTTTGTTCTTCTTTTCTCGAATCTTCTTCGGGATATCAACAGAGATTCATTCTTCATGATGGTGCTTATTGAGGCCCAGGACCTCTTGACATAATAAAGTTATTGCTTCTTGAATTTCATTTCAGTTGTTCTTCAGTGTGGTTCCCTCTTTTTTAGTAGATCTTCTAAAGGTTCGGATTTATTGCTGGGAGTAATTTTTCATTTGCTGAGTTGGTTAACACCTCGAAGGAAGACTGTATTGAACTTTTGTGATGTTACTTGTCCAGTTTTTCAATTCTTTTTCCGTTTCATTTCTAGTTTGACTACCATCAGATAGGGTCTGAAACTACATTAACTCCCCAACAATCTAATTTTGTGATTAGTTATCGATTGACATTGTATCATTGTATATCTTCTAGATCCATCGTTTTAAAAAACTAAGACGTATTCAACATCATTAACCTTAAAATAATTTTCCAAGTTGATCTAAGCTAGATCACGATTGAAAACCTGGAAGCACAGAACGGTTGTTTCGTCCCAGTATGAGACGCCTCAGCAGCGCGCATCCACGATCCTTTACACGAGACTCAAACCCATGTCAATGTGGCAAGCTGCATTGTTTCACCTTCATCTAAATCTTGAGTATCATTTCTAAATTTCCATTCTTCTATCTCATTTGTCCTTTTTGATACAGCGAAAATTCCCATTTAGACATTGAATAAAACGGCGAATAGATATTTCTTTTCAATTAATTTCTTATAACGGCTCTACAATAATACGTATGCGACTCAGTAATAATAAAAGATACTAGCCAGGTGACATGTTAGATACTTTAATAAATCCGAGTGTTTATAAAAATAATTGGGAATACTTAGCAGAGCAATTAGACGATGGGGTGCATCAGGTCATAAATAATCACAGATACTAACCAAAAAATGGACGAATTAACATGTGGTTCAAGAATTGATGATAACAGAAGTGATAAAATGCTTGGTAAGAAGTCAAATACAAATGAGTTACGTAATAAGAAATTTGAAAATGAGGTTACAAAATTGATAAAAAAAGAATTAGTTAAGAACAAAGAGACAAATATTGAAATTATGAAGGAACACAAAGTCAACGAAAAGTTAAAAAACTGCTCTTAAATGACATATGGCCAATGCAAAAAGAGGGGTTGTACAAACTTCTAGATACAGAGCTTAAGTTTCTGGATATGATTTGCATAAACCATGTGGTAAACTTAGTGGAATATGATGGATAACTTCATAAGCTTTGTTCAGGTTTGTTTAATGTCCTATTATTTGTTATGAGACTCAAGTCAAAATCGAGGAAAAAAGCGAGTGTTTATTTTTATTTCTCCGTTTACATAGTTTGTGAAAATGTTAACAGAGTAACATGATTTCAAGTTGCGAAGGAAAGGTCGATGAGTTAATGGTACTACTAAGCATTACTAATCACGATAATTAGGTAACTGCTGTTTGGAGCGATTACGAGATTACCTAAAATCGGTGGATGGACGAGAAGACTACCTAAACTATTCCGATGCAACGCAGCCCTGCTAACTAGAGGGAGAAGACTAGGTTCAGATGAGGGAAAAAGGTATATTCTACAAGCAGTCAGAAGCATAAACAGACCAAGCAAACAACTCAAGAATATATAGATCCTTGGGAAACGTCACAAAAAAGCGTATCAAAAGGGATAACAAACCAATTACATTTAGGGTCCTCCCGAGTGGAAAATACAATCTGAAGGTAAAAATGGGCGCTTTTGGCGCGAAAACAAGAAACTCAGACTTCCAAATTAAAATTACAAAAATAAGACGTCTACCAAGTGATTTCCGGGGATCTAGTATCCACAACAGTAACATGTATCAAGAAATAAAATGAAACCAGAGGACGAAGTTTATCAGAACTATATGACATTATTAGCGTAATAAATTTAGAACAATCAGACTACACACTTGGTAGTGTCTGTTCGTATCCTCCCATTGTTGTGTAAGACTCCAATCAAATATGAATAAATCCCATTGTTTTTTCTAGTTTAAATGTGTGTGGAAACACATATAGGAAAGAGTAATTGAGACTTGCAAGTTTATGTGGCTGCTAAAAATGTACCGATATCATTGTAAAAATGGGTCAAGTCAAACGACCCAATAAAAGCAGATGACGAACACCCAACTTTCTCCATTCCCAAATATAGATGAAACATGTCATAGGATTTGTGTTTTTGCATAAAAGCTGCTTAGCGCGAATACTTAGGTTTATTGAAGCTCTAGCAAAACGATAGTTCAACCCCCCTTAGATATTTGAAAACAATCGGCGCTTACACTAAACATATTATTATGACAAAAAGTGACGTGAATCATTTTGTTTTTTGTATGATATGTTTTTCCATCATTTTCCGATTTCGCTAGATTAACCCTTATTTCTTCATACAACAATGTCTTAATACGTAAATGTGTGATTAGATTCTTTGGAATGTATTGCCTGAATATACTATACCACATAGTTCTGACAAACTGTTTACTCATTACAATTACTAGGTTCGTCAGAGGGACCTACTACTACAGAAAATAAATGATAATACATAGTAGGGCTTTTAATTGCTGAGATATGATAACAACGTTCACATTTCGATCGTACCTACATTTTACGTGCCGGTTTCCACTTATTTATTATTTCCAATAATTAAGGTTAGGTTTGCGCGAGGTCACATCTTTAAAATTAATTTCAGTGAAAACTGTAGTCCGATGGTTTATATGATAAGCCATCACAAATGGATAGTGTGTTTATATGGAATTTATCCACATTTCGGATTTTGGGCTAGAAAGAATGGGCGAATTACCAGTCCAGTGACACCATACACTCTATTAATATTATCAGCTAAGCATGGAGTGGTGGCACATTTTTAAAATAACCGGTTTTCAATCAGTAGGTCCCACGTTTGAACCTTGATTTACCTATTTCTACTCAGGGATGCTTGTAGATCGCCTGTCCTCATCCAAAAAGTATGAGTTGAAATCAAGTACATAAACTTGTACTTCGTGAATGAGCAAAATTTATCATATGTTACAGACGCCACGTACACTTCCGAGACATAAAATGGTAAAAAAACGATTAGGTTAGTAAGCGCATGAGACACAAAGTTTTGACGCGAAAACTCGAAAATTACTGTTATATACCATATGAAAAAAGGACTAAACAATACACATCATGGTCAGACTAGAACTATTAGTTCCCAAATTTCCGATCTGATTACAAATTAGTTGAGACGCAAAAGCAAACTATCACAGAGTGACAATTTGGAGGCTTTTACAGGGAAATTCGGTTCCAGGGTTAATTGTCATTTACATAACGAATTTATCTAGTTTACTCACCAGTAATTGCACTCTTCCAGAAACGTGAAGAATAATCTTGGTTGACTTCAAATTTATCGTCAGTAGTTTGTTCATTTTTCTGGAAATTATTTTCTACATCCAGCTCAAAGCTAGGCACACTTGTATCAACATCCTCTTCCTCGAACTGATTCTCTTCATTTGGAGTTGCACTGTCCAATAATTCAGAAGTATGGATAGCTAGGTTACATTTTGAGCGGGGCCTAAGTAGATGGGTACGCGATGAGCTTTTGCGACTAATAGTTGAGTCTTCTGAGGCATTTTGTTTTGAATATTTAGGAGTTTCAGTGGTTGAAGGCGGATCGGAAGATGATACATCTATAGATACCGGACTAGTGCTGTGCGAACAAGGGACTGAGTGTGGATGTGGAAATACAGTGAGCTATGTAAAGAGACGGGATATAATATCAATCTTGTAAAATTTGCACCAAATTTCATTTACATTAGAAATAAATTAAGATAATTTATACAATATATCATCCCGTCAATTGAGAATGTAATTTTGAGAATTGCAAGAGATTGCAAAATGCAAAATCCAAATAAAATATGATCGTTGACACAGTTTATAATAATTTGACTGAGAAACAATGTACAGCTTCGTGCGCTAGTCTATAACCTAAACCAACTGTGTAAAAGATAAAGAAATAACTTTACTGTTTCAACTAATCGATTGTAAAGCTAGAATTTAAAATCGATGAACCAGATTTTTGACCCGAAACTAGTCAGTCAATGGACACGAGTGATATAAACGTTTACCCCTAAATTCCAATTGAAGTTAAATTGGTCAATGAATTTAAGATGAGTATTTAACTAGAGACGAGTCTAAATTATCGTATTAGACCGATCTAAAAGTTCGTGAATTATGTGATTAAAGCGAAAATATCGGTATAATTTAACGACAAACAGATCATTAAGATATTTAAAATGGAGTTAATTATAACACAATATACCTATAAATCTACTTGATGGACAGAATTCAAACGATGACAGTGCGTCAACCTTTTCCCCGGAATCATCTTACGTCTAGAATACAGCTTTCTGCCAAAACAATGATTTTAACTGGAAGAACAAATATATAAATTAAACACTGACAATTTATCCAAATAACTCACACAACGTAATGGAGGTATATCGACTTTGTTTTTATCTACCAATGCATCAACATCTGACGATGAACGGATGGTTGGGTAATCAGCTGATGATACTGGTCTAGTTCCTCCTGTAGAAATATCATTACTTCCAATATTTAAGCAGACAGATATGTGAGCAGCACGACGAAACTTCTTAGCCGGAGGTAATGATACCGATGCCTCCCGTAATGAAGCTAAACTTGAAGGAGTAACAGTGTGTCGAATGCTTTTTAAGCGCCCAGATTTACCTCTGGAAATGTTGCCACAGGAAACTGCAACAGTGTCGCCGTCATTCCCGTAATAGTTTGCAGGAATACCGTATGTAGCTAGAAGTTCATCTAATGACATTTGACTTTCCTAGAATCAAAAGAGTAAACAAATTGCTAAGCACTAAAGATTTTCCTTACTACTTATACACATGTAAATAGTTAACGCAAAATTGAATATCGAAATAGGGCGAAAATAAAAACATGTATGAACCTTACATCTACTATACCAACTGTATGGAAAAACAATATAAAGATTCAATGTAAGTTATATGCAGATACAGAATCTTACATCAGGAGGAGCTAAATGCGATGCCTCCTAAAATATGAAGGTATGAATCTCGAAAACACACTAAAGTTAAGCTAATAAATTATAGCTTTTATAATATGACTTCCAACAGTTGTGTAAGATATAACTGATATTTAGGAACCCTAACACAGTGATAAAAGAGAAGTCGAGTGAATTTCGTGTACAACTGACTGACTTTCGATAAGAACGCATACAAACAAATCCTATATAAACCTAAGATGCTAAATCAAAACCGATGTTATTGTTGGATTATTTAAACTACAACTTTATTTATGCAGAATGGGGCTGTGTATATGCAGGATCATTTAGACTCCCAGGAGAATTTTTTCAATGATGTACATATTCCTTCTCGATGGATTGGATAAAATATGAAAACTAAGTCAACACTTTCATTTAGTCTTAACACAAGAGTTAGCAACAGTAAGATTCATCGTATATATATATATATATATATATATATATATATATATATATATATATATATATATATATATATATATGGTTATTTTTCTACACTAAATAAGTTTTAAAATGTTGTATACAACATAATTACAGCACGAAACATTTTACAATGCAGATTAGATTAACTTACTTTCATGAGACTTGATACTTCTTCCTCGTCAGCAGCATCTTCTTCTGGAGGAATACTGTCATCATCTTCTACTGAAACATCCCGTTCGTCAAAATCACTATCGCTCATCTCATCAGCTTTACGTACGGTGCTATCTAGACAAGGTCCAGGATTGTCTGCAGATCGATTAGTTGTTTCAGTCGTGCTGGGATTATAATCTGTCTGGTATTCAGACGACTCTGAAGCAGGTAAAGTTGGTTCCCGATTTTTTTCAGTTAACATTTGTGAAATCCAGGTTTAAAAAGATATTTACATAAAGTTCTGTAACGTACAAAACCAAATGACTCGGGGGATCAAATATACTACCATATAAATCGAAACAAAACCACCGAACGTCAGTGTTAAAGATGTGTCGTCTGGATGGGACCATTATTTCCAAAAACTAAGTTCCCATCTCAAAACACCAAACATCCAGGCTAACTGTCTGCCGTAACATATTTTATGCTAGTAAAGTAAATTTCTAACCACGAATTAGCACATCTTAGCAACGTTATATGCTTGAAATGGTTTTCATAAATAGCTTACAAATATAGAATGATTCGAGCAAGGCTTTTGGTAGATTCAATCTTATATGTACTGGAAAAAACTGCCAGTCAGTTGCGATATCCATATACGAACTAATAGTTCGTAAAACAAAGCTTAGCGCACAGTGGTTACATGCATTGAGCTACCAGTCAGAATGCGGTTTATGAAATGTTTGTGAAATATAAAATGAACCTGCCTCGGACCACTTTAAACATCATGCTAACCAAATGATCAACAAGCACAATTTGTGGGTGTTTCATTCCAAAGGAACTACGCAACTCATACTTTGATTCAATCTCGCTCATCTACAAATGCGACTGAAACAGTGCTTCTATATGATGCACATACTGAGCCAGGAGTTTCAAGAAGTGTAAGTCAGATGAAAACAATCAGCAATATTGTGCCTTTGGTTGGTAATACCAAGCCACTAGCTATATATTTTGAAATACGGGGTCTGAGGTTTTCCCTAAACTAGGATCACAGATATTGGTACAAAGAGGTACCAAATACATATGCGCCACACAGATCTCATTTGATAAGTGTGAGGGCTGTGATACTACACGGGTGCCCAAACCGAAGCAGGTAGTTTTCTTAGGCGGCCACACCCCGAGCCTTCGACCTGAAGGTCTAACCCACAAGGCAGTGGAGCATCGTAAGGAGATGCAGTCCAATGGTAGCCGGTGACCAACGATTGGTTCATACGCCAATTGTTCCTTCAGGATACTGGAGCCAGCTCATGTGCACCGTTGGTTTGGGATCCGGTTAAGGCGCCGGACATTCGCTTTTCGTTCTCTCGTTTTCGTAAACAACACCCCCACCACGGGAAGGCAGTGAGTAGGACTTCCCTGGCAGAGGCTATATACGCGTGGCCATGTGAGAGCATTTCGAGAGGGAGAGTGGACCCTCCCCACTCTCGGCCGTACCAGTACGTTTGGGGGCTAGGATCAGATTAGATAGAACACTAGAAGGCCAAACTGTGACATTGCACTGACTTATTGTACCACTGATGGATGACATGATCACTCTAAACTCCTTAGTTGTAAATATTACAAAACGAGGACAAATATTAAAACACCAGCTGTTTGTGACCATTTTAGAAAGATTGAATTACAATTTACTGTTAATCCTGAGTATTGAATCGACAGGAAAATCGCCTCGACAAACAAAGAGCCTAGAAATACTCTCCAACCACCCACCATCTTTAAAAACTGAATGAAAAATTGACACAGGTGACGAACATTCAGCAACTATGAACAGTATAGTAATCTGTGATGTAAAGAAAAGACGTCTAGAAGCCAAGTCGGGCCTTAATAAAGTTCTGGAACTCGGCTCAATAAGAAAATTCACGAAGACTATGTACATCTTGGAAGCATTAAACATTAGATGTCATTACTGCCTAACACATTAGTAACCTGAGCACACCATAAAAGTTGTGAAGGATGTTAGACGACATCGCCACTCAGATTTCGAATGAAAATTTAAATAGTTAAATGCGAGAAGGGAAAAACAGATGTGTATCTGATTTCAGTAATCAGCAACTTAGCATAGTTCCTTAAGAAACTGAGACGAAAAGTTAAATGACATGAATGATACAGCGATTGGTTCCACTTGTATCACTGGTCTTAAGGCATTTCGCTCTGGAGTACATTAGATGCTCATTATCTTTATGGCAAGCAAGTGTACACCAAATGATTTTTTGTGTTACAATGTTTCAAGTCCTTAGTCTTTACAATGAGTGGTCTGGTCACTTAAGTGAACTACTCCTAGTGAACTTAGTAATTATCTGGAGGCTAACATCTCTTGACTATCCATGCGGCTGTTAGAGCTTCTAGCTATCAAGATTGAATATATTGGTTACTTATAAATTAAAACTATGAAATTTGAATGCAGAAGAGCAAGAAATCAATCACGAGTAAATGAATTGAGCTGATATACAGATAAACACGGTTTTAAAATAACAGATAAACGGAGATGACAACGGATAAAGTGAGTAGAAACAGGCTGATGATAATTAAAGTACTCATGTCGAAGGCAATTAATGTAAGTTGTGAAACACGATCTTGGCGCAAATGTTCAAGGCGCAAGACAACAAGCCGTGGGTCACAAGTGATTTATAGTTCTTCTCTTGGGGCTGCACACTGAAGAGGTCGGGCCAACATAAGCTGGGAAAGCTTTCGAAATGGGATTGACTCAAGGTGAAAAAATTATCTTATGTAGGTGTTTGCCCTTTGGTGTGAAGTTGTTAAAAAGTTATTTTGTGGCGCGCAATGGTGGGGACTCAAGAAGAATATTTCTGTTGAGATGACTTGGAGTAGATAATAAACTGTATCCTATCATCATATCACCACTTATTTTTCTGAAACCCACCGCGGATAATGATGTTAACATAGCCAACAATCTTAACCGTATATAGAATAACAACTAGTAGTTCTATTTGCAGCATAATTGGATATTTTTGATACTGGCGCACATTCATAGAGCTGCACCAAAAACAACTCACCAATAGGACAATTATTCCGCGCCTGTTCGAGAGGAAGCGAATAGAAACGAGGTTCAGGGTGTCCAACATAAAAATGTTTTGGGGACAATTTGCATTTATTTCTCCTTCCATCCTGCCTCTTCCTAGAGAAGCGATTCTACGTGTTCAGCCAAATCATGCACTTCAATTTGAACACCTTGAATTATAAATCATCATATTCTTTATATCCAATATCTAATATCTTTGCCACCATCTTGTGTAAACAAATTGATTTATTTGCTCTTGCTTATTGTTGTTTCGGTATGGTTCCATGTATTCGGTAATGTTCAAGGGACGATAGTCTAATCACTCAAGTGCACTAATTTTAGTCAGTTTGGTAGCTATTTGTGGACTTGTATATCATGTAACTAGAGTGACTGTGTCTGTATCATGACAGTAAGGCTTCTAGATGCCAGTAACTATCATATCAGCAGGCAGAAGCTTGATTGGTTGAACTGTGGAAAATAGTGGAGTGATAATTTGAGTGCTGAGAGAAGACGATCGTTTCAAAAAGTGAATAAATAGATAAGTTTACTCGTCGATAATGCATACTGTGTGAGAAGACCGAAGTGTAAAGGTAAAATGGGGAACGGAGGTGACAATGAGGCAAGTGGGAAGCTGTCAGTGGTGCGTAGTGATGATAGTAGTGGATAAATTATGAGACTTTCAGTTACAAGTGGTCCAAGCGAGCTATTATATTCATTGGGTGAGTGCATCTTTGTCAAGTCACTTCTTGAAGCCATCTCTTGTGTCTTTGGTCGTTATGGTCTATCCATATGTTGACTGCGCATGTGTTTGCCACAAGCAAGTTTTCTGGATCTCCCCAACACCTCATTCCTTTAAAAAATAAAACCTCTTTAGGTCTGTTTGCAGCTTGATAACTGGTTTTTTGCCGCGTCAGGACTTTCTTGGTATCCGAGTCTATGATTGTTTGTTGGGTTTGCTTTCACTGGAGTATCTGTAACTATCTCTCGCGGAAGCTACATTGGACTATCTAGTGTTCAGAATCTCTGTGTATCTGATTAATGTGTCTAATCCATGTTCCGAAAGTCCCACGCACTTTTTAAAACATTTCCCATTCTCTTCTCAATGACTCCCGGTTCCCAACGATTTTTCCACATAAATGACTTGACGAGCACTTTTTATCAACGCTTCAACTCCGGATATTCTGATTTTGTCTGCTTCCACCCATTGGTTTAGATAACAACATGGTGTCGAATATAGTTCGAATGCTTTTCCCAAACATCGTTTCAACAGGGGATTCCCCATCTAGGATGATAGGGTTAGGTTTAGTTCTACAAACTGTTAAGAATTTCCTAACTACTTAAGTTGTCCCTTCTCCTTCCCCTTTCAGTAGTGCTCTTTTAAATATGTCCACGAAGCGTTCTGCCTGTCCGTATGATTGAGGGTGATAGGGCGGAGAGCGTATTTGTACAACTCTACCAATGCTGCAGAAATGCTTGAATGATTGTGCAATGAATTGTGAGTCATTACCGGTCTTTAAAGTCCCCGGAACACCAAAGCAGCTAAATAGTTCGGATAAATTACTGAATGTTTCACTGAATAGTCAGTTTAACACGGTATAGTTTTGTGGCCAGTTGTGAGTGCGTCCACTATGACTAGAAACATTCTTCCTCGTACTGGGCCAGCTAAATTTCCATGCAGTCTCTCCCAGGGACTAATGGATTTTCCCATAATTGTGGTTAACACTTCTTTGAACTTTTGGCTGCATGCTAGGACGATGGACAACTGCTGGATCCGGTTTCGATATCTTAATGTGAATTTCTTATTTCTCGCGCCAAAAGCGCCCATTTTTACCTTCAGATTGTATTTTCCACTCGGGAGGACCCTAAATGTAATTGGTTTGTTATCCCTTTTGATACGCTTTTTTGTGACGTTTCCCAAGGATCTATATATTCTTGAGTTGTTTGCTTGGTCTGTTTATGCTTCTGACTGCTTGTAGAATATACCTTTTTCCCTCATCTGAACCTAGTCTTCTCCCTCTAGTTAGCAGGGCTGCGTTGCATCGGAATAGTTTAGGTAGTCTTCTCGTCCATCCACCGATTTTAGGTAATCTCGTAATCGCTCCAAACAGCAGTTACCTAATTATCGTGATTAGTAATGCTTAGTAGTACCATTAACTCATCGACCTTTCCTTCGCAACTTGAAATCATGTTACTCTGTTAACATTTTCACAAACTATGTAAACGGAGAAATAAAAATAAACACTCGCTTTTTTCCTCGATTTTGACTTGAGTCTCATAACAAATAATAGGACATTAAACAAACCTGAACAAAGCTTATGAAGTTATCCATCATATTCCACTAAGTTTACCACATGGTTTATGCAAATCATATCCAGAAACTTAAGCTCTGTATCTAGAAGTTTGTACAACCCCTCTTTTTGCATTGGCCATATGTCATTTAAGAGCAGTTTTTTAACTTTTCGTTGACTTTGTGTTCCTTCATAATTTCAATATTTGTCTCTTTGTTCTTAACTAATTCTTTTTTTATCAATTTTGTAACCTCATTTTCAAATTCCTTATTACTTAAGTCATTGGCAACGCTCCTGGGGTATTGCGACACTTTTTTGTGCAAAGCCAAAACTTGAAATTAACTCTAAATAAATTTGAAAGTTTATTTTCCGTCTTCATATTTAAGGGAAAAGAGGTTTTTCCATTTTGCGGTACATGGTATCTCGAAGTCCTTGAATATTCATTTTTCAGGTGCTACTATAATAGTTTTTTCGTATCTGCGTCGTAGAATAGCAATTTTTTCAACTTAACTATAAACTGAGGGCAGACAAATCATTTATTTTCATATGAAATTACATGATCCAAGCATATATCGCCATAAAAAATTGTACTGTCATCAAGGCTACTAAAACTGCGCTACAAGTAACGATACCATGATAACATTTATCGTTTTTCTCTTCTTTATTAAAATTTTGGCAGATTTTCACTGTCTCGACCGACGTTTATGGCAGACATAGGCTAATAGTAAAAATATTAACTGTCCTTAGGTTTGTTAATATTATGTATATTCTGTAGATGGTTATAACTTATACCATGATGTTAATATCACCTTCTACATTTAGATATATAAGCCACCAAATCATTATATTTCAGGAAGTAAATCATAATCATGCGAAGGAAGTACAGTTATGTGGAGATTTCACCAGAGACTAAGCTCAGATAGCTTTACTACCTCTTGTACAGAGTTTCGATGTTTAGGCTGCCGGTATTCTTGCAAAGATAGCTAATAGCTAATAATAGTACTATTATAAGGCGGTTACGAGAAAGCATTGGAAAGAAAGATTGGGTAATCAAGATGTCTTGATCTCAAGTAACCAGATTGTTTGAGATCGTATGTAATGATCTTCGAAAATCAACCAAGGCCTGTCTAGCTTATGTGTTGATGTCGTAAATGACAATTACTTATACCTACTTATAACTAAAATAAAATAGGCATCAATAACTGCAGATCACACAGGACGATTCAAAGTAAGTTCACATAGTAGTCTTTATATACGTTCATTGTCTAAAGTTCCGAAGTGCAACCTGTCTAAAGAACGAAATAATAGAAGCCATGTATGTTGCGACCCAGGCTTCCCTAAGCAGCTCAAGAGATAAAGCAAATAAGCGCAACTGACTATCCAAAGAAGGGGTGTGCTAAATGCACTTCCGATCTGTAACTGATTATTGCTTTCTGTCTCTATACAAGATTTTGGTAAACACTTATACTGCAAAAAATATTTCCTGTTTATCTTATCTCCAGCTGGCTTAGCAAGTGTTCACAGACCTAACTGGAACAATTCTTAAGAATTGGAATTTATTTATTAACGGATCATTTGTGCTGGATTTAAGCGTTTTCAGTCTTTTACTTACGACAATGCTTATCTATCGTGACAGGTCGAAATTCGACTAAGTGTTATAGAACACCATGTTCAAGGTTGCATGTTTAGTAAACTCACCTAGCTGAAGGCGCTCGGTCAAGCATCCACACCAGATCACGTGTGGGAACGCCGTGCTCAACATCTGCCGCAATCGCTAGCCAGATTAGTGCATACGATTCTCGATATATTGATAGCTTATCAAGTATATCTTCGATCCCCTCGCTTCTGTCTTTTGATTTCACTTGGTGGGTATGCTTCATACTAGAAGGTGTTACTGGTTAAAGCGTTGTCAAACTCCGAATACCCGGCATCTTCATTGGTGAGCCCGACGTGATTTGGTACACCGAATTGCAAACTGTGAGTCTGTTCCTTTTTGAGATTTTATATATAATTGCCTTATATTAATTTTTTATACATTGTGATATTTTTCACGTGTTTTTGGGTATATATATATTTCCCACTCGTTCGTTCTCGTACTTGATATTTCACTATGACTGAACAGACATCTAAGGTATTTTAGTTAAAGACTGTGTCCCTACCTTCCTTTCAACTTATGCCCTTCTGGCCAGACAACATCGAAGCCTGGTTTTGCTACACAGAATCCGACTTCTACGAGCACGGTGTAGTAGTAGTAGTCAAGGCACTACCGCGCGGGTTCAACAGGTACGTAACACCTAGCATGTTTACTAGTGATTTTTCTGAACTCTACGAAACTCTTAAACGATCCAACCTTAAACGCGGAGATCTAACCGATCGGCAAAGATTAGACCAACTTCTTAACAACATTGACCTGCAACACGATTCTGCCACAGACATGTTGCAAAGAATGAGGGACGTTATCGGCCAAAGAACCTTCGGTGATGGCCTATTCAAACAAGGTTTCTTATCCAATTTCCTCAACAGGTGCAAGCTGTGTTGGTCTCGTTCCAAAACAACGCCTTAGACGAGCTGACTGCATCTCGCGACCGCATCATTGAAATCACAAAATCTTTTAATGCCGAGGTTTATTCAGTCAAAAAAAGCCTCAAACGATCCATAATGACATTACAGAGTTATGTCATACACTTACTCGTTATCTCAAACTCCGTAACGACCGTAAACGACCACTTATCCCGCGAAGAAGCCCATTACGTAGGCGGTCGGTATCTAGACCTCGAGAGACGGATAATCCTGACTGCTGCTGGTATCATAACCAGTATCGAAAGTCCGCCAGAAATTGCTGAAAACTCTGCAACTTTCCCAACGCAAAATCGGTCGACGCGAAGAATGTTTCAGGAAACTTCCAAGCCGTCACGCGTTAACGACAACCGTAGCCGGCGAACATAGCCGTCTTTTATATGTCACTGATGTGATAAGGAGAGTTCGCTACCTCGTCGATATTTGCGCAAAAGTTAGCGTTCTCCCAGCGAATTCCAACGGCCGGCTTCAAGAATCGCTTTTAAATCTACAGGCGACAAACGAAAAGCCTCTCGCTACGTATGGCAAAAGATCCGTTTATATTAACGTGGGTTCACGCAAACCCATTCACTGGATCTTTGTTGTTGCGGATGTTGCTGTTCCAATCACTGATATGGACCTTCCACATCACCATAACTTAATCATCGATACGCGCAAATGGGGGGCAAGTTGACAGAAATAATAATTTATGTGTTTGCGTAACTTTGTTTTCCGGCTGCAGATTATCTCCTGTCACAGTTAGTCATACGATAGACCCATTATACCAACCACTACTCGATAAGTATCCTGGCATTTACCAATCGCAACCGAAATCGCCGTATGTAACCAGCAACGTTACACATCACATCACGACTACAGGACCACCTGTATCCTCTAAAGCACGCCGACTGGCCCCCGAAAAGTTAATATTGACGAAAAACGAATTCGACCATATGATATACTTAGGAATCATACGACCGTCAAATAGCCCATGGGCATCTCCGTTGCACATGGTACCTAAAAAGGTCAGCAATGATTGGCGTCCAACTGGCGACTATCGGCGATTGAATGCAAAAACCATTCCCGATCGCTATCCGTTGCCCCACATTCACGATTTGACAGCTACCTTGAAAGGTACAATTGTATTTTCAAAAATCGACTTGGTTAAAGCGTATAACCAAATTACTATGTCCATTGACCATATTCCGAAAACCCTTATTATATCGCCCTTGGGAATCTATGAATTTTCGCGAATGCCTCCTGGTCTGAGAAACGCGGCACAGACTTTCCAAAGGTTCATAGATGACGTTTTTCGGGGTCTCAACTTCGTACATGCGTATGTTGATGACTGTCTAATAGCAAGTCCGGACAGAGAACCACATCTCCAGCATCTGGACCTTGTTTTCGACCGACTACAAAAACATGGCATTACCGTAAACATTCAGAAATGCCAAATCAGAACCGACTCCTTAGACTTCCTAGGACATACTATAGATGCGCAAGGTATCCGACCCCTTAGAACAAAAGTGGCGGACATTCTGGATTACCCAGAACCGACCACCATCAAGCAATTGAAAACGTTTAACGGTCTGGTAAGTTTTTATAGACGATTCATACCAAAATACGCGTTACTTATGAAACCTATTACCGACCAACTTCGTGGAAGTGCGAAATCCATCAATCTAGATGACACTGCACGAAAAGCGTTCTCCATGGTTAAGGAACATATCGCCCGAGCAGCAATGCTTGCTCATCAGGACCCTGAAGCGTCCATTAGTATCGCAGTAGACGCATCCGACTCAACAATAGGAGGAGTCCTACATCCTTTAGCAACCTTTAGCATTTTTTTCTCTAGACGGTTGCTAGACACTGAACCGAGGTACAGCACATTCGGTATTGAACTCCTAGCTATGTATTGTGCTGTCCGGCATTTTCAACACTATATCAAAGGCCGTGAATTCACCCTTTTTACCGACCATAAACCACCTTCTCCTTAAGCTATTCTACGGACAAGTACTCACCACGTGAGTCTCGACAACTGGACTACATTTCGCAGTTTACTTCAGATATTCGACACATTTCTGGAGCAAACAATGTAGTTGCAGACGCCTTGTCTCGTATAAATTCCTTGAACAGTTCCCAAGGAATCGACCTTTTAAAACTCGCCCAACTTCAGAAAGAAGACAGTGATCTTCAGCACGAGTTGTCCTCAACAACACTTAAATTGCGCATCAAACAGATGAGAACAGGTAAGGAAACCTTACTTTGTGACACATCTACAGATAGGGATTGCTCAATCGTGCCGAAACAATATCGACGCAACGTCTTCAATACGTTGCACAGACTTTCTCATCCAGGTGTTCGTGCAACCATCAAGCATATAGCAGAACGGTTTTGCTGGCCTGGTATGAATAAAGATGTGAGGGAGTGGGCACGTTCCTGTGTAAGCTGCCAGAAATCTAAGGTTATTAGGCATAACAAATGTCCCTTGGGCTCGTTTATAACTCCCGATGCTCGCTTCGATCATGTTCATTTGGATTTGGTAGGACCTTTACCAGATTCAAATGGATATTCTTATCTTTTAACCTGTGTAGACCGTTTTACTCGATGGCCAAAAGCAGTGCCCACCAAAGACATTACTGCTGAAACAGTGGCCCGCGCCTCCGTCGAACGATAGGTAGCAAATTTTGGATGCCCAACAACCATCACTACAGATCGTGGACGTCAGCTCGAATCTGAACTTTTCCGTTGTCTGGCCGCAATATTAGGAATCATTCGCTTCCGAACGACGGCCTACCACACAGAAGCAAACGCGTTTGTAGAACGTTTTCACCGACAACTAAAAGCGTCACTATCAGCCTCAAACATTTCTCAGTGAACTGACGCTCTCCCACTCGTCTTACTAGGCATATGCAATGCAGTGAAAGCTGACATTGGATACACTGCGTCTCAACTCGTTTATGGTACGACCCTTCGACTTCCAGGAGAATTCGTGGATTCTTCATCCTCTTCGATGGACATGGATCTAACATCCTACGCAAACAGGATTACAAACGCAATGCGTTCAGTTAAACCTGTTTCCACTCGACCACAATCAACTGATGTTTTCGTTCAACCTGACTTACGACATAGTACACACGTCTTCGTACGTCGAGACTCGCATCGACGGCCTCTCGAATCACTATATGAACTACCTTTCAAAGTTCTTCAACGCGAATCTAAGTACTATATAATCGATAAGAACGGAACCAACGAAAGCATCTGCATCGATCACCTCAAAGCAGCGTATTTAGAAGGAAATCCTATTCACGTCGATTTTCCTCCAATACCATCACACAACACAACTCCTGCTCTTATAATACCTCAATCGACAGCCAACACACACGTTGACACTCAAAACAACGCGTTCTGGAAGAAGAGTAAGATTTCCAGAATATTTTAAAGTTTAATACTGCACGTAAGACACAAGTTTACATTTTATATCCTCTCGATTTCTCAGTGTACTATATATATATATATATATTTAAAAAAAACCCGAATTTAAAACGCTTATATATTTTTATTATTTTTTATCTCAAAAAACAAAAAACAAAAAAACGATATTATAAAAATCCTTTTTTACGCTATTACGTGAACAGGAGTTTATTTTCCATCTTTTCAACCGCCTTATGTTTTTACGCGCGTACGAGTGTATTCCGACATGCACTTACAAAATTTTTTTTCATTTCCAGGACGGCTGGAAAATACGATAAAAAGAACGATGAAGTTGCGAGAAACGGAAATTTTCATTGTACTTATCCTTTTTTTACTATATTGTACATCATGGTCCCTTATAGTAAGGAAAGACGACCAAACGCTGCTAAACATAGCATGCTATCAGAAGAGTGTTTACCAACGAAAAACTCGTTGGGTTGAAACTTCTGGCTGGCCACGTCTTAGGGTCATCATAACCCCACTAGGGGGGAAGATCTGTAGCGGTAAATAATTCCCCAAAATAAATAGCTCTGTAAGTTTTCGACATTGGATGCTGACCACAGTTTTAGTGGACTCACCAAGCTGAAGGCGCTCGGTCAAGCATCCACACCAGATCACGTGTGGGAACGCCGTGCTCAACATCTGCCGCAATCGCTAGCCAGATTAGTGCATACGATCCTCGATATATTGATAGCTTATCAAGTATATCTTCGATCCCCTCGCTTCTGTCTTTTGATTTCACTTGGTGGGTATGCTTCATACTAGAAGGTGTTACTGGTTAAAGCGTTGTCAAACTCCGAATACCCGGCATCCTCAAAAGTTTTAAACATGCTAAACTATTTAACACTCAAATGCTTTGTTTTTCAGCTTATTGTTTTACTCATTGTTATAATTCACTCTTATTATAACCCGGCTATTCCTATTGCTCAATATTCTTGGACACCAATTCACTCGACAAGTCCCCAAATCAGAACACGGTTGAACAGGAAGAGATCATATTCCAAATAACAACACCCCGAGCCTTCGACCTGAAGATCTGATGTTATGACCTTGGTCTGTGTATCCACTTTTGGTGCCGAGGATACTTGTCTAATCTAGATTTCGACCTTGATGAGATAGGTCGATCGGCTTCACTCTGAGACCAGTACGCGTGAGTTCGAGATGAGGTGGAGAGAAGAAATATATTCTGTCACCTGACTGGGCGGCAAGCACACGAATGAGAGAAGACAAGACAATTGGAACACTACTTGATCTATTCCTGACTTCAACGATTAGTGTAAAAAGGTAGATGAACAAATAGATGAATAACCCGACCGCAACGTACAATAATTAGGAAAAATACAATTATGTCCAAAGCTGGAATTAAAGTAGAAAATAAGGTGCAAAATAATATGTTCAAATGACAATAGCTTCCGAACAGAAAAAGGTATGGCAGTGAATGATACATCGAACGAAAGCTTATGTTCTGTAGAATAGATAAGGGACAAAAATGTCAGTGTTTTACAAGATTTGAATAAAATGAAATAACGTCCCGAAAGATAGCTTTCGTGGTTTGCCATGGCTTCTTGTTTCCCGATTCACATCAGGAGAGCGAACTGTCGATGCTGTATTCGTGTTGACACCGGAGGCAGTGTTCGCTTATATTCAGACAGTCGTTGAACGTAGTCTGATTTACCGAAATCGTTACTCCTCCGTGGTATGAAAAATTCCCCAGACAGACACAATGTCGTGCCATATACAAGTCCAGCCGACTTGGAAGTAGTTAAAGAATTATGGCTCGATTCACTACCGGCTCATATCCAACCAACCGTGACGGCTCTGCTCGAGGATGCGCCACATCATCAGGTTGCCCTCATAGCAAACAAGATTTTAGCGAGGACTAATAGCAGAGACAGCTATGTAGTTGCTGCAGCAGCGCGTCCTGAGATAGACGTGGCCGCCGGTTATTCTTCGGCTCAAGGTGACAGGGGTGAATGTATCCACACACGTCTTAGTTTTTGAGACCTTTGTGACATACCCCAACTCTACGTCCCCCGAGCCCGCTCACATTCTCGAAAATCCGTCATCACTCGCACAACAAGGCTATATTCCAAGCCAAGCCGAAAGGCGGCTTCGGAAGCGAGTGGAATTTGGTGTTGGTTCCATCGGTCCTTCAAGTCTGGAGCCCGCCATTGTCGAGGAAGGTGTTCGCAAAAGGCGGCAAGATCACGCCGAATGGCACCGGACAAGTTAGTCTTCGCTAAACGCGAGTTAGACAATTTATTGGCTACTGGTATTATTCGTTCTCCTCACAGTCCCTGGGTCTCACCGTTTCACATGGTGCGCAAAAATGATGGGGTTATTTGAAGAACATGCGGCGACTACCGAGCTTTAAACGTAGGTACACGCTTTGATAGCTACCCCATCCCCCATATACACGGCATCACTCAAGGGCACGACTATTACAGAGTGTCGCTCAAACTCTTCAAAGGATTATCGATAGCATAGTACGAGACTTAGTTTTCGTTCACGGAGTCTTCCCACTCTCGGGCGTACCATGGCATTTGGAGGCAGAATCTACTCGTATGAAAACGTGTGAACAGGTAGATAACTCTCGAGGGAGAGTTATTGTTATTTGGAATATGATCTCTTCCTGTTCAACCGTGTTCTGATTTGGGGACTTGTCGAGTGAATTGGTGTCCAAGAATATTGAGCAATAGGAATAGCCGGGTTATAATAAGAGTGAATTATAACAATGAGTAAAACAATAAGCTGAAAAACAAAGCATTTGAGTGTTAAATAGTTTAGCATGGTTAAAACTTTTAAAATTGATGAACAAGAACTAGATACGACTCACACGGATTTAGGATAAAATGAACTACATATGGTTGGATATAGTCGTGCAGCAACCATAGTGTTAGTGAGTTATCTATCTAATTAAAATAGAGACCAATAAGAGATATCGCACTTCATGGAAAAAATTATGCCACCTTCAACTTTAAAGAGATGCTTACGTGAGCACAACCATTAGGTAGATTGCTTTAAAGGAGATACTTTTTTATACACAAAAAGAATTAATCCTCAACTTCTTATCACGTGCATGAGGTTAAGGGCAACAATCTACCTTGGATAGTACCGAAGACCTGGAATCGTACCATAAAATCAAGTATCCAGAGACAAGAAAACAATTTGTTTTCAGAAGTTCGTTAGAAAAACTATGAGAATAGTTGTCTCAGTGTATATTCGACTCAACTCTTGTGGGCACAAGATTTACAAGCTGACGAGGTTTTGAAACCAACAGTAACACGAGTCTGAAATATTGTTTTCGTTTAACTGTTTAGTAACCATATCAACATGATCGTAAGCGCGGATATTCCAGTCATATGAAAAATGTTGCTTCGTAATGAGCGAATGACTATTAAAGAAAGAAAACATGATTATCTTTACGGTAACTGTTGAAGCATATTTATTTGATATTTTTTCTTAGATCCATTATACAGCCTTTCAAGTGCAGCTGACCATGAACGGGTTGCAACTAAATATAATTCAGATATATCAAAGATGCAAAAATTGTTCTCCTTTCAGAATTTATTCAGTGAATTACCTATATATCGTCCTTATGTATGGCGTCTAAATCCAAATGATCGCGTACCTATGTTCGCGTCTAGATCTTTTCACCCTGTAGATGTTTGCAAAAAGTTAATTCAAATGTAAGAATTTGAATCTTTTACTCTCAAAGAAGTCAGCTTAGAAAAGACAAAGATCCAATGATTGGTCATGTGTTTGAGGGTATGGATCGGTCGAAGTATTTCACCCATCATACGTTATCTCTTTGTCCATATGTGAGTTAAGTACGATTATGTTTATCAATTGCTTATATAATTGTTAATGCACATACATGATGCGCTTTTTTTATCTAATGTCGTTTGATAGGTGGGCTGTAATTTCACAAACTGTATTGAAATAACAACAAGCTAGATGAGCATTCAAAAGTGTTACTTCATAATTCGATCAAAAATCTGGAAGGCTGTGTCTTTAGAACACCAGGGGTCGGGAGTTCGATCCTCCCTGGGGGCAGCAGCTTTGCCCCCAAATGCTCTGGTACGGCCGAGAGTGGGGAGAGTCCACTCTTCCTCTCGAAATGCTCTCACATGGCCACGCGTACATAGCCCCTGCCAGGGAAGTCCTACTCACTGCCTTCACGTGGCGGGGGTGTTGTTTACGAAAATGAGAGGACGAAAAGCGAATGTCCGGCGCTTTAACCGGATCCCAAACCAATGGTGCACATGGGCTGGCTCCAGTATCCTGAAGGAACAAATGGTGTATGAACCAATCGTTGATCACCGGCTACCATGGGACTGCATCTCCTCACGATGCTGCACTGCCTTGTGGGTCAGACGCTCAGGTCAAAGGCTCGGGGTGTGGCCGCCTAAGAAAACCACCTGCTTCGGTTTGGGCACCCGTGTAGTATCACAGCCCTCACACTTATCAAATGAGATCTGTGTGGCGCATATGTATTTGGTGCCTCCTTGTACCAATACCTATGTGTTAAAATAAATAACCCTCATTTAGTCCTGGTTTGCGGATGGGCCTTTTCAAGGTCGTTTTAAAATAAGTAAAAGAGCAGTCCTAGTTTGGAAAGGACAGGAGGCTAGGTATCCCGTATTGGTCCTAGCAATGGTAGTCTCATTTGACCCAACTTCCTTTTGAAAGAGTTGACAGATGGAGCTTCAGCCGAGTGTTGAGATAATGAATTCTACTCGTTGATGATTCGATGGAAAAGTCGATAGTCAGCTGAAAGGTAATTTGTTCTGGGCTTGTGAGCTTTTTGGAGTGTCCTCGTGAATTCTCTGTTTTGGAAGATGAGAAAGGAGGGCATTTCAGATACAAACTTATCACTCAGTAATTTGAAAACCGCAATCAAGTCACCTCTAGTTCTTCGATACAGTGATTGGAATAGGTTTAGTTTAGCCAGTCGAACATGACATGGGAGTTTTGCTATTCCGGGAATCGGCTTAGTTGCTGTTTCCTAAACCTTTTCGAGAAGCTCACTGTCTTTTTTAAGCAGAGGCTAGCCGCTTATATGCAGTAATAAAGTTTAGGACGCACGAATACTGTATATCAAGTCAAAAATGTTTGAGCGTCGACATGACTATAGGACCTACGTATTGACCATAGGGTTCTAAAGCCTTTGGCAGCTATCGCAAAGCAGTGTGTAGTTGTTTTTAATTCTTGGCTAAGTCCGTTGTATGTCTGGACAACAGGTATCTCGATGTTATTCTTCATGTATGTATTTGTACCTCGATGACCAGTATGCATCACAATACACTTGGAAGTATTTGTCGGTAACTGTCAAGTTTGAAACCATTCAGATAATTTCTCCAAGTCATTTTAAAGTTTTAAGCTATCACCTAGTTGTCTTCATCTGTATTTGTTCGTGTGTATGAGATAGAAGGGGTAGGTCGTGTGTGACGTCCAAATCTTCTAATTGATTCCGAGCTGTCTATTGTATTCCGTGCTTCCCCTCAGATGTGCAGTTCTTCATACTCCAGTCGACCACCAGAAGAAAGAGGAAGGGGTAGAGTAAGCAACCTTGTCTGACTCTGGTCCTCACACGGAATGCGTGTTTCAGCTGTTCTCCATGCACGACTTTGCAGTGCTGTCCGTCGTGTGAATTCCGGATGACGTTGATGATCTCAGTTTCACCATAGTGTCGAACAAAGTTCTATAATGTTCTCCTATCCACGCTGTCAAACGCCTTCTCATAGTCAAGGAAGTTAATGTGTAGTGACGAATGCCGCTTAAGTGAATGTTTAGCGATGATCTGTAGTGTCGCGATTTGTTCTGTGCACGACTGATCCTTACGGAATCCGGCCTGTTGATCTCGAAGTTGGGCATCTACTGAGTCTTTCATCTAGTTCAGCAACAATCTGTTGAAAAGATTTCTTGGTACCGATAGTAGTTTGATGCCTCTGCATTTCTCGCACTTGTTTAGATCTGCTTTAGTATCTTGATGAAGTATCCTTTCCATTCTTTTGGCACGTGTTCGTCTGATAGCCATCCTGATTTTTCCCATCGTTGGTGGAGGAAGGTTTGTGTGCTATCTCGATGTCTGATGTATTCAGTGGAGCTGGTCTATTCAACAGTTCTTCAACGTATCCTACCCATCTGTTCTTGAGTCTCGGTTATTGTCTTGCTTTCTTTGTCCCTGACCAGTCTTTCTGGCTTACTATTTTCCCCTGCCAGTTTCTTCGTTGTGTCATGTAGCCGTCTCATATCCCCTTCTCTTGAAGCTTTTTCCGCTTTCGTTGCTAGCTCTTCCACATATTTCTGGTTGTCGGCTCTAATGCTTCTCTTCACTTGCTTGTTTGCTCCTGTGCATCTAGCTTGTGCCTTGAACTTCGCTCTTTTTCGGCTGTTGTTAACTGTTGTCTTTTTGTTTTTCCTTTCTTGGATCTTGTCCATTGTTTCCATAGAAATTCATTCCTTGTGATGATGCTTGTTGCGGCCCAGCACCTCCTGACATGTTGAAGTTAATTCTTTGATCCCTTTCCGGTTGTCCTCCATAATAGTTTCTTCTTTCAGTAGATCCTATAAGGTTTGGAATCTGTGGTTTAGATTTATCTTGAATTCGTTGAGTTTGTTAGTATGCTGAAGGAAAGCTGTATTGAACCTTTGTACTGCTGTTTCTCCGGTTGTCCATTCAGTCAGTCAGTAACAACGTGGAACTTCGTACGTACGTACATCAGTTCGAGTTGCCATACCACATTAGCACAGAGACTCAGTTATCGATTCAAATCCCATAGTGGTAGAGGTACTGAAAGTATAAGTAGAGATAGGGGACATTAAGGTTTAATGATGTTATTAAAGGAGTATAGTCCAGTGGAATAAATTGGGAAAGAAAATAAAGGACATGAAGAATTCAGAAGATTAGAGTTTGAGAGAACACAAAGAGTGGATGCACCTGCGCCATTGCAAACGATTTTGAGCCATGTCATTCAAGGTCTCTAACCATCGGTTGCTATCGTCTCGCGGTCCCCAACCAGGTAGTCTACACCTACTAACATGACTCAGTCCACTTGTCAGTGACTTCATGGATTTGTGCCATGTTTTGGTCTGGCCGCCCCTAGCTTTCCTCCAACCCATTCCTACACCATAAAACATAGCACGTCGGGGCAGTCGGTGGTCGGGCATGCGCAACACATGTCTCAGCCATCTCAACTGATTAAGTTTCACTACTTCCTCAATTGATTTACCATCCTCACCTAGTACCCGTTTCATAACAACTACATTACTTACTCGGTGGCCCCAGGATGTATGAGCAATGCTTCGAAGATATCTATGATTGAGTACTAGTAACCTACGATTATCCTGTACTCTTACCGGCCATGTTTCACAGCCATAAAGTAGGACGGAACGAACTGCTGCGCAGTAAACACGTCCTTTGGTTGGTAGACGGATATCTCGCCTACGCCACAAATGACGCAAGTTGGCAAAAGATAGTCGAGCCTTTTGTATCCGTGCTGAGATTTCGTCACACACTAGACCACAAGGGCTGATGAGACTTCCGAGATAAGTGAAGCGGTCGACACGCTCAACTACTTCACTCCCTATCACTAGTTCGGGTGTCGACGCAACCCAATCCTGAAGCAACATTTTGCATTTCGAGGGAGAAAATCGCATGCCGAACATGCTTGCATTGTTGCTTAGAGTGGTCAGCGTCTTCACTAAATAAAACTATGTCATCGGCATATTCTAAGTCAACAAGTGGATCTCCCGGTAGAAGCTCAACTCCTGGAAATTTAGATGAGGAAAGTGTCATCTCTAAAAGGACGTCAACGACAAAGTTAAACAAGAATGGAGAGAGTGGACAGCGCTGAGGAACACCACTTGAGGTAATCAATTCTGATGACAGTTCACCGTAAGCTCTCACTCGACCAGTTGTGTTCGAGTAGAGAGCCTTTATAAGGTTGATGTACTTCTTTGGTACTCCCTTCAGTGACAAACACTGCCATAGAACCTCACGATCAACAGAGTCAAATGCCGCCTTAAGGTCAAGAAATACTACCATTATGGGGCGTCTGAATGTGTGTCTATGTTCTAGGACCTGAAGTAATGTGGATATTTGATCAATACAACCACGTCCAGGTCGAAAACCAGCCTGGTTTTCTCTAGTCTGCTCTTCACGAGCTTTGGTTCGACGTCGAAGCATTATTGAAGCTAATATTTTAGACACTATATTAGTCAAACTAATTCCTCTGTGATTGTCACAGGAGACTTTTGTCCTTTCTTATAGACTGGTACAATCAGTGATTGAGACCAGTCAGATGGGATTACGTCCAGTTCCCAGATTCTACCTAAGACTTCAGTCAATCTCGCTGCTAATACTGAACCGCCATCCTTAAAAATCTCAGGGGTAAAACTGTCAGGGCCTGCTGCTCTCCCATGCTTCAGATTTCCTATAGCTTTTTCAACTTCGTAAAGAGTCGGAGGACTTACATCACCTTGCCATTCAGGTCGACTGGAGATCGTGGGAAACCGAAGTGTGGCTGAAGGCCAGTTGAACTGATCCCTAAAGTATTCTGCCCATCGATCCAATCTCCTGGATTGAGAATGAATAATATGTCCATCTTTCTCTGCGATTGTTTCGCTAACAGTTGGGTTCCTAATACCGGTTTCCTTAACAAGTCTGAACAGTTGCCTGCTGCCTTTTCCATCTCTCTTGCATTCGCTACCCACCACTGTTCACGATCATTGCGGAGGCTTCTAGTCAGCTTACGCTTAAGCTGACTCCGCTCTTCGTTATGTTCAGAGCCAGATGGAATGAGTTTTCGAGCATCTATCAGTGCGGTAGATGCTGCTGAGATCCAGTGTTTCTCCCTAACCTAATGGTTTACCGTACTTGCGGACATCACTGCTGTTTCTACAGCTTTTCGGATGTCATTCCACGCTGCCTCGGGGTGGGCATCACTTACATGGCTGTATAACTGTTTTTCTAGATGTTCCTGAAATATACTCTTAGCTTGACTATCATTAAGTAGGACCCTAAGGGGTTTCCTACGTGTAGTTTAGAGCGTGGTTTCAGGAGACCAGGAATAAGATTCCGCGTACTTGAATCGTTCGCACTAGCGGGGCGAGGTGATAAAGGGACGTAATAAGGGTTAGTCGTGGAGATAAGAGAGTTATTAGGAGGTGTAGGAAGGATTTGATTGTGACCAACTTGGTCTCGTGTGCTGTTACGGGTATGAGGGCTGATGTCACTTCCCGGCTTCCCACACCGTGGAAGGGTATTTCTTGAGGAACCTGAAAAGGAAATCGGATTAGCGTTGGTCTTAACGACCTGGGTGTGTGACCGCAGAGCCCAAGGGACAACTGCTTGAGGCCGGTCGCCCACGGCCTTTTTGTGGGAGGTTTTTAATGTGTTAGCTCCGTTCTTCAAAGGGCCTTACCGCCGAAGACGGAAATCCGTGGGGTAAGGTGAGGTGTGACATTTTTAGGGTCAACCTTATCTAACCCCTTCCTTCCTTGTGAGAAGGCAGCATCACTGCAGATGCTGGTTGTCCGAGGGAAACACCTTACTGCTGTCACACCTCTGTACAGTCAGCAGTACGACTTCGCCCTCAGACCTTGAGTTGCTGCTTTTAGTCTTACCGTTCTCCAATCGACCTGCCTGGCAAGGTAGAACCTGCAGGAACATGTGTTCCAGCCAATATAGCTCGGTTGGGTCATCACGATAGGCAAGCCCGACCACCACGTCAAGGTAGCAGCTACGGTTGTCCAGTGTTTCTTTAGCTTCAGTTTCATCTTGGCCACAACCAGGTGGTGATCTAAAGCTATAACAAAATAAAAGGCAACAGTTATTGAATTCCTTGATTAATATACATCTCTAATCCAGTCAGAGTTACAATACAAAATGGTTTAACGTTTTGTTCCAGCTGGCTCATCAGCATAATCGATTGTTCAGTAAGATCATTCCGACTATACAGCAGAATAAATCAAAATCTGGCATAGAAAATGTTCTAATTTACTGAACACTCGCCTAAAATTCTCATTCTTGATTTGATCGCCTTCTGTTACGTATATTTTAGCATATATGAATCTACAGTGCTCGAATAATTTAACCAATGATTTATATCATTCCTAATATTGCCAGTCCACCGGCTGCAGTTCTACGCAAATGTATTAAATGTTTAACATTTGATTGCATCACCCTACAAGTTTACTAATAAGATGTTGTATGCACCTAAGCGCCCTAACCAAGCCATTTAAGCTGTAACGGACCCTGGTCAGTATTACATCAAGTGTAATAATTAGTCAAATAAATGTAGCTTCGCTGTTTACTGACACTCAAAACAGTACTCGTATGGCATCCAAACGGAGAAAGCACATTTGATTGATGGTTGAAATTTATTTATTTGTTTTGATGAGATTTTAGTAATATTTATCACAATGCAATTTTCCTCATATACTAGCCTTCAGAAGATCCGAAAAGTATAGACATTACGTTGGACTCTTCAGTAGAAAATCGAAATATCGCCCAAATAAATTTAAGGCCGAAACCACCTGTCTATGTATCACGTTATGTGCAGACAATGTATCGTGATTCAGAGGCACAAACTGACCCATATTCTCCATCATATGTTGTCAATACAGGGGAAAACCTTGAGACACTGAAATTAACTTCGTTGAGTTATCGATATGGACTTCCAGTAGGATTATTTGATGTTGAAAGAATTGAACGTGCAAGACGAAGACGAGAAATTGAAGCAAATTTACCGGCGTATAAAGATATCGCAAATAATCTGGTACAAATTGTCAAACGACGTAAAATTTTGGAAGGTTTAGAAAGTCGTGAATGGTACTTCAGAGAAAGAGAGGTTGAAGCGTAAGTCAGTCAGTTTGTTATTAAGCTTTTCCAGTCATGTAATTTATGAACGAAGTATTCACTTTAAAAAGCAATTTTCGTTCCTGATTAACAGAATTAAGGAAACAACGAAACTAGAAATTTGTGAAAGTTTGTTATACCGTTGTCCTGTACTCATTAAGAACCGTAAAAAATAGGTGTAGTTTAAAGCTCAGTATATCCAACTTGGTGCTTGAGTTTGATTAGTTCTTACTTTCTTCAAATTGGTTGAAGCTAAAACTCTGGTCACATATTTAGTACTTGGTACGAGGCATAAAGGTCTTGGCTTAGGTTACCGTTAAGACTGTAGATATTCATTATTGAACGCTCCCAAACCAGTAAAGATGCCACAGATATTCAGAGTTTGACAACGCCTTTACACGTGACATCGTCCAAATTGAAGTATGCCAACCCAGTCAAATCAGAAGTCAGAAATGAAGGTCAGCCAGTCAGTCAACAACAACCTAGAACTTTGTACGTACATACATCAATTCAAGTTGCCATACCACATTAGAACAGAGATAAAATTGTCTATTTAAATCCCATAGTGCTAGAGGTAGTAAAAGTGGAGGCAGTAATCGGAAAGATTAGGGTCCGAAGATGTTGTTCAAGGAGTATAATCCAGTGAAATAAATTTGGAAAGATAAAAAAGAAAGGAACATGGAAAATTCAGAAGATTAGAATTTGGGAGAACACAAAGAGTGGATGCACCTTCTCTATTGCAAACGATTTTCAGCCATATCATTCAAGGTCTCTAACCATCGGTTGCTATCATCTCGCAGATCCCAACCAGGTAGTCTACACCTACCAACATGGCTCAGTCCACTTGTCAATGACCTCATGGATTTTTTCCATGTTTCGGTATAGCTTTCTTTCAACCTACTTCTACACCATAAAACATCGCTTGTCGGGACAGTTGGTGGTTGTGTATACGTAACACATGTCTCAGCCATCTCAACTGATTAAGTTTCACTACTTCAATTGATTTGCCATTCCTACCTAAAACCCGTTTCCTAGCAACTACATTACTTACTCGGTGGCCCCAGGATGTATGAGCAATGCTTCGAAGATATCTATGATTGAGTACTAGTAACCTACGATTATCCTGTACTCTTACCGGCCATGTTTCACAGCCATAAAGTAGGACGGAACGAACTGCTGCGCAGTAAACACGTCCTTTGGTTGGTAGACGGATATCTCGCCTACGCCACAAATGACGCAAGTTGGCAAAAGATAGTCGAGCCTTTTGTATCCGTGCTGAGATTTCGTCACACACTAGACCACAAGGGCTGATGAGACTTCCGAGATAAGTGAAGCGGTCGACACGCTCAACTACTTCACTCCCTATCACTAGTTCGGGTGTCGACGCAACCCAATCCTGAAGCAACATTTTGCATTTCGAGGGAGAAAATCGCATGCCGAACATGCTTGCATTGTTGCTTAGAGTGGTCAGCGTCTTCACTAAATAAAACTATGTCATCGGCATATTCTAAGTCAACAAGTGGATCTCCCGGTAGAAGCTCAACTCCTGGAAATTTAGATGAGGAAAGTGTCATCTCTAAAAGGACGTCAACGACAAAGTTAAACAAGAATGGAGAGAGTGGACAGCGCTGAGGAACACCACTTGAGGTAATCAATTCTGATGACAGTTCACCGTAAGCTCTCACTCGACCAGTTGTGTTCGAGTAGAGAGCCTTTATAAGGTTGATGTACTTCTTTGGTACTCCCTTCAGTGACAAACACTGCCATAGAACCTCACGATCAACAGAGTCAAATGCCGCCTTAAGGTCAAGAAATACTACCATTATGGGGCGTCTGAATGTGTGTCTATGTTCTAGGACCTGAAGTAATGTGGATATTTGATCAATACAACCACGTCCAGGTCGAAAACCAGCCTGGTTTTCTCTAGTCTGCTCTTCACGAGCTTTGGTTAGACCTCCGTCAATCTCGCTGCTAGTACTGGACCGCGATCCTTGAAAATATCAAGAGTAAACCATTCATAGCCTGCTGCTCTCCAATAAGATGGTTCCTTTTTTTGATATGGTGAGGTTAAATGATTGACGTTACTGGGATCCTGTATGCGCGTTACGGAGACGAAGCATACATCGATTGTCCTATTTGGCACAGTGTTCGGACGTTAAAATATCCCATATATAGTTTACAGCGTTTTTTCAGGAAACCAGGAATAACGTTCCGCGTACTCGAATCGTTTGCATTAGCAGCGCAAGCAGATTAAGGAACGTAAGAAGGGTTAGTCGTGGAGATAAGAGAGTTATTAGGAGGTGTAGGAAGGATTTGATTGTGACCAACTTGGTCTCGTGTGCTGTTACGGGTATGAGGGCTGATGTCACTTCCCGGTTGCCCATAGAGTGGAAGGATATTTCCTAAGGAACCTGAAAATGAAGTTAAATTAGTGTTGATCTTAGTAAAATAATAGACACCAACTTTCTGATCCTAAACTCACTAAGTTAAGATTATCTAATGTTAATTTGGATATTAACCGACAAATGATATTTATGTATTTTTATTAGTAGAGCGATTCAATATCTTAGTGATTAAGATACATCTATTCAAATAAACATTTCCTCAAGCTCGTGAGTTATTTTGACTCACCAACAGTGAAGCGTATTAGCAGAGTGCACTAACCTATCAACTGTAGTTGGTATTAAACAAATACTTCTTCCTGTAACCCCTGGTGAAATTTTTGATGATGGCTATAGTAGTTCTCCAAGTTTCAGCTTCGTTTAGTCGGACTGTCTTGACGTTTGTATTAAAGATTCTGACTTTGATATTGGCTGACAGTTGTCTTGAGTCCCATATGTTCCTCAATTATAGGAATGCGTCCGTTTCTTTGCCAATCCTTGCATTTACGTCTGCATCGGATCCTCCTTGTTCACCGATGATGCTTCCCAGGTACGTAAAGTCTCCACCTCTTTCAGAGCTTCCCCATCAAGTGTGTTTGAGTTGGTGTTCTCCATGTAGCATTTAAGGATGATGCTTCTTCTCTTGTGTATGTTGAGACCTGCTGATGCAGATGTTGCAGTTATCACCTAGTTGTCTTCATCTGTATTTGTTCGTGTGTATGAGATAGAAGGGGTAGGTCGTGTGCGACGTCCAAATCTTCTAATTGATTCCGAGCTGTCTATTGTATTCCGTGCTTCCCCTCAGATGTGCAGTTCTTCATACTCCAGTCGACCACCAGAAGAAAGAGGAAGGGGTAGAGTAAGCAACCTTGTCTGACTCTGGTCCTCACACGGAATGCGTGTTTCAGCTGTTCTCCATGCACGACTTTGCAGTGCTGTCCGTCGTGTGAATTCCGGATGACGTTGATGATCTCAGTTTCACCATAGTGTCGAACAAAGTTCTATAATGTTCTCCTATCCACGCTGTCAAACGCCTTCTCATAGTCAAGAAAGTTGATGTACAGTGACGAGTCCCACTTAATTGACTATTCAGCAGAAACTCCTGACACGCTGAAGTTCGTGCTTCATTGATCCCTTCCCAGTTGTCCTCCATAGTAGTTTCTTCTTCTTTGAGGCTTCAAACCTGTTGTCGAGATCCATTCTTAATGCGTTGAGTTTGTCAGTATGTCGAGGGAAGGTTGTATTGTTGAACGCACATAGATTCGCGAATCTCTTACCATCTTCGTCTCTTTCTCCCAGTCCATGTCGTTCCATTATGTAACTATACTCGGTGTTGTCCATTCCGACTTTGGCGTTTAGGTCTCCCATCGGGATGCTCAGGTCCTTTCCTGAGTACTTCGCTATGATCGATTGCAGCCTCTCGTAAAACTGATCGTTATCGTTGGTGGGTGTACAACACTGGGTAACTTGCCTTGTGATTCTCTCCTTTGTTTTGAAGGATGCTTTGACGGTTCTGGATCTATGATATTCCCATCCTATAAGTGCTTTACATGCTTCTTTGGACAGCATCAGAGCGAATTCCTGAGTGTGCGGAGCACTTTATTCTTCATGATCGGTGTACAGCAGCATTTCTCCTGAATCTAACCTTTTCCGTCCAGCATTGATCCAATTGGACAATGTGGAAGACCGGGAGGACCAGTCAAATAGCTACGGGAATGAGGAGTTACAACTTGGCGGTACCTATATTAGTTGTCGCCTTGGTTGTTAGAAGGGGCATTGGCTTCGTGACTTCCGAAGAATCTCGGCTTTCCCAACGAGGCGTCATAATTCTTCTGAATAAAGATCCTTCAACTTCCAGTACAGAGTTTAGGTTGTTTAATTTGCTTATTCTGGTTAGCGTTTTTTATTAAGGTTGTTTTCTACGGGATGGGATTGCTGACTCCATGACCAACCCTCCTCCTCTTATTTATTTGTTTATTTAAACAGACAAACAGTGGTACAAGGAGGCACCAAATAGGTGTGCGCCACATAAATTATTCGATTTGTGTGGGGGCTGGGATACTGTCCGGGTGTCCAAACCGAAACAGGTGGTTTTCTTAGTGGGCCACACCCGTAGCCTTTGACCTAAAGGTCTAATCCACAAGGCAGTGGAGCAACGTCAGGAGATGCAATCCCATGGTAGCCAGTGACCGATAATTTGTTCCTTCATGATCCTGGAGCCTATGTGCACCGTTTTTTTGGAACCAGGGTTTTTCAACTCCCCTAGGTGGGTCTTCCGTATCCACTAACCTAGTTAAAGCGTCGGGCATTCGCTTTTCATCCTCTCAATTTCGTAAACAACACTCCCGCCGCGGGAAAGCAGCGAATGGGACTTCTCTGTCAGTGGCTGTATACACGTGGCCATGTGAGAGCGTTTCGTGAGGGAGAGCTGACTCCCCCATATATTTGGCCGTAGCAGGGCATTCGAATATTACTTTGGAAATTGTACTCTTTTGAAGGACCAATGAACTACTTCACAAGAGCAAGTTAACTAATGATATTGAGGTAGTGCAAATAAGAAACTTATACTTGACACTTTCCCGAATGATTTAGTTTCTGAAGAATACGATTCGATGCCTTGTTGAATAAAAGGCTTTTCTCAGAGGGCCGGACAGTCTGTTCTTCATTATCTCTACTGCCATATCCCCACTGAATTCGATTTTCATATGTAGAAATTTCTTCGGAATTGTGAGAGTGGTTTAGGAATACCTAACCCTAACACATTTAAGGAAAATGACATTTTTGAAAGCACTTTCTTAGCTGAAATGTCTGTAATTTTTCTTCATTGATAACGCATTTATCTATCGGTTAGTCGAGTTTTCATACTTTCGTTGATTTTTCTGTACAGAATGCAAGAAGTTCGACTAAATGTAATCGTTCAACTTTTGCGTAGACGTGAACAACGTAAACAAGAAGTCATATCTAGGCGATTGCATCAGAAATGGAGCGAAATTTGTGCACAAAGTGAGACAAAATGCAGAGCTATAAAATATCGTTATATTGAAGGTAATGTGATAATGATTTATTTGAGACTAAAGTGCTACTAGTAACAAAGACTTCGTATCTTATTAAATTGGGCGGTTTTGTGTACATTTTTATATTTTTTGAAGTTATTAATGTCTAGATCTAATATCAACTGGAAAATAATCGACAATCAGTGAGCCGTTTATATTCTCCAAGTCCGAGACTCGTCATTAGTATTCATACAGGAATCCAGTCGGATTCGAACCCATGACCTTACCTTCGGACCTAGTGGAGAAAACAATACCTTTAGAAATTCTGGTAGATACCTATGACATTTTATAGCTAATCATGTCAGAAGTGCGGTAGTTACACACCGATTATAATAAAATCTTGTCCACTCATACCACTAAAACTAAATGCGAATTACTACATCTCGGTTTGGTGATCGTACTGTATTATTTTCTCTTGGAAATATACAAGTCCTAAGCCTGTGTACTTACTTACGCCTGTTACTCCTCGTGAAGGAGCATAGGCCGCTCACCAGCATTCTCCATCCAACCCTGTCATGGGCAATCCTTTCAAGCTCTTTCCAGTTCTTATTCATCTTTTTCATATCTGCTTCTATTTCCCGACGTAATGTGTTCTTTGTCCTTCCTCTTTTCCGCTTCCCTTCAGGATTCCAAGTTAGCGCTTGTCTCGTAATGCAGTTTGATGATTTCCTCAGTCAGTCAGTCAGTCAGTCAGTCAGTCAGTCAGTCAGTCAGTCAGTAACAACGTGGAACTTCGTACGTACGTACATCAGTTCGAGTTGCCATACCACATTAGCACAGAGACTCAGTTATCGATTCAAATCCCATAGTGGTAGAGGTACTGAAAGTATAAGTAGAGATAGGGGACATTAAGGTTTAATGATGTTATTAAAGGAGTATAGTCCAGTGGAATAAATTGGGAAAGAAAATAAAGGACATGAAGAATTCAGAAGATTAGAGTTTGAGAGAACACAAAGAGTGGATGCACCTGCGCCATTGCAAACGATTTTGAGCCATGTCATTCAAGGTCTCTAACCATCGGTTGCTATCGTCTCGCGGTCCCCAACCAGGTAGTCTACACCTACTAACATGACTCAGTCCACTTGTCAGAGACTTCATGGATTTGTGCCATGTTTTGGTCTGGCCGCCCCTAGCTTTCTTGATGATTTCCTCGATGTATGTCCTATCCATTTCCATCGTCTTTTCCTAATTTCCTCTTCAGCTGGAAGCTGTTTGGTTCTCTCCCACAAAAGGCTGTTGCTGATGGTATCCGGACAATGGATGTTGAGTATCATGCGTAGACAGCTATTAATAAATACCTGTACCTTCTTGATGGTGGTTGTTGTAGTTCTCCAAGTTTCAGCTCCGTACAGTAGAACTGCCTTGACGTTCGTATTGAAGATTCTGACTTTGATATTGGTTGAAAGTTGTTTTGAGTTCCATATGTTCTTCAGTTGAAGGAATGCCGCTCTAGCTTTGCCAATCCTCGCCTTGACGTCTGCATCTGAACCTCCTTGTTTATCGACGATGCTTCCCAGGTATGTGAAGGATTCCACGTCTTCCAGAGTTTCGCCATCAAGAGTGATTGGATTGCTGTTCTCCGTGTTGTGTTTGAGGACCTTGGTTTTCCCTTTGTGTATGTTGAGGCCTACTGATGCAGAGACTGCTGCTATGCTGGCTGTCTTTATCTGCATTTGTTCGTGTGTATGTGATAGGAGGGCTAGGTCATCTGCGAAGTCCAAGTCGTCTAATTGGTTCTGAGCTGTCCATCGTATGCCATAGTTTCCCTCAGATGTCGAGGTCTTCATAATCCAGTCGACCACCAGAAGAAACAGGAAGGGAGAGAGTAGACAGCCTTGTCTTACTCCGGTCCTTACTTGGAATGCGTCTGTCAGCTGTCCTCCATGCACTACTTTGCACTGTAGTCCATCGTATGAGTTCCGGATAATGTTGACAATCTTCTCAGGAACTCCGTAGTGTCGAAGAAGTTTCCATAACGTCCTCCTATCTACACTGTCAAATGCCTTCTCATAATCAATGAAGTTGATGTAGAGTGACGAGTTCCACTCAATTGATTGTTCGACGATGATCCATAGTGTCGCAATCTGGTCTGTGCACGACCGGTCCTTACGGAATCCAGCTTGTTGATCTCGAAGTTGAGCGTCAACTGCGTCTTTCATCCTGTTCAGTAACACTCTGTTGAAGACTTTACCCGGTATTGACAGTAGTGTAATGCCTCTGTAGTTTTCACACTTGCTCAGATCTCCTTTCTTTGGAATCTTGATGAGGTGTCCTTCTTTCCAATCCATCGGCACTTGTTCCTCCTCCCAAATCTTCTTGAATAGAAGATGAAGCATGCTTGTAGTTACTTCGATGTCTGACTTCAACGCTTCAGCTGGTATATTGTCAGGTCCTGCTGCTTTCCCGCTCTTGATTTGTCTGACGGCCATTCTGATTTCTTCTGTCGTTGGTGGATTGACATTTATAGGAAGATCTGTGTGTGCTGCTTCGATGTCCGGTGGATTCATTGGAGCCGGCCTGTTCAGGAGTTCCTCGAAGTACTCTGCCCATCTGGTCTCTCTGGTTCACTGTATTTCCCTGCAAGCTTCTTCGTCGTATCGTAAAGCTGTCTCATATTTCCTTCTCTTGCAGCTTTTTCCGCCGTCGTTGCTAGTTCTTCCACGTATTTTTGCTTATCAGCTCTAATGCTCTTCTTCACTTTCTTGTTTGCTTCTATGTACTCTGCTTGTGCTTGGACTTTCTCTGCTCTTGTTCGACTGTTTTTAATTGCTGTCTTCTTGTTCTTTCTTTCTTTGATCCTGTCCAGTGTTTCTGTAGAGATCCATTCCTTGTGATGATGTTTCTTGGGGCCCAGAACCTCTTGACACGTTGAAGTTAATGTTTCTTTGATACCTTTCCAGCTATCCTCCATAGTAGTTTCTTCTTCCTTCAGTAGATCCTGTAAGGCTTGGAAGGTGTTGTTGAGAGCTACCTTGAATTCATTGAGTTTGTCAGTATCTCGAAGGAAGGCTGTATTGAACCTTTGTGGTGCTGTTTGTCCAGTTGTCCAGTTCTTCTTTAGCTTCAGTTTCAATTTGGCCACAACTAGGTGATGATCTGAAGCTATGTCCGCTCCTCTCCTGGTTTTCACATCTTCCATTGTCCTTCGGAACTTTTTATTGATGCAAATGTGATCTATCTGGTTCTCTGTGGTGTGGTCCGGTGAGATCCACGTAGTTTTGTGTATACGTTTGTGTGGAAATGTTGTACCGCCTATGACCAATTTATTGAATGCACACAGATTCGCAAATCTTTCCCCGTTTTCGTTTCTCTCTCCCAGTCCATGTAGTCCCATGATGTCTTCATATCCGGTGTTGTCCATTCCGACTTTGGCGTTTAGATCTCCCATCAGAATGGTGAGGTCCTTTCTTGGGCACTTCTCTATGATTGATTGCAGCCTCTCATAGAATTGATCTTTAACGTCGTCGTTGCTATCATTGGTGGGTGCATAACATTGGATAATGTTCATTGTGATCCCCTTCTTCTTTGTTTTGAATGATGCTTTGATGATTCTGGATCCGTGAGATTCCCATCCTACAAGTGCATTTCGTGCTACTTTGGATAGCATTAGAGCAACTCCCTGAGTGTGTGGAGCATTTTCCTCTTCGTGACCGGAGTATAGCAGCATCTCTCCCGTATTTAGCCTTTGTTGTCCAGCTTGGGTCCAATGGGTTTCACTGATTCCCAGTACTGCCAAGTTGTATCTCCTCATTTCCGTTGCTATTTGACTGGTCTTCCCGTTCTCCCACATTGTCCGGACGTTCCATGTACCTATAAAAATTGTTGCTCTGGTTGTTAGAAGGGGCATCGGCCTCGTGGCTTCCGAAGGAACTCGGCTTTCACCATGAAGCGTCATATTACCTCTAACTCCCAGGGCAGAGTTTAAATGGTTTGAGTTATTTTTTCTGGTTAGCGTTTTTTTAGCGAGTTAGGTTTCTACGGGATGGGGACGCTAACCCCATGCCCAACCCTCCTCCTTTACCCGGGCTTGGGACCGGCAATAACTCTGGAAGAGCTACAGGCGGAGTTCTAAGCCTATGTAACAACTATATAATTGCTTTCAAATATTTCTTCCAGTTTATTCTTAGCTAACGTACAACCTTTAGATCCATCCATGATTAGACACTGCTCTATGGCTTTCTTAGCTTTCCTTGTGCAGAAAGGAATAAAGTTGACAAGATTAGTTTTATTATCATTTGTCATTTTCTCAAAAAATTTCTGAAATTCTTATAAAGTTCGATACACATTTGGTTTATCATGATCCGTGTTGACCCCTAGCTTAAGTAGTTCTAATTGATGTTCGAGGTAATCTTCTACCGTATCTGATGTATGTTCACGAATCATTACAGTTAAACTGTCCTCATTAGGTTATAAATCTTTCGCGACGGAGTCTTTTCAAGGTGACTAGTTTCTCAATTTATTCTGTCAGCTTTTTAATTTCACTTTTAACGTTTTTAAGACGGATATGGTTAGTGACCATCAGTGGAATGCAGAATATGCATTTCGTCCTATTTGGGACTTATCATCTAGATACTAGTGACTCAATGCGAATATCTATGGTGCACAATTTGTGTGACTGGATGTATTTTAGGACTAAATATTTACCTAGTACTTAATTAAAAAGTCATTCATATTTCACAGTACTTGTCTGTTGCTGAAACTCTGAATTTTCTCATGTCAAACGTTAAAATATTCTAAACCATTACGTACTGGACATTAAAGAGGAAGAATGTATTTGTAAAATCTCAGCGACGGAATTTGAAGTAAATCCAACGTTTCGTCTGGCAATCTGGTCCAAGCATTTTCAAGGAAAATATAATCAAACAACAAAATTATCGAATATAAATCGGTAAATGGTTCTCTGGTTTTCTTTATACTGAATAAAAAATAGAAAAATAGAGATAACTTGTATGAACAAATTACAAAAAGACGTCAAATAAGGAAATTTGAGCAAATGTTTAAACATTCCTCGAAATCGAACAATGATGAGATTAGAAATAAATCCAAGGAACTCGATATCAACAAAATAGTGGTAAATCTATCTGGCAGACATTTAAATCAACACAAACTATCACTACTTAAAAAAGGTCTCAATTTCAATATGAACAAAACACGGATTTCGGCTTCTGAAATTATTCCGTTGATCGAACCTGCCTTAAACAGTGTTCCAGATAATCGAGCGAATTCAGTGAGGTTTAAAATCTCAGCTGTATTGTTAAATCAGAAACCAAATGCGCCTAATATTTCTAAAGAAATGTATGCCCTAAAACAGTTACGTAAAGACAGAAAAATTGTTATTATGAAAGCAGACAAGGGAAACACTACTGTTGTTATGAATAATTCTGACTATGAAAGAGAAGTCAATGAACATCTCCATAATGGACCCTATGAAAAAATCACGAAGAACAAATGCAGAGCCACTTTAAATAAGTCGAAAGCCGAAACGGCTAAAATGCTACAGAAATTAAAATCCAAACTAGGACCGTCTTTATGGTTATCTTTATATCCGAAAAGCAATAACCCTTGTAGATTTTATGGCCTACTGAAAATACACAAAAGAGATATCCCACTAAAACCTGTGGTTGATTACATAAATTCACCAACCTAAAGTCTTCCTAGATATCTGGCCGAAATTCTTAAACCATATGAAAGCGTAATAAAATATGGGATAAAATATTCTAATGATTTCAAAAACACTCAGTAATATTCGCATATAAGCGAATGAAATAATAGCAAGTTTTGATGTTTTCTCATTGTTCACTAATGTTACTGTTAATAAAGCTTTAGATATTGTATATAACCTCTTAAATTCTGACACTGAACAACGTTGTCCTCTAGATCCTTCAAACATTATTAGAGCGTTGGATCTATGTTTATATTCAGCCGTTCTCAGTTTTTGAGATTTGTACAGACAAACATAAGGTGCAGCTATGGGATCACTGGTTTCTCCAATTGTTGCTAACTTATTCATGCATTCACTGGAAACAAGTGCTATTTCAATGTGTTCCATTCCACCGAAAATTTGGTCAAGATACGTAGATGACACTTTTGTCATGATAAAACGAGATGGTTTAGACGAACTATTTAAACGTGTCAACAACATTTATAACAAAATCAAGGTCACTAAAGAGTTGGAATCTCCTGAAAGCAAATAACCTTTTCTAGACTGTTTAGTCGAAAATAAGTATAATGATTGTTTAAAAATTAGTATTTTCCGAAAGCCAACATATTCAGGGAAATTTCTAGATTTTAAGTCTGAGCATCCACACTCTACCAAAGTGACAGTAGCCAAAAATTTGATCACCAGAGTCAAAAAACTTCTCAGTGAACCAAATGATATAAAAATAGAAATGAATTTAATTGTATCCACTCTAACGATGAATAATTATCCTAAGGATTTTATTAAAAGAATAATTTAGAATGAAGAACAAAATGCTATTATTAAAAAAAGAGTTAAGCAAAAAGAATGGATTAACACAGTGGTGATCTCATATCGTAAAGGTATTTCACAAGGATTCTAACTCTTCAAGATATAAGAGCATTCTTCCAAACAAACATACTCTAAGATCAAAACTAGTAAGAATCCAATACACAAGGGAAACAACCGAGTTGTGTTTATGAAATCAAATGTACTGACTGTAATGCAACGTACGTAGGTGAAACATCAAGACAACTGAATGTGGGGGTGAAGGAATACAAACTGTGCTTAAAGCACATTCCTAAATCCTCAGACGATGTAAGAAAACTTGAGAACAAATCAGCAATAGCATCACACTCGATAGAATCGGGTCATACAATTGATTTCAATGGCGCAAGAATCATTCAAAAAGGCTTTAATTCCTACAAAGAAGGACTAACAACCGAAGCCCTACGTATATGGGCTAATCCAAACGGTATTAATAGGAGAGATGGGATACAACCAGCTGTCCAATGGCAACTAATAATTAATATAAAAACCTGAACTCCTTTTTCCATTCTATCTACCTATACCTCATTAACTAATCAATAGATAATACATCCAACTGTTCAAATCAGTGATCTTCTAGTGAGGAAAACCCAATTATGTTTATCACAAAATTACATAGTTACTTGGTAAAATAGAAAAAACATACTACAATACTTAGTTTGCAAAATGTTCAATAATTCTCTCGGACTTCATTGTTCCTGCATATCCATGCTAATTTTTTTCTATTCCCGTTCTTCCATTCTTGATCTTCCCCATCTTCTGCTGCCAGACATTACATTCCTGACTCGCGTCATATACTACTTACATCAATATAAGTAGCACGCGCAAAATCATACCTGAATACGTTAAACAATTGACTAAAACATTAAAATAACACAAAATTTCAATTAAAAATACATTTCTCTTTGAATTCAGTCTTTTATCTTCATTTAATGCATGCTGTGACATTTTAGATTAATATCATATATAAAATGATATATTTCCTTAAAATTCACCGAACGATGGTTGGATGAAATTTCTTCTCACTTCCCTTACATATACACACAATCTGTTATCTTAACACTTTTCGTTTCACACAACATGTCTCTTACACACTAATGTAAATACCTACTTTAAACATGATTCACGTTGATTGAACGACTGAGTATTTAACGCTGGCTAAATCTCCTAGTAGACTTATGGATTTACTCGAGATTATTCAGGAGCCTGAACACCAGTTGTAGAGATACGTTTTTATTGTTAAACATAAATAAAATCCACAAGCGTACAGCGAGCAAGCACCGAGTGAAACAGTGTGTGTGTGTGTGTTAAAAATCCATATGTATTTATGAGTGTTAATCGATTATGGATAAATTATTGATTACCTGTGTCTTACAACCGATGGGAGAATAGATTCAAGATTGATAAGTAGACACGCGCACAATCAGACTCATATAAAAATTAACATAGTGGAGTAAGCGTCTAAATTACAGTGAGTAGACAAATAATACAATAGTTAAATGGGCTTGCTACATAAGCTCCCATCCACAACATTGATGTTTTTATTTACAAAAACAATATTTTTATTCACATCCATGTTCGACAAAGAGAGAAACAACGGAATTGTTTTGAAAATAAATGTACAACTCGATATGATGATGAGTAAGCGTTAAGTTGTCATAACAGCTTGTTTGTTGAAACGCTTTGTATCATGTATGTATAAACGTATATTTAACATCAACGAATTTCATAAAGTTAAAATGTAAGCATGATGAAGATCTGTGGGGCCAATAAAAAATAGTAATGAAAATAAAGAAGGATTTTTAGGTTATAAGAGCAATCTCAAGACTTGGTCTAGATAAATATGGTGGTTGCTACATACCTATCTGGCCAGTGTACTCTTCTTCCTGATCTTGTTGTGGTTTCTGTTGCTGGCGTACTTCGGAGTGAAGTAATGTTTGTTGCAGTTAGTCTGCATGGTGCTTGCTCTGCTGCAGGTTTAGACGGTTTTATGGTTGTGTGTTTTTCAGTATACTTTAAAAAGGCTGGTTTTACTCTGTTGATGTTAACAGCAGCGAGCTTTTGATGATTTGCTATGTCTTGATAGTTTATACCAGGGATTGATATTTCATCTCGATAGTGCATCTGCTGCCTCATTTGCATTGCCTTTTATGTATCGTATATCAGCTGCAAATTGCGAAATGAATTCTAGTTGACGAATTTCGCACGGACTGCATTTATTATGATTGTGCATCAAGGATTTAGTTAGAGGTTTGTGATCAGTATATATCGTAAAAGAATTGCCTTCTAGCATATACCGAAAGTGTTTGATGGCTAGGTAGACAGCCAACAGTTCTCTACCGAATGTGCTATATTTTGTTTGCGTTGCGTTTAGCTTTTTTGAGAGAAATGCAAGGGGTTGCCATTGTTGATTGACACGTTGTTGAAGTACAGCGCCTACTGCTACATTAGAGGCGTCGGTCATTACTGCTAAAGGTGCATCAACCTTTCGTCGTACTAGTAATGCCTCCGTGCTTAAGGCGCTTTTTAACTGTTCAAATGCTTGAATTGCTTACGGTGTCATTGCTAATGTTTAGCTCGTCCCTTTAATAAATCAGTTAGCGGTTTAGCTATGTCTGCACATTTCGGAATAAAACGTCTGTAAAAGTTGATCATCCCAAGGAAACGTCGTAGTTTCTTGAATGAATCAGGTAAAGGATAATTTTTGATGGCTTGTGTTTCCTCAGGAACTGGTTTGATGCCTTGATTATCAAGTATGTGACCTAAAAAGGTGAGGGATTGTTTTCCGAACTCACATTTGTCAGGGTTGACTGCTAACCCATACTCGTTTAGCTTCTCAAAAAGCATTTTCAGATGAGTTAGATGTTCATTTTCATTTTTGCTTGAGATAAGTAGGTCATCTATGTAAGCATATACGAAAGGTAAGCCACGTACCTTTTGGTCGATAAAACGCTGGAAACTTTGTGCAGCATTTCTTAATCCGAAAGACATGCGAATAAGTTCGTATAATCCCCCAGATGCCCTGGTACGGCCGAGAGTGGGGTGAGTCGGCTCACCCTCTCAAAATGCTCTCACATGGCCATGCGTATATAGCCTCTGCCAGGGAAGTCCTACTTACTGCCTTCTCGTGGCGGGGCGTTGTTTACAAAAATGAGAGGACGAAAAGCGAATGTCCGGCGCTTTAACCGGACCCCAAACCAATGGTGCACATGGGCTCCAGTATCCTGAAGGAACAAATGGCGTATGAACCAATCGTTTGTCACCGGCTAGCATGGGACTGCATCTCCTTACGATGCTGCACTGCCTTGTGGGTCAGACATTCTGGTCGAAGGCTCGTGGTGTGGCCGCTTAAGAAAACCACCTGCTTCGGTTTGGGCACCCGTGCAGTATCACAGCCCCCACACTTATCAAATGAGATCTGTGTGGCGCATATGTATTTGGTGCCTCCTTGTACCAATATCTATGTGTTGAAATAAAATAATAAATAAATGGGGTAGTAATGGCTGTTTTGGGAACATCGTCCGGGTGAATTGGAATGTGATGGTAAGCACGGACGAGATCAACTTTTGAAAAAATCAGATATACTATGAGTAAAGTCATGTAAATGTGGAAGTGGATATCTGTCTGGTATAGTCCGGCTGTTGAGAGCTCTATAGTCGCCGCAAGCTCTGACTTTGGAAGAGTTTTTCTTGGGTACCATATGGAGCGGTGATGCCCACGGACTATCGGAGGGGCGTATGATACCCAACTCTATCATTTTGTTGAATTCGATCTTTGCTAGAGCCGAACGAGAGGGGTCAGGGCGTCTTGAACGTGCGAACACTGGTGGACCCTCTGTCTTTATGTGATGTACGATGGTATGTGTCAGTTTGTGCCGTTTGAAACTCGGTCGTAATAAGTCTGGAAACTGATTAAGTAAACTAACATACTTGTCATTCTCGCGATGAGGTTTGATCAATAAATGTATGGACGTCTCGTTAGATATAATTCCCCTAATTTAAATGCTATGATCGGCAAGAACAAGTTTCCGATTTCTTACATCTACGAGTATTTTATGGGATTGCAGAAAATCAATGCCGATTATAGGAACGAGGACGTCAGCTATGATGAAGCTCCATGAAAAATTGGATTTAGGGCCGAAATTTGATTGTAACTGCCTTTTGCCGTACGTCTTGATCTCAGATCTGTTTGTGGCTTGTAGTTTCAGTTTGGGGTCAGGTGTGTTTTTGTCAAGTGTAGTGGGTGGTACTACACTAAACTCTGCCCCAGTGTCGACTAAGAACTGTGTTCCGGTTCTTTTGTCTGTAACATATAACAAACGACTGCCTTGAGAGTTGTGGTTAGCGACTACAGTCGTCACTAACCGACAGCCTTGACGTTCCCTTTGTTGTGTGCTTGCGAAGTTACAGGGAGGAGTACATTTTTTTAGCTTGTTTACCGTACGTTTTATGGTACCAACAAATGTTATGTTGAGTGGTGCTTGGACTACGACGTCTACGGCTTCTGGACCTTCCTCTACGCTTGCAGTAGGAGGTATTCAAAAATTGGAGCTGGGCTATCTGATTAGTGAGGACTTCAACTGTTCGTCGTAACTCGGCGATCTCGTCAGTTGAGTTCGATTGTATGTGAGATACGGAGTGAGTCCTAGTCCGCTCGTAAATTGTATCGGCTATGTCTGCTAGCCTATCAAAATCGATATCTTCGTCTCCAACTGCTAGTGTCTGTTGGATGTTTTGTGGGAGACGTCTCAACCACAATTAATATAATAGACGTTTATCTACTGTACGATTCCCCAATAAATTTGTCATGTGGCGTTTTAATTGAGATGGTGTACTGTCACCTAGCTCTACACTAGCTAAAAGTTGATCAATTGTCTGCTGGTCGGTGAGAGATGTAACACGAATGACCTCTCTTTTTAGACAATCGTATGGTGAGTCTGGATCCGGCTTAAAAATGACGTCAGGCACTTGTTCAATAACGTCGTCTGGCAGCAATGAGTTCGCATAACTAAATTTTGTGCTCTGACTTGTGATTCTGTTTGCGACAAAAAAACTTTCTAAGCGTGCAAAACAGAGTTCAGTTGAAGGTGCAGAGATGGCACCCACGGAAATAGACCTAGTTGAAAGGCTTAGTGAATAATTGTCTAGTGACATGACATGAAGAAATAATAATAAGCTGAGGATCGAAATATAAAATATGAAGAAATCATTGCGATTTTATAAATATATAAATCGACCGACCACTGAGTAGTTACCAATGCCATTTTTTTCTAGTCTTTATTGCTGACGTAATTCCACCGATTAAGTGGTAATGTGGCCACTAGTCTAAGATGCTGAACACTGGACGACATAACATAAAATATCGGTCCAGGATTTCTTGCCGATTGCCTCCAACCATCTGATATCAAAATATAGTGTGCGCGATATCAACTAGTAACTGTACTGAGACTTGACTTATCGAGTCCGATCAACACTAAAGGACTAGACAAACATGACATCAGTATAAGGTGATTATGAAGATTATTGGATATTATTAATATCATGAAGCAATAAAAAACATCCGTTGAAAACCAATAAGCAGTTAGTGTTTTGTTTTTAAGCCCGGCTAATTATCACGTAATTTATTTGCCAATTGAAATGAGACTTATGCAAACTTAGTACCGTGCCAAACCAACGACGTATTAACAGGTATGAGTAGCCTATCGTCCTTATTGATCCTTTTCTCTGCCTAGCTCTGACTATTGAGTCCAAAACACTAGTATCAGCTTCCACTATGTGAATCATATATTTCAAATATACTTGGTTTATATACAAGCCAACCAGACCACATCATACTATAAAATAGAAAATAACATTTGCACAAGACTAAGCCAAAATGTGGCTGTGATCGTGGGGAACTGTAGTCAATAAATCGAGTATAATTTAAGAATAGTAAATTGTATAATAATAGTTTATAGGTCAAAATAAAGCTTATAGTGAGAGGAATGTTGATATACATAATTTAGTTACTGAATAGTTATACAATAATGAATATGTATAATATTCGTCCATTAATAGTTCTTAGAAGTTATTCGTAATTTAATCTTCACTAGGATATAACAGTCACCAACAGAACATAATAGAAGGTTGCAAAATGTCGCGGATTGACTGAGGTTAAACATGTTCACCATTGGATCCAACTCATTAATCTAAAGGATAAAGGCCTTCCGTGGGGCCAATGGTCCTGGGTTCGGTCGTCGGTAAGGTCGTGAATGTGGGCTGCTGAGGGGTTCCATGATAGGAAGAAACAGATTTCCCATATTTACTATTTTTTCAATGAATGCCTTAGGTCAGTTTGTGATACGAAAAACATGGAATTAGTTACCACTCAATAAAAGTTCAGTGTGAATATCTAAGTCCTGTAGGTCAGTCGAGTTTCGAATATCTGTTAATGTTTTTAATCTTGACAGTCAATAATACCTCTTCAAGCACTACATGAAACATCAATTCCCATATGGAGACTAAATTTATGTCTTCCTGATGAGTGCTAGCTTGCACAACGCCTAGATCTAGATTTCACTGGCAATTATGATCGAAAAAGTAATAAAGAAATAAACTTGTTACCATAATACTTCTCCGAGTCCAGAGAGAAATCAGATATACGAATGGTTCAATTTTCTCACCAGAGTGACTGCATTTAAAAATGCCCCCTAATTAGAAGTTTTTAAGTAATTTACTAATCTGATAATAGCTTTCATTACGTATGGGCTTCAACTAGAAAGCTACTGAAAAAAGAGAAAAATCCGACGTTTCTATCTGGTGTAAAAATCGTCAACGGTTCGCACCGACGGCACTTCATGAAGTCGAACCATGGACTATTAAGCATCAACCAGTGAGTAGGAATAAAAGGCTTTACATTTTTTATTTTCATCCAGTTTTCTATTTATAATAGGGCGAAACTTCTCAACAGTGCACACCCAAAACCCCTTAGTCTGGTTCAAGTCCCGCATGTAATGCTGAAGAGCCCCATACTAGGACGAAACAGCCGTCCAGTGCCTCAAGGTTTCCAATGATGGTCTAGCTTAGATCGACGCGTGAATTCAATGGTTTTCTGTTTGTCATGACCACTACCCAATATCATATTTTAGCTATTACCATACTTCCAAATTAGGGTGCAGCTATGGAAAATCTGTTTGGAAGTTGATTATCAAATGAACAATTCTAATTGTTTTTGAAGTTATTTTTCGATTTAGGATAATATTAGTTTTGTACAGGATTATAGTTGTTCACCAATGAAAGGCCCTAAACCATAACCAGGCAACTGTTCAATGTTTCTTCTTTCTTAATGGTTGTTAACTGACGTCAGTTTGTAATAAATTATAATATATCACTATTCGTTTTGTGACGATCACCGTCATGGTTTATGGATAAAAAACCTTTTCATTCGCCTTCGTGTCTTCCCTTCTTTGTATCTACTGCAGAGTTACGCAAATTATTGAAACTTCGGTTAGCTGCTAAAGAATCTAGATTTAAACGTGATATGATAATCGATTATGCTAAACCATCATCTCAAGTTTTTGCTCCACTCACGCGACTTGGTGTATTTCCAGATCGTAGTTCTGAACGTTATGTTGTAAAAAATATATATTCATCGCGTTATGAAGGTAATTCAATAATGCATTTACTTATTTAGAAAATACACTGTAGCTTAAACTGTAAATCATGTTTTTTTCAGGAGTGCATTCTCAAGGCACCTGAGGGATAACTTAAACCCGTGAGCAAGGAAGTTGTTATTTGATTCATGAGTCACAATTTTATGATAATTATCGCGTATTTTTTATACTTGGAAACTAGATCAGTGTTTGAGTTCTCAAGTCAGTAATATTGGTCATATATGTGCGTCATTTGTAGTTTCCTTGTATTGTCGTGCTTCTAAGACATGGCGTAAATATGTATCGATCCAAATTTGCATACAATATAAAGACAGTCAAATGAAACTAATAAGACTGATAGCATGGTATTCAAATTAGTGGTAGAATTACGTGATAACAAAAGGAATTAAATGTAACTAAAAGAATTACAAAAGACTTCATTATGGATTTAGAAATGTAAAATTCTTTGTGAAGATGGATATTTGAGGAGGGAGTTATTAAATATAAAAAGGATTTTTTGAAATTTTTCATCGACTTATTGGAGAAAATAGGCTTTGGAACTGAAGATATTATACTTTCTTAACCATTAAGTAAGATTGTATTGAATGTGGCTAGCAGATACATCCAGCTGACGAGTCCCAAATAAGACGATATCCTCATTCTGGATTTCACTTCTAGCTATATTCCATCTATGTAAACTTATATACTGATTATATCGAAGCAATCTGCACAGGATATACACACACCAACTAGGACTGATGGAATTTCAGTCAAAAAAATGAACAACGGGATAATCCAAACCATCATAAATTAAATTATAAGGTAGGATGTATGAGAACGTGGTTAAGTTTCACGATAGTATGCCAAATATATTTGTATTTACTGTGTTCTTTTATGCTCCACGAACTTGTGTTTAGATACTTATTCGTGTTGTATGTAGCTGATGCGAATTTTATAAAACTGATACTCTGGACCAATAAGATATAAGTTAAAATGTAAGCGCACGTTATTGGCCAAGATTTGACTTCGTTTTCTAAGGTGGGATACGATATTTGTTATAACTTGTCAATTGAATGCTACTTTTTATATCTGGTCGTCGCTGATTGTTGTGTCAGAAACGCCTACCACTTATACTCGAAACGAGGGACCTTCGCAATTCTCATGACGCGAAAGTAAGAACACAAAGACTAGTATAAGTGAAGATTTATTTATCCCAATCACGACGACGACCCTAGTCGAAAATACACTCATTTATATTTTGATTGTACACGCACTTTGATTAATAACTAGGATGAAATCACATATATGAAAAATACTTAGAGTTATAACAAGTCACATACTGAGCATAGTTCATGTCATTGGAATACAAGAATATCGTATATCATAAAAGAAAACAAATACTACATTGAGTAATCATTACATTGAATCAAAACGGAAGTAATGTTGAACAAAACTCATAATTAGTAAGTCAATCGAAAATTGACTTCTTTCCATCATATCAACATTAATTGGGAATGTGGCCTCATCTAAATAGAAGTAATGTACGTGTATATTCTCAATTCGGTTTAAGTCAATAAGTCTTTTTTCTTACCCTCGGTCTTTTGACTCGAGTAATTGGTTGGGTTTGTTTATAGGAAGCCTATGTATCAGTATAAGGTCTGAATGACCGTATGACAACGACAACAAAACGGATTCAGTTTATTTTTAAAAACGTTTACTCTACTCACATTGTTTTAAACAGTTACATAGGCAGAAACTATTTAGATTATCAACAGGAACAAAATGAACAAAGTCTGGTAGCTTGCTTTTTGTTCAAGAAATTTTAGTTCAAATCAGTCTCTTAACCAAGACTTTACAGATTGCATTTTAGCTAGATTATAACTTTGATTATGTATGGTTTTCTTTTTGAAGTTGTCTGTTCAGCTTTATTTCTTAAATAGCTCAATTTGGTGTGATTGTGTCCCGTAAGTTGAGTAATTTATTAATTAAGCTTTCTGGACAACATTATTGGTGGCAATTTCTGATATAAATGAAAGTAGAGAATTTCTATTTGTAGTAGATATTGTCCAGACTTGAAATAAAAGATTTGGTATTAAGCCTCTCAAATCATAGGATTCAACACCAGTAAATTCATATACATGCTCTGCGACTTTTATCTATCAATTTCATCTAGGTATACTACAGTAATATATAGTAATATTCCTATAGAGCTGATATATTGTTGTAGTTAATCAATGCTACCGACACATTTTTCAGGGAAAAAATTTTTCTTATCGTATGAACCAACTAAAAATACATAAGACTATACAAACATTAGTGCTGAAGGAAACAAGAGAAAAGATTTGAGCAGAATAGCATCAATTAATTTTATTTCATTTAGTTCTCGTCAGCAGCTTGTGATATGCATAGTCTAAAAATCATAATTACAAATTCGGTTTAAATTATCCATACAAAAGAGTTTAGTTGAAAGTTGATATGGTCACATATCAGTACAGTATATCAAACGTGTAAATGAATTTAAAAGACTAAATGAAATGTAAATATATATCTTATGCATAAACACATTCTATAAAATCGATAGCAACAAAAGTCCAGAAAACCAGAAAGAAGTGGCTACGTAACGAATAAAGGTCAATAATAATTAAGAATAAAATGAGTGATGTTCAGTTAGTTAAAATAAAATGTATAATTTAGAAGACATTCGAAATAAAGAGACATTGATGTAATTAATTGAAGAAAGAATTGAGCAAGGTTTTACGGCGTAATGAAGGAACTGGTGCTCCCTGACGGATCCGATCCCGCGTCACCCAGCTTCACAGTCAGAGACGTTACCACTGAGCTATCCGGGCCGCGACCGACCTCCTGTAGTGTGGTGCGCGCTACTTATATTGATATAAGTAGTATATGACGCGAGTTTTAAACGTAATGTCTGGCAGCAGAAGATGAGGGAACACGATGGAATTTGTATGAAAACGCATGAACAATGAAATGTCAAGCAATCGATTGATGTTTGTAACAGAAACAGTCCGGTTCGATATGATGGATTGATATTTTGCAAATTAACGAGTTACTATATGGTTGTTAGATTTTAATAACTAGTTCTGTAATTTGCTGTCAAATACATCCGATTGTCCCCAGTGGTATTCTCGTTCACTACAGCAGGACCGAAATTCAATCACAATTTATGTGTCAATTCGGTCGCGGCCCGGATAGCTCAGTGGTAACGTATCTAACTGTGAAGCTGGATGGCACGGGGTCGAGTCCGTCAGGGAGCACCAGGTCCCTCAAGATTACAAGTACACCTTTCTGACGAATTCCAAGTAGCGCGTAACCCGGGTCCACGGTTTCCTGTCGACTACCTCCAACCACCATCTAATCTTACAATAGTGCCCGCGGTGTCTAGTCACCTAGACTGGTGGCCACATTGCAACATGATCGATAGCATTCGATGTGCACTAAGAAGGATGTGACACATGATATTGATCACCACTCAGTGATCAATCAATTGTGAGAAAGGGGAACTTATATTAGATCTTTTGAACATGTTCCAAAACGCCTTCGAATAAGAGAAAAGACTATTTTAAATATTGTAATCACGAAACTTCAGTCTTCTGAAGTTTAGTGAAGCTATCGCTTTCAGTTATCAGAGATCAGATTAACGTGTTCAAAAGGAGTTATCTGTTGATCTTTCCTTGCATTGATGACAAACATTCCTTCATTACGCCGTAAAACCTTGCTCAATTCTTTCTTCAATTAATTACATCAATATGTCTCTTTATTTCGACTGTCTTCTAAATTATACATTTTATTTTAACTAACTGAGCATCACTCATTTTATTCTTAATTATTATTGACCTTTATTCATTAAGTAGCCACTTCATTCTGGTTGTCTGAACTTTTGCCTCAAGTAGACGAAGGGAATTATGTTTATGAAAACAACAATTCTCTATGTCGATTTGAAGAAAGATAGCTTCGAATAATACACACTTGTAATGATTTTTACGTCGTTTATTAACGTTTAAATAGCACAAAATAATGCCAGACTATAATTCCATTTGAAAAAGCTTCATATCCATTCATGCATTAAGTATTTTTGTCACTTTTTCCAGATCTACTTACTGTAGAAGCCAGTTTGCCTCGATTTGTATTCCAACCAAGAATTAGATTACAACCGATAATACACACAAAAGATGGATTTTTAAAACGTAAATATCGCCATCAAAAAGAATTAGCTGAATTACACGATGTATGTCTCTTTCCTTGTATAAAAACTGTTTAATTATAGAAGAAATTTCTTTCATGGTACATAAAAGGTATTTATTTTTACCTGGTATATATTCTTTTAAATTCATATTATCTTTTTGAAAGAAAAAACGGTGTAGATAAACGATTTCTCAATTAACTGATTGTTTTCGTCATTGACTGGCATAAACCATTGTGAATTGTTGTGCACTAAGGAGGATTGGTTATCCATTTTATCTTAGTCTACAACTTGTCATCAGCATACACCTACGATCATGCGCGATTAAATTGATGGCCTTAGAATTTCATAGAGAAAATGATATTGCTAAGAGGTTTGAATGAAAACCTGCGACCTGTTAAATCAATCAAGTCAGAAGCGTAGGAGCTCTACCTTGATAATCTTCAGTGATGATTACGTTATTTTTTAAATCAACTGCTGTTGTAAATGTTAATTATTGGATACCGGATACTATGTATCAATAAGTTAACAATATTTTCAGGATCTGAAGCTTTCGGATTCTATCTTATTTGACGTCGAGATTTCTGAAACTATGAAATAACAGTTGTCGATTAGTCCGCGGTTTTCACTGGTGTTAAAGCGGATACGTCAGATGATGGTAAAAACCACATTCATACAAAACACTTAATTCATCATATTTATGATATCAATGAAGGAAAATTATTAGGTCGTATATGGTAATAAATTTTGACGAGTAATAATCTCATTTAAAAAATTGGTTTGGTATACATCTCTTTACTTAGTCTAAATAGTAGTAACTCAATTATTTCATCTAACGTAAAAATAGAAGTGATATAGAATTTCGATTGAATAACTGTGATGTAAGTGAAGAATGTATTCTTGAAATCTAACGCATTTCACCTTGACACCAGACACTGCTCAAACTACTCATCATTGTTTTCATAGACGTTCACAAAATATATATTTCGTATCAGTTTTCTCACTTTACAAACAATAGTGACCAGAATTTATTTCATAGTGGGAGCATTTTCACTGACTGGGAAATAAAGAAGGCTATTTAAAAAGTTTCGATTAGAATGCAGTATAGATCATGACTCACACCTTTGGTCATCAGAGGAAATATTCTGATAATTACAATAATTTTTCTCTCAGAAATACACATGGAAGTTTTCCATGTTGGGAAGCATAGGATAACTTACCTATATATATATATATATATATATATATATATATATATATATAATACAAAATTTGTTGAACCGAGAGTTATTCCTAGTAAAATAATAGACACCAACTTTCTGATCCTAAACTCACTAAGTTAAGATTATCTAATGTTAATTTGGATATTAACCGACAAATGATATTTATGTATTTTTATTAGTAGAGCGATTCAATATCTTAGTGATTAAGATACATCTATTCAAATAAACATTTCCTCAAGCTCGTGAGTTATTTTGACTCACCAACAGTGAAGCGTATTAGCAGAGTGCACTAACCTATCAACTGTAGTTGGTATTAAACAAATACTTCTTCCTGTAACCCCTGGTGAAATTTTTGATGATGGCTATAGTAGTTCTCCAAGTTTCAGCTTCGTTTAGTCGGACTGTCTTGACGTTTGTATTAAAGATTCTGACTTTGATATTGGCTGACAGTTGTCTTGAGTCCCATATGTTCCTCAATTATAGGAATGCGTCCGTTTCTTTGCCAATCCTTGCATTTACGTCTGCATCGGATCCTCCTTGTTCACCGATGATGCTTCCCAGGTACGTAAAGTCTCCACCTCTTTCAGAGCTTCCCCATCAAGTGTGTTTGAGTTGGTGTTCTCCATGTAGCATTTAAGGATCATGCTTCTTCTCTTGTGTATGTTGAGACCTGCTGATGCAGATGTTGCAGTTATCACCTAGTTGTCTTCATCTGTATTTGTTCGTGTGTATGAGATAGAAGGGGTAGGTCGTGTGCGACGTCCAAATCTTCTAATTGATTCCGAGCTGTCTATTGTATTCCGTGCTTCCCCTCAGATGTGCAGTTCTTCATACTCCAGTCGACCACCAGAAGAAAGAGGAAGGGGTAGAGTAAGCAACCTTGTCTGACTCTGGTCCTCACACGGAATGCGTGTTTCAGCTGTTCTCCATGCACGACTTTGCAGTGCTGTCCGTCGTGTGAATTCCGGATGACGTTGATGATCTCAGTTTCACCATAGTGTCGAACAAAGTTCTATAATGTTCTCCTATCCACGCTGTCAAACGCCTTCTCATAGTCAAGAAAGTTGATGTACAGTGACGAGTCCCACTTAATTGACTATTCAGCAGAAACTCCTGACACGCTGAAGTTCGTGCTTCATTGATCCCTTCCCAGTTGTCCTCCATAGTAGTTTCTTCTTCTTTGAGGCTTCGAACCTGTTGTCGAGATCCATTCTTAATGCGTTGAGTTTGTCAGTATGTCGAGGGAAGGTTGTATTGTTGAACGCACATAGATTCGCGAATCTCTTACCATCTTCGTCTCTTTCTCCCAGTCCATGTCGTTCCATTATGTAACTATACTCGGTGTTGTCCATTCCGACTTTGGCGTTTAGGTCTCCCATCGGGATGCTCAGGTCCTTTCCTGAGTACTTCGCTATGATCGATTGCAGCCTCTCGTAAAACTGATCGTTATCGTTGGTGGGTGTACAACACTGGGTAACTTGCCTTGTGATTCTCTCCTTTGTTTTGAAGGATGCTTTGACGGTTCTGGATCTATGATATTCCCATCCTATAAGTGCTTTACATGCTTCTTTGGACAGCATCAGAGCGAATTCCTGAGTGTGCGGAGCACTTTATTCTTCATGATCGGTGTACAGCAGCATTTCTCCTGAATCTAACCTTTTCCGTCCAGCATTGATCCAATTGGACAATGTGGAAGACCGGGAGGACCAGTCAAATAGCTACGGGAATGAGGAGTTACAACTTGGCGGTACCTATATTAGTTGTCGCCTTGGTTGTTAGAAGGGGCATTGGCTTCGTGACTTCCGAAGAATCTCGGCTTTCCCAACGAGGCGTCATAATTCTTCTGAATAAAGATCCTTCAACTTCCAGTACAGAGTTTAGGTTGTTTAATTTGCTTATTCTGGTTAGCGTTTTTTATTAAGGTTGTTTTCTACGGGATGGGATTGCTGACTCCATGACCAACCCTCCTCCTCTTATTTATTTGTTTATTTAAACAGACAAACAGTGGTACAAGGAGGCACCAAATAGGTGTGCGCCACATAAATTATTCGATTTGTGTGGGGGCTGGGATACTGTCCGGGTGTCCAAACCGAAACAGGTGGTTTTCTTAGTGGGCCACACCCGTAGCCTTTGACCTAAAGGTCTAATCCACAAGGCAGTGGAGCAACGTCAGGAGATGCAATCCCATGGTAGCCAGTGACCGATAATTTGTTCCTTCATGATCCTGGAGCCTATGTGCACCGTTTTTTTGGAATCAGGGTTTTTCAACTCCCCTAGGTGGGTCTTCCGTATCCACTAACCTAGTTAAAGCGTCGGGCATTCGCTTTTCATCCTCTCAATTTCGTAAACAACACTCCCGCCGCGGGAAAGCAGCGAATGGGACTTCTCTGTCAGTGGCTGTATACACGTGGCCATGTGAGAGCGTTTCGTGAGGGAGAGCTGACTCCCCCCATATTTGGCCGTACCAGGGAATTTGGAAACTTCCTCCTTCTCTGCCTGGGCTTGGAACCGGCAGTACCTTAAATGTATCCGTAATAATTAGTGTCTTTCAACTTCGCTAGAATTTAAATTTCATTTTATTTGAAATCCTTACGGAAATCTTTTTTTAATGTCCAATCATATTTAGTGGCAGATCTTTGTATTCTCTGGACCGATTGTACTCTGTCCTTTAAGTTTCGGTTGGTTATATGAAATTTACAGAAATCACTAATTTTGCTTCAATGAGTCGTATTGCTTTGTCAGTAAATATTGTAGTAAATACAATGAATTATTACTTTGTTCTTCACCTCCGTTATTTCAATCTCGTTATACCTATCAGGTATGGCAACTGGAATACAGGCTCTGTGTTGATGAGATCTGTTTGTCTATTAACATACACACTTTGTATCGAATCACTTTAACTAATTGAAACGTTTATTATCTATGCACATTAAAAAGTAATATTGGTCAACTGACTAATTTTTTCGTTTCCAAACAATTACATTCACAGTATTTGCAAAAAGCCTCAGTAAGTGAGGCAAATACCGCTCTAAGAAAACCACGATTTTTACAAAAGATTGAAAAACCTATGCCACGTCCAATAACACCAGATTATATAACAATAAAAAGTGTAAGTTTAATTTAAAGCATTTTTTTGTTTTTTTCCTTATTGCTAACTGAGGTAGTGATGGATTGGAATAAAGGTAATGGCGAGTATCAGTAATACTAAATTTTTCACTCTTGACGTAAGCCATGTAAGGATGTTGATATCTTTTGGTTGAGATACACGCAATGTTCGTAATAAATGGTAAGGGAATCCAATATGACTTACCCCAAAATTGATCACATTTTCTCCCGAATCTTCAGTCCTATTATTGTCTCATTCTCTTTATTGTATGAATCAATTTCCTCTTTTCAAACCATATTCTCTATGTTTAATCAGTCTTACGATCACAGACATTTGTATTCCTTAAACTTTGTTAAATATCTTGTCGATTTCATTTTATTATACTGAAACGAATTGTATCAACCTGAGTGCATTAAATGATCATACGTTTTTTCTGACAAAGTTAACTGTGTATTACTTATCTTCCGGAATTGCTAAAGATATTGATTTCAACTTGAATTGTGATTGTAATATCCCTCATTCTAAAAACAAATAATGCACGCTTCATTATCAAAGAATGGGTAGATTCCGATTGTAGATTCACTGCTTCTTGGGGTAAAATATTCATGAGCGAATCTCCTAACTTTATTGTCCAGATTTTTGTTGGTCCAAATTAACAGGAGAGTAAAGTAGGAGTATGCTTCATGTACACTAACAAGGTGTTTGTATGTACGTAACCTGTGTCGATGTCCGTGGTCTATTTGAGTTGGATGGAAATGGTGTAACCTCCTAACTTACGTCGAAGTCACACCCCATGGTTAGTACCTAATTTAGCTTATCCAGTCGGGATAACCAGATGAGTTATTTTCTTGGTGAATGTCTAGAGTAAGATCTTACTTCAACAGTGGCGGATTAGAGAAGTGTAAAGTGGAGTCACTGCTGCATGGGCTAGTCTTTGGAGAGTTACAGATTAATTCGCGCTAGTAGTCCTTGACCTCAACGAGATTCAGTAAACGGTTGGACGTTTAGTGATCTTTATTCTAACATAGAAACTGTTCTGCTTGCTGGATGCTTCAGCTAGGGCTCACTAACTCTACAAATAGCCCAGGGCTTGCCATCGTCGTTTCGTTGGTCAGAACTTGGTTTGTTCAGTCTCCGGTTATTATATTTGTTCATGACAATTTTCTCGAGACTCATAGAATTAAATAAGAAAAGGTTAATTCAGCAAAGAGTTCTCTTTTCGGCGAATTCATTTTCAGAGCTGTATAATCGCAAATATATATACTTATTTTTACAGGATGATAGTAATACTGATAATAAACTTCTGTTAGACATGGTTGTTATGTTCCGATAAGAATAATAAGAGGTAATTTTTGGTATTTATTTGTAGATCAATACTATGCCTATGTTTTACCGTATAATTGTTGTGTAACTAAACTATTCATATTCATGTCCCTCTTACCATAAGTTTTATTTTAACCTATGAATTGTTATTATACGATTTTCCATTCTTGAATTATTCCCAGTCTATTATTCACTACCTCCCACATTTGGCTAAATCTTGTACAAATGTTGTTTTCTATTTATGGTACGTTGTGGTCTTTTTTGGATTGGTATGTAAACTCAGCATGTTTGAAATATAATGATTCATATTGCGGAGGTTGAGATTGGTGTTTTGGACTTAACTGACTGGGCTAGACAGGAAGCGAGACCAATAAAGACTCTATACTGCTCATACGGGTGTACGCGTCATTGATCCGATCGATCAGTCACTGCTTTCTAATTGGCGATATCGTTACGTTATACACTAACAGGGTACACAGGCCACAAGTTATAACAATGGTGACAGTGAGGTTAAATAAACAAAGGTATTAAAAAATTTTTGATTGTTATTGGCTTAACCATTCATCAAAAGATAGGTAGGGAAATTACCATTGCTAAAGGATGGCTCAGAATGATAAAATGTTGAGATTGAGATTAAATGTGACCAGAATGATCATGGGAACAAAAATAATCCAGTCGGGGGTACAGGATTTAAGGGGAAGATGGAAGATGAAGCAGATGGCTGTAAAGGAAGAAGAGTATGAAAAAGAGAAAAAAAATTATAAGACATTAAGATCATGGTAAAAGAAGAGGTTGTACCAGTCTCTTTTGCACACACAATTCTGGTTTTTCCTGATGTATGATTAATGTTTTGGCAATGCAAAAAAGATGCAGTCTAATTATCTTTGAAAGACTTCTACTTACCTTGTAGATGATTTTGAACGCAGAGTCTGTCTTGATTGAGTGACCTGTGTTCACAGGGTGCTCCATTATTGAACTTATTATTGACAATAAAATTCTGTATACATAGTCTTCTAAGGAAACCTATGAATTCTCTTCGGGAAGGACTTAATACTGAGTTTATGTTATGATAATGGTGAAAATGCAGTTTTAAGTCTTCAAAGCGCTGCTCTTCTGAGTAAGATTAAAATAATCCTATGTAATGAAAATTCCTCGTTACTGTACTTTGACATGGCTTTTGAGTTACTAATTTAAGTGTACATTTTAGGAAGAATTGATAATTACTAATAAATTTAAACATGTATAGATGAATTGTTTGTTGTTGCTTTTTCATTATATCAAATCGGCGGTAACTGAGGATGCGAAATTCCTTTGAAACTAACAATTATAGTTTCATTTTTCAAAGTCAAAAATAGAGTAAGTTTCTACAAAAACAGTATGAGAAAACTCCGCCTGTAGCTATTCTTAGGTTACTGCCGGTCCCAAGCTCAGATAGCAGAGAAGGGTTGGTCATGGAGTCAGCAATCCCATCCCGTAGAAAACAACCTTAATAAAAAACGCTAACCAGAATAAGCAAATTAAACAACCTAAACTCTGTACTGGAAGTTGAAGGATCTTTATTCAGAAGAATTATGACGCCTCGTTGGGAAAGCCGAGATTCTTCGGAAGTCACGAAGCCAATGCCCCTTCTAACAACCAAGGCGACAACTAATATAGGTACCGCCAAGTTGTAACTCCTCATTCCCGTAGCTATTTGACTGGTCCTCCCGGTCTTCCACATTGTCCAATTGGATCAATGCTGGACGGAAAAGGTTAGATTCAGGAGAAATGCTGCTGTACACCGATCATGAAGAATAAAGTGCTCCGCACACTCAGGAATTCGCTCTGATGCTGTCCAAAGAAGCATGTAAAGCACTTATAGGATGGGAATATCATAGATCCAGAACCGTCAAAGCATCCTTCAAAACAAAGGAGAGAATCACAAGGCAAGTTACCCAGTGTTGTACACCCACCAACGATAACGATCAGTTTTACGAGAGGCTGCAATCGATCATAGCGAAGTACTCAGGAAAGGACCTGAGCATCCCGATGGGAGACCTAAACGCCAAAGTCGGAATGGACAACACCGAGTATAGTTACATAATGGAACGACATGGACTGGGAGAAAGAGACGAAGATGGTAAGAGATTCGCGAATCTATGTGCGTTCAACAATACAACCTTCCCTCGACATACTGACAAACTCAACGCATTAAGAATGGATCTCGACAACAGGTTTGAAGCCTCAAAGAAGAAGAAACTACTATGGAGGACAACTGGGAAGGGATCAATGAAGCACGAACTTCAGCGTGTCAGGAGTTTCTGCTGAATAGTCAATTAAGTGGGACTCGTCACTGTACATCAACTTTCTTGACTATGAGAAGGCGTTTGACAGCGTGGATAGGAGAACATTATAGAACTTTGTTCGACACTATGGTGAAACTGAGATCATCAACGTCATCCGGAATTCACACGACGGACAGCACTGCAAAGTCGTGCATGGAGAACAGCTGAAACACGCATTCCGTGTGAGGACCAGAGTCAGACAAGGTTGCTTACTCTACCCCTTCCTCTTTCTTCTGGTGGTCGACTGGAGTATGAAGAACTGCACATCTGAGGGGAAGCACGGAATACAATAGACAGCTCGGAATCAATTAGAAGATTTGGACGTCGCACACGACCTACCCCTTCTATCTCATACACACGAACAAATACAGATGAAGACAACTAGGTGATAACTGCAACATCTGCATCAGCAGGTCTCAACATACACAAGAGAAGAAGCATGATCCTTAAATGCTACATGGAGAACACCAACTCAAACACACTTGATGGGGAAGCTCTGAAAGAGGTGGAGACTTTACGTACCTGGGAAGCATCATCGGTGAACAAGGAGGATCCGATGCAGACGTAAATGCAAGGATTGGCAAAGAAACGGACGCATTCCTATAATTGAGGAACATATGGGACTCAAGACAACTGTCAGCCAATATCAAAGTCAGAATCTTCAATACGAACGTCAAGACAGTCCGACTAAACGAAGCTGAAACTTGGAGAACTACTATAGCCATCATCAAAAAAGTACCAGTGCTTATAAGCACTTGTCTACACAAGTTAATCAATGTCCGTTGGCTGGATACCGTCATCAACGGCCTATTGTGGGAAAAAACATACCAGATTCCATTTGAAGAGGAAATTAAGAAAACACACGGAAAGTGGATAGTTCATGCATTGCAGAAGTCACCAAACTGCATCGCGAAGCAAGCTTTAACTTGGAACCCTGAATGGAAACGGAATAGATGAAGGCCAAAGAAAAACTGCACGGAGAATTGGAAAGAGATATGAAAAGGATGGATAGCAACTGGAAACAACTGAAAAATATTGTCCTGGACAGTGTTCGATGAAGAATGTTTTTGAGCGACGTATTTTCCTCCTTGAGGTGTAACAAGCGTAAGTAAAGTATGTACATAAATATATGTGCAGAATTAATGTTTTAATGCCAATTCGCACAATGTCCCGACATCAGATTTATAAATTTTGGAAATCATGAAAAAGCCTGACGCTTGTTATTTTCTAGCGCAGAATTCTAATCCTCTAACGAGATTCAATCATATGAGGTTAAATTTTATGGACAATATGATGCTCTTGATTCGCTGAATCTGTTTACAGCAGTGAATTTTTAATGTAACTTTTCAAAATATTCAACGTCTAGTGTTTCGAGTTTTTAAGTTCAATTGACTTATGATATAATGTGTTATTCTTATTTCAATTAACTGTAATTTTGAAAAAATCCTCTTCGATATACACTGTAATTATTTTATTTTAATACTGATTCAATTGTTTATTTGTTGAATTCAGGAAGAATCTGAAAGACACGAAGTAGCTGTAATTATGTTGCAACAATTAATTCGTGGGCGTGCAATTCAGACTCAAATGTATGAAGGTAAAGAAAAACGTAGTGAATTAATTGCTGAGTCAAGGTCAACGCATGCTTTGTTAGAAGATGAACAAGCTCAAAAAAAGCGTGAAAAATTAACAATTTTAACAAAACAAGAAGATTTCAGCCATCTTTTGCATCAAGTAAATCATTTTATTTAAATTCATCATCGTTATATTGATGTGATTAGAATGCATTAATCCTTCATAGCCACCATGCCATTTTATTGCACAGTTGATGATCTAAAATTACGCGTTCTACAGTGAACTGGGCTTTGGATGACTTTAAATCTTATTTCTGTACTTATCTGTTATAAAATGATGGTTTACACTGTTTGAATACAAGACATCAGGTGCCATCATTCTTCATATTTTGTAACCACTAAACCCATGTTATCCTTATTGATCAACAAGTTAACGAAAAGATTAAATTACTTGTAATCTTTACTGTCTATCCATCATGACTTAATTAAATTTAGGAATGCACAGCATCAAATTTCGTCTCTGTGGTCAACAGCTAACTTGGACCCCTGAAGTTCCCTGGGTTTGGTCATTAGCAGAGTAGTGAATATGCAATACCAAGAAATCCCTTACTAAATAGAAATGGCCGTCCAATGCTCCCTCATTTTTAGAAACTATGTAAATTCATATTTAAAAATTTCAATTAAAACTAACCGAATATGAGTAATGACCAGATTTATTATATAATCAAGTGAATTTCTTACATATGACGTTTTAAGTCATCTGTCTGGGTGTAACCTATATATATTTATTTAAAACTGAGGTTTTTATATGAAAAACTACTAACGAACAATGTATAAATATTATTTATGTTTTATTAAAAGGAGCATCTAATAGGAGATATCTTAGGACAGTTTGAATGTGATAGCTTAGCTAATATGTTAGATTTCCTAAGTAAAGAATTGGATCGTCTACTCGAAGAACGACGTATACATGCATTAGTATTATTAGCAGAACGCCAACGTCGTATACGAGAGGCGGAAGAAAGTGGTACACGTCAAAAAGCAGAGCGCAGAAGGAGAGAACAAGATGAAATTTTCAAACAGGTAAACGATTTTAACTCGATTTTAAATAACCCTAATTTTTGTCATTCATGATGTAGCCAGTTTATTTATCCATTTAATATAGGTAAAATCAACCTCTTATGCAGACTATTGATTTGTTTAATACAGTTTATAGTTAGTTGTCTTACCTCATTGATTCACATGGTATTATGACAATTTTAACTTCTTTGAATTCTGTCTAACCAGAATTCAAGAGAAGAACGTTGTTCTCATAAATTTGTAGCGGAGTGAAACATGGTTGACTAAAGATTGTAAAGTTGAGCAATTTACACAAAATTATTTCTTTAACAGATAATATTGGATTTTTTAGATAAAAACCAAGTATTTATGAACTTTTTAAACAGGTTAAAATAAAATATCTGGTAAAATGTTATTGTGAATACTTTAAAGTTTTGTAAGTACTATTTAGCTGATCATATTATCAAATTCTCTGAAGCTATTTACAATCAATTCCGTTATATAATAACTGATGTGCAGCATGTAAACTTCTAACTAGAATCTTCCAGAATCCTCCTCCTTCACAATCGGTAATAAGTATTTTATACTGTATGCACGGTGTCTCTTAAAATGTGTTCTCAAACTGTCATCTGAACCATTTATTCTGTTTACAAATTCAAATTTTAAGCAACGGTAAGAAGCTAGAACAAGAAACACAGATCTTTATCCTATTTGGCGTTTTTAATTAATTATATGGAACTCAGCATATATCTACTCTTGTCTATGTCCCATACTTCATATCAGCACATCCAAACAAAGTAAACAATAAGTTAACGAAGTAATGCAATAAAATGTTAGTGGAAAATGAAAGAAAATGACTTAATTTTCGAAAATAGTGAATGAAATTCAGTAGTGAGAGATGCGGAACAATACAAATGAAGATTTTGAGCATGTAAATGAGTGGATAAACATTCCACTTAATGTCTGCACCCATAGATTACGGCGACTTTGGTAACTGAGACCAGGAAACTGAATTTCCTTACATGGCTAAGTATAACGTTCAGAGACGGAATGAACTTACTCCATGTCTTGATTTAGCCACTATTTTATGTTATCTAGAACAAAACGACAAGGTAGATGAAACAACGCTCGGTTTTTTCGTTTACTTTAATAAAACGTTAATTTACCTTAGACGAATATCTACACTAGATACCCTCGTAGTGTCTATTCCGCAGGACATCAATACAACTCGAATCAAGAACATGTGATTGGCCTGATTAGAACATAAGTATATTACCACGCCAACAACCGATAATAATAATAATAATAATAATAAGGGTTGAAAAATATATAACTCATCTAATACCTGTCAGATTATCTACTAGTCTGACTAGGTAAACAACCAATCATTAGTAACATGTTCAAACTATCTCCAATGATAAAGGTTCATAACTTCAATTACCAATTTATCATTTCTACTTACACTTATTGATTTACTTTAGTAATGCTGGGGAAGCATATGAAATAGTAAGTTCATCCACTCTATAAAGTTTACTATTTTGAGCTCTATCGATTGAGATAGGCAATCCTACCATTAAATTAAATGATAAAATAAAACTATACCTGGTTGTTATTTATCTCAAGACATATTGTTATATCCTAGCGAAGATTAAATTACGAGTAACTTCTGAGAACTATTAATGGGCTAATATTATAAATATATTCCTATTGTATAACTATTCAGTAACTAGATTATTTATATCTATATTCCTCTTATTATAAGCTTCATTTGGACCTATAGATTATCATTATACGATTTAGTGTTCTTAAGTTATGTCCAGTTCTCAGAAGTTACTCGTAATTTAATCTTCGCTAGGATATAACACATCATGAAGTTTATACTAATTTACCTTTCCTAGAAAATTTAAATACATTTCCGTAACAGTCATATTTTAAAGAATTTGTGTATTTTGTAGCTACACTTTAAATCACCAAGTTATTACTTTTCAGATATTTTCAATACATCATTAGTTAATGTTTTTTTTACTATTTAGCTTGTTAAGGTACATGAAGATACGGTTGATAGTTATCTGATAAATATTGCTGGCTTAGCTGTAAATAGTGCAGCTGATTACTTAGCTAAGGAAGAAATTTCGACATTAGCTCAAAAAACTGAACAAGCTAGTCTCTATGATTTAAATCGTTGTGAATTAGAAACAAATGAATTAGCTGCTGAATTAATACATAGTTTCTTAATACCGTATGTAAGTTGTATGATATTAACTGTTTTGAAAAAAAATGTTTTTCTTTCTTTAAATGAAGGTTTTTGTTGTTGGCTGGCATCAAGTGGAAAATCACTAAAACCAGGAAGCATTGGCAGTAATTCTCATTTTTTAGACCCATCAACATTACCCAGTCATAACCCCCCCTCACATGAGATTGAACCCAGAACATTAGGATCTCTTAGCATACATAATGCCTTAAAACCACTCAGTCAGTGGTTCACATGTCAGACTCTATTCAGTCAACAATAAAGTTGAGATTGTAAACCGTTAAAGGTCGATTCAGGAATCTTATAGCAATAGGTTTGTTAGGAAATCTGAATTGTTTAAGTTAAACTTCACACCTAGTATTAATTCACCGGTTATTTTTAGAAATTAATTAATCTCCATAAAACACACAGCTGAACAAAAATGTTTTCGGTGTAAAGATTTTGTGGAAACCTGTTTAACTTGTTGGTGATCTTCTTCAAAGATTGACGATAGTTGAATGTAATCATAAACTTAATAATTTTATACTTCAAGATGAGTTTTTGAACTTCTAGTGAAAAATCATAATCACTGAACTTTAGCTATTTCATACATAAAGCTGTTTTCACTAGTAGCTATAGATGGACATCATGGTGTGATTCGAATTGCATGAAATCGGAATTGAATGTTTATTTACTGATAACCTAATGGTCCGCTGGTTACGTACTCTCAAGGAACTTCGAAGATCTCGAGCCCTATCTCTAGTGCAGTTGTGGGTCATCACTGATGAGGAATCTTATGCTAAAAAGGAACAATGCTCCTGTCATGAATGTCACCTTCAACTGATTTTCTGTTTATACCTAAATAAATAATTACGAGAACAAGATTCTACTTAAGATAGCTTGAAAAAGATTATTTCTTTAGTCGTGAACTGATATCAAGTGAAGAGTTGTTAGAAATTAGTATGTATTGAGAACTATCTAACATTATCGATCTCAACACTCTCTCACGAAAGAGGCCTACAGCACCACTTACTTACGTACGCCTGTTGCCTTTCGTGAAGGAGCATAGGTCGCCCATCAGCATTCTCCATCCAACTCTGTCCTGGGCAATCACGGAGACCATTTAATGTTTTTACTTTACCTGATTGAAAACCAGTGTCAAACGCTTTAATTCCCATAAACCTCATACTAGAATCGATGGAAATTCGTCGTCACACTCAACTTTGTTGACTCTGTATGTTAATTTTCATTATCACTTTCAGAATAAGTGAATAAAAATCTCTAGTTATCAATACCAAGGTTGGACTTGATAGTCTAAAGTAAATTGAGCATTAGGTAGAAAGTTATTAAGGATAAAATTATTATACTAAAAACGCTAAGAGATCTCTTCTCAATGAATTTATTATCAAGGTGTACAATCGTATATTTGTATGAAACTTTTTGTTAAAGTATTACTTCCGTGAGGGCAAATGAACAATGAATAAACATGATGATGTAATAAAAAGATTGCGTAATATGTACAATAATAATAACCAATTGTGTGTGCAAATAGAAAACCTTGTAAAATTGATAAGTTAGCGACGGATGATAATGTGGATGAAGTACAATGATTAAAATATCCAGTGCTTCGAGGTTTTCAATGTTGGTCTAGCTTAAATTGTTCTACCTTTTTGTACGAAATATAGAGCTCTCTATTCTTCTTTGGAAACATTTAGTTGAAAGCATTTGTGCTTTGGCAAAATGTGAGATGCTTTTTAACGTAATATATGTGACTAATTTTCTGGAATTTTTTCGAATACGGGATTCTGTGAGTGTATCTTCTTGGGATGTGGAATTTAAATAAAAACAAAAGTATTCCTCTCTCAATTCTATTCAATTTAAAACTTGCTAAGTCGCAGATAAATTTCCCAAGAATTTCTACATAAAGTTGGTCTTGAACAAGGGCTTTTGATATCTTTTCACTTTCTACAAACTTTTGATGCAACCTCATAGAGGAAATTATAAAAATCATCGTACAATATTGACTTCTTCAAAGACTTTATTTGGATCAGAAGCTCCGGCTCTTAGTTTACATACTACGTCTGTTGCAGCTTCAACATGAAATTTTTCAGTGGTGGAGGTAATACTCATCAGCCCAAAGTTCTCATTTTCTAACACAGTCATCTCGTATAGTTTTTCCTTATTTATTGCTCTTTTCATTATTCTTTTATATGGTGTCTACACTGATTTTTAATGTATAATTCTGTTATGTTTAGTCTAAGCAGATGATGAAACACCGTGAAATATGATTAATTTATGTTATTCTGCTACGTTAGTTATTCTTCCTTTAATCAGATTCGAAAAAATATATCGATAATTATTTACAAATGTTTCTAGGTAAACAAAAGTTCGCATGAGTTACATAAGGAACGACGGAAACGCAAATATTTAGATGGTGCACATCGTGAAATATGGGGTCCATCACACGATGTTTCTGGAAATGCATCCGACTCAAGTGGTCTACAATTAAAACATCATGATACAACAACCTCGACACCAAATGTCTGGTGGTGAAATGAGCAGAACAGTCAGTTATACCAAATGCAAATACCATGGATAGAAAAAGAAAGTAAATTAGACACACCGACTAATAACCTGGAAGTACACTACAATGACAACAATAGTGATGACTATAATAATGTATGACAATTTTACGATTTCGTTTAATCCTTAACGATTATTATTTTGATCTAATTCTTTGGTTATAAGGAGAAATATATCAAGCATTCGATTAATAAAACGTATATTTTCGCTCATGTAGGCATATATGATACACTCACCCTGTCAATGTTATATAAACAAGGAATATTTTGTTAATTTTAATGTGACTTTTGAGTCTATGTTTATTACTTTTGTGCGTTTTTAGTTCTTAGTAATGAGACAGCACGATAATTCCGAGAAATATTTTCATTTTGACAGATTTTTTGTAAAATTTAATAAAACGAATGTAGACAAATTATCTAACCACATTAAGATAAACAGATCGCATAAGAATACAATTGTTAATTCAGAAGTTTTTCAAAAAACTCAAGAGTAACTAAATAAATGCCTCGGGTAAATTAAGAGGCTGTACAAACATTTCTGTACAAAAAGACTCAGGATATTAATGCATATACCTATAGTTTCTACTGTATGTAAAAGGCAGATTCTGGAAGCATATGGTAAGTTCAATGGACTTCTATAAATAATTTTAACATCTAAATTTAACGGTTTTGACTTAATACAGCAAAACAGAGCTTCTTAGTTTTTTTTTCTTTGTCCTTCGATCAAGCAAGAGTCACCTCTAGAAATATGATAATATATTTACTTGATTGTACGCAAAATATAACTTGCTCCACAAGAGCAGTTGGACCGTTAAATATAAAGACGGCGGAACTAGGTAGCTTATCCTTATCTCATGAACTCATTAATGGTTGGATGAAAGAAGAAAAACAATCTCATTACATTCAATGTTCGTTCTATGGAATTTCTCTTACGTCATATCACTATTTCATTAGCTATATCATGATTGAACTGTAATTTTAGGAACCGGGGCTCGTTTAAGTATTGTTGGTGATTTTACTTTTAATTTTGTTACAGATATATGTTTTATTAGGATCTTCGATGGATATCCGTTTATGCTCAGATCACGAATATTTTAGTTTTTCTTTGGAAGTATCGTCATGGTAAATCGTTTTAGTTCTGGGGACCAGGTGTTTAGCTTTATTTCGCTTATATTGTAGTGGAAAATAGCTCGAAAAATGTATATATTGGCTTAGTGTAGTAAATCTACGATAAACATTTCTTTTTATTGTCCTTTCAGGTTTCCTCGTCAACAATAAGTTTGGAAAGAAGATGGTATCACAGTTTTCTTCTTTTGTATGAGTAATTGCTTGAGGAATTTTGTCAAACGTTTTTGATAAGTTCGGGCCTTAATTTTGGTTTCTTAGAAGTATGTGTCATCAAGCAGCGTCGATAAAATCCTAACTCGTTTATCAAACTTCTTAAAAGGCTGTCTTCTATTTCTCCAAGAAACCCTTCAGGATTGGAGGTAGTGATGACACCATAGTGACTACATCACACTGTCTAGAACTCCATGTTAACCAAAAATTTACACTTATCGTATACGTTCCAATCAATTCTTGTAAGAAGGAAAGCGATTTCCATCCATCGCTTTCGCAGTTCCCTACATATGAAGCTAAGTGTTTCCATCTGAGGCACATTCGTGAATAAATGCGATACTTCGTATGATGTCATGATATGACGAACAGTATTAGCGAGTATAATTTCTGTGTGTGCCAGTATCAAAATCAAGGAAAACACAGTGAACATGACTGTAAGTATTTTATTTGTGAATCAAATGAGCCGTGGAACCATTTATATAACAACTATCATGTCATGCGAATATAATATCCGTCACAGCTAAGGTGAATGCTGCGCGTTTCTTAATTCATTTTGTCAGGTTCACTGTGTGTCAAAGTATCTTTTGGAAACTCAGTGTGAAGCCCTTTTAGCGTTAGTGCTGGCTTCAAGACTGTATAAAGGAGGAGGGTTGATTATGAGGTTACCGACCCCACCCGTAGAAAGCAATCATGCTGAAAGACACAAAACAAAAAAATCACTTGAACACAAACACACCTGTTACTGCTACAAAGTAAAAATTGGATCTGAAGATGACGTATGTCACTTTTGATCTATCAGACCATAAATAGTGAACAGATTGGTTTCAAGGTAAGCTTCACATATGTTCAAGGCAAATAGGGGAGACAATCTTCAAATTGAATTTCAAGCAGTGGGTGTTGTTATGCCCCCACATGATTTATCATAACCTCTGGGCAGATATATCATTCAGACACTTCTATTCTTCCTTTTACCTTCACACTTTTCCTCGCCAGTTACTCAGTTGTAAGTAACCTTCAGGATGCTTTGTACAAATGTATATGCTGGCAGGATTGCGTATGATTTTCATGCATTTAAATGTCGAGTACGCTGTAATTAACCTCAATTAGCTGTTTAACCACTTCAATTCCTATGACGTTCCTAGGAACTCTCTCATTGTTCGTCTGAGTTCTGCAACTTTGAGACAAATCTGGAGTCAGTGTGGTCGTCAGAAATTACTCTACGCAGTCGAAGCGGAAAATATTTAATGAGCAGTTGTTCTGATTAGAGGACTCGACACATTACGCAAATTTGACTGCTTCAAGAAACTTGCATGAAGTTACAAGGCTATGGCTTATTGTATCGCGCAACACTGTATAGGACATGAGTTCAAATGTATAATTGTAAGTTGAAGCTGGAAAACAAAAAAGGTTGTAAATTAAGCAAATATACTAGTTTACCACCTTAAAAACGTCAGCTTCCAAACAAGCTTATACCAGTTGTCTCCATTCCAGACATGTTAGTAAACAATGATGATATTCGCAACTGCAACCATATAGATTATATAAAATGGTTGCGAGTTGACATGAACATTCTGAATCCGCTTAAGTATCTCGTCATCCTCAACATCACAGAGACTCTAGATCAAACGAATGGCAAATAATTTCCTAGATCGTGTTGCATCAGAGGTATTTAAAAGAATAAGACGATCAGATCTAGTCTGCTTAGAGCCAGCAAAATGACACACGTATCATGTGTATGCACAAGATTAAAAAGAAGTTACCCTGGTATGTACTCACCGACCTCGTTCAAGTTCAACTCGCTTGTAGACGCCAGTGAATTTTTAACTTTCTCCAATTATTTCAGACAAAGACAGGTTTTCAAGGATATTATGATTCTTCTAGATATAACACCATGCCAGCGAAAAACAGAAAGAGGTGGTTACAGATCATCAGCATCAATACTTGTCATAACATTTATATAACTGACCACACACTTAACGTCGATATATTCGAACCTTGCAAACCGTCGCAAGTATATTTAACATCACATGATTCTCCCAACTCCGCCTGTAGCTCTTCCAGAGTTACTGCCGGTCCCAAGCCCGGGTAAAGGAGGAGGGTTGGGCATGGGGTTAGCGTCCCCATCCCGTAGAAACCTAACTCGCTAAAAAAACGCTAACCAGAAAAAATAACTCAAACCATTTAAACCCTGCCCTGGGAGTTAGAGGTAATATGACGCTTCATGGTGAAAGCCGAGTTCCTTCGGAAGCCACGAGGCCGATGCCCCTTCTAACAACCAGAGCAACAATTTTTATAGGTACATGGAACGTCCGGACAATGTGGGAGACCGGGAAGACCAGTCAAATAGCGACGGAAATGAGGAGATACAACTTGGCAGTACTGGGAATCAGTGAAACCCATTGGACCCAGGCTGGACAACAAAGGCTAAATACGGGAGAGATGCTGCTATACTCCGGTCACGAAGAGGAAAATGCTCCACACACTCAGGGAGTTGCTCTAATGCTGTCCAAAGTAGCACGAAATGCACTTGTAGGATGGGAATCTCACGGATCCAGAATCATCAAAGCATCATTCAAAACAAAGAAGGAGGGTATCACAATGAACATTATCCAATGTTATGCACCTACCAATGATAGCAACGACGACGTTAAGGATCAATTCTATGAGAGGCTGCAATCAATCATAGAGAAGTGCCCAAGAAAGGACCTCACCATTCTGATGGGAGATCTAAACGCCAAAGTCGGAATGGACAACACCGGATATGAAGACATCATGGGACTGCATGGACTGGGAGAGAGAAACGAAAACGGGGAAAGATTTGCGAATCTGTGTGCATTCAATAAATTGGTCATAGGCGGTACAACATTTCCACACAAACGTATACACAAAACTACGTGGATCTCACCGGACCACACCACAGAGAACCAGATAGATCACATTTGCATCAATAAAAAGTTCCGAAGGACAATGGAAGATGTGAAAACCAGGAGAGGAGCGGACATAGCTTCAGATCATCACCTAGTTGTGGCCAAATTGAAACTGAAGCTAAAGAAGAACTGGACAACTGGACAAACAGCACCACAAAGGTTCAATACAGCCTTCCTTCGAGATACTGACAAACTCAATGAATTCAAGGTAGCTCTCAACAACACCTTCCAAGCCTTACAGGATCTACTGAAGGAAGAAGAAACTACTATGGAGGATAGCTGGAAAGGTATCAAAGAAACATTAACTTCAACGTGTCAAGAGGTTCTGGGCCCCAAGAAACATCATCACAAGGAATGGATCTCTACAGAAACACTGGACAGGATCAAAGAAAGAAAGAACAAGAGGACAGCAATTAACAACAGTCGAACAAGAGCAGAGAAAGTCCAAGCACAAGCAGAGTACATAGAAGCAAACAAGAAAGTGAAGAAGAGCATTAGAGCTGATAAGCAAAAATACGTGGAAGAACTAGCACCGACGGCGAAAAAAGCTGCAAGAGAAGGAAATATGAGACAGCTTTACGATACGACGAAGAAGCTAGCAGGGAAATACAGTAAACCAGAGAGACCAGTCAAAGACAAAGAAGGAAGACCAATCACTGAGATTCAACAACAGCGCAACAGATGGGCAGAGTACTTCGAGGAACTCCTGAACAGGCCGGCTCCAATGAATCCACCGGACATCGAAGCAGCACACACAGATCTTCCTATAAATATCAATCCACCAACGACAGAAGAAATCAGAATGGCCGTCAGACAAATCAAGAGCGGGAAAGCAGCAGGACCTGACAATATACCAGCTGAAGCGTTGAAGTCAGACATCGAAGTAACTACAAGCATGCTTCATCTTCTATTCAAGAAGATTTGGGAGGAGGAACAAGTGCCGATGGATTGGAAAGAAGGACACCTCATCAAGATTCCAAAGAAAGGAGATCTGAGCGAGTGTAAAAACTACAGAGGCATTACACTACTGTCAATACCGGGTAAAGTCTTCAACAGAGTGTTACTGAACAGGATGAAAGACGCAGTTGACGCTCAACTTCGAGATCAACAAGCTGGATTCCGTAAGGACCGGTCGTGCACAGACCAGATTGCGACACTATGGATCATCGTCGAACAATCAATTGAGTGGAACTCGTCACTCTACATCAACTTCATTGATTATGAGAAGGCATTTGACAGTGTAGATAGGAGGACGTTATGGAAACTTCTTCGACACTACGGAGTTCCTGAGAAGATTGTCAACATTATTCGGAACTCATACGACGGACTACAGTGCAAAGTAGTGCATGGAGGACAGCTGACAGACGCATTCCAAGTAAGGACCGGAGTAAGACAAGGCTGTCTACTCTCTCCCTTCCTGTTTCTTCTGGTGGTCGACTGGATTATGAAGACCTCGACATCTGAGGGAAACTATGGCATACGATGGACAGCTCAGAACCAATTAGACGACTTGGACTTCGCAGATGACCTAGCCCTCCTATCACATACACACGAACAAATGCAGATAAAGACAGCCAGCATAGCAGCAGTCTCTGCATCAGTAGGCCTCAACATACACAAAGGGAAAACCAAGGTCCTCAAACACAACACGGAGAACAGCAATCCAATCACTCTTGATGGCGAAACTCTGGAAGACGTGGAATCCTTCACATACCTGGGAAGCATCGTCGATAAACAAGGAGGTTCAGATGCAGACGTCAAGGCGAGGATTGGCAAAGCTAGAGCGGCATTCCTTCAACTGAAGAACATATGGAACTCAAAACAACTTTCAACAAATATCAAAGTCACAATCTTCAATACGAACGTCAAGGCAGTTCTACTGTACGGAGCTGAAACTTGGAGAACTACAACAACCACCATCAAGAAGGTACAGGTATTTATTAATAGCTGTCTACGCATGATACTCAACATCCATTGGCCGGATACCATCAGCAACAGCCTTTTGTGGGAGAGAACCAACCAGCTTCCAGCTGAAGAGGAAATTAGGAAAAGACGATGGAAATGGATAGGACATACATTGACGAAATCATCAAACTGCATTACGAGACAAGCGCTAACTTGGAATCCTGAAGGGAAGCGGAAAAGAGGAAGGCCAAAGAACACATTACGTCGGGAAATAGAAGCAGATATGAAAAAGATGAATAAGAACTGGAAAGAGCTTGAAAGGATTGCCCAGGACAGGGTTGGATGGAGAATGCTGGTGAGCGGCCTATGCTCCTTCACGAGGAGTAACAGGCGTAAGTAAGTAAGTACATGATTCTCCCGAAATTATGAAGAGGCCAAAAATAACCACAAACATTGGAAATAAACGTCTGGAACATGTTACACACACGTCAGGTATAAATAGTAATCTGAATTGTAAATGGCAACTTGGTCGCACACATAGACCTGATAGCCTTCTTGGTCCGGCTCCCAACATGTACACTATGCTTTTATCAGGCGTTATATCCAATAGCAATGAGAAGACTTTTTTTGGAAATCCTCCAGCTTTTCTGCCGGCATCGGTAACCGTATTTCAAATGATGACAAAGTTGTTGAATCTATTTCACATCTCAGCAAAACTCTAACCATAGCCAATCCTACGAGTATTCATTGAACCACCAATTGCGATTTATACAGTAACAAGCTTCACCATGATAATTCTGAGTTTCTTATGCTTTCGTTCAATGCCTCCATTGTGTTCAATAAAATTACTCATCTTAAAATCCTTTTATTCCTTGTAAATTCAACCATTGTACTTATTACGGACTATATTTTTATTATTCAACAACGTAAAATCATCTACTTTAAGTGAGTTCGTTCCAATTTTTTCATGTCATTTTCGGTCTATTATTACATTCATTTAGCCGAGGTCATATTTTGTTATCATAACATACATTTTTCATTTCGAAATCGCCTCCTATTATGTCTGTGGATGCTTTTAACTACTAGCTGATTGGTAAAAATTACATTTATCTTATCTATTCGTCCATGTGTATAACCACATGCTGCATCATTCATTACCCCAAAGCATTATTCGAGTACTGCAAATATTATTCTATTCCCATCGCATTGTATACCAGAATATAGAGTTTAGAGCTGGTCTCTCAAAGATACACTCTTGTTCGTCTCATCCAAGTCAGTTTCGTACGCCGCCATCGCTAATCGTATTTATTAGTATTTTTATCATGCCTTAAATACGGTTTTGTAACAAACGAGGTCGAGCGCATCTTTCTCAAACAACACAAAGCAGTCGAGGCTTCACGACCAAAAAGGAATACGACTCTACATACCTCGTCTACTCAGTCATTATTCTGTTCCTCTGGTCATTCTACTGATACATATTTAACGATAACTCGATGCATTTATCATAACGCAAACGACAACGTAGGCTGACCTCGCATTTATTGATTATTATCAATTGCAGTACAGCAACGAATATCACCCGTCGATGCAGTTATCATTTCACATGACTATTATTATCCTACGAATGGGAACTCTACGTATTTAAATTCGAATCCACTCGACGCTACATACTCTACTGCGGCTCATTAGAACATTTTCATAGTTCACTATTCTGTCAGCATCACAGTCCAATTTCTGTCATATTCTAATCTACTTATTTTCACAATTTATTTCACCGTCATACCCACAATCGCATGCGAATGTTTCCATATTGTCCGTGCCTTTACGATATTCATGTATTCTTTTACATAACTATGACAATTTCATATAAAACACTCACCCCTCATGTGACACTGTACTTTATCGGGTGTTGTACAATTTTTTTTCGCTACTTAATGTTAACGTTAGCCACACATCACTTCAGTGTTATTTTCGAAAACAGACATTTTTTTTAATGTGCTATTTTCTACAAGGGGGGCTATGTAGTGTCTGTCATTATGTTAAGCCCAAATACCTTATTATTTTAACTTCCGGACAGCCCATTCTATTCATTCTATTTGAGTCACATTCTGACCTTGTTAATTATTCGCTTATCAATATCTTGACTGCTTTATATGAGCGCGTAGGCGTATGCACACTTCTTATCCCGTTACTCATCACATGTCTGTAATTTATTTTTGTGGGCTTATAAATATTGATTAACTCTTTGTTAAGCGGGGAGTTGGCTTACCAGCCATCTCCACCGCTCGTCAATTTTGCTTCGCTTTCTCATCTTCGCATCGTTCCTCCGTTTGTTCGTCTAATCAACAATTATACGAAATATATGCATTCAAAACTCCATTCTCGTTATTTGACTTATTTAATTCCGTTATTAACTAACGCGATTTAAGTCAATGATTATATACGAGGATAGACGATAGCAACCAATCATTACGATCAAATTGGAGTCAGATCACGGGCCACTAAAATGATGAGCCCGCCACCACAAGCGAACACAACAGGCCTCTAAAATGGTAAGCCCGCCGACGACGAACTTAACGCAACCCAGCGACAACGGCCACCCACGAAAGTGGGGAGCTGACAACGACGAACGCAACACAGCAAGCTACGTCGATGAAATTTCTGCACATGATACTTTCGACGAACAAATTCAGCGAAGCGAGCACAATCTCTAATCCGACGCACTCAGAAAAGCCTTTGCAGCACGACATGGACATGCACAAATCGTATTATCTTATCGATACTCTGTCCTCATGTCAACATTTCTCATTGATCCATTTGTCGGAATGTTCCATTATGATTCAAATTATCATCATATGCTTATTATAACATTATCATATTATGAACGAATGTGGAATTATTATTTTTGTTCGTGCTGACATTAAATTATGACATTTACGCAGTCATATCACTCACCGAACAAATTATCATTTTATGAACACTCCACTTCACGTTATGACATTCGAAGCTCACTGGACTATATTTTTATTATTCAACAACGTAAAATCATCTACTTTAAGTGAGTTCGTTCCAATTTTTTCATGTCATTTTCGGTCTATTATTACATTCATTTAGCCGAGGTCATATTTTGTTATCATAACATACATTTTTCATTTCGAAATCGCCTCCTATTATGTCTGTGGATGCTTTTAACTACTAGCTGATTGATAAAAATTACATTTATCTTATCTATTCGTCCATGTGTATAACCACATGCTGCATCATTCATTACCCCAAAGCATTATTCGAGTACTGCAAATATTATTCTATTCCCATCGCATTGTATACCAGAATATAGAGTTTAGAGCTGGTCTCTCAAAGATACACTCTTGTTCGTCTCATCCAAGTCAGTTTCGTACGCCGCCATCGCTAATCGTATTTATTAGTATTTTTATCATGCCTTAAATACGGTTTTGTAACAAACGAGGTCGAGCGCATCTTTCTCAAACAACACAAAGCAGTCGAGGCTTCACGACCAAAAAGGAATACGACTCTACATACCTCGTCTACTCAGTCATTATTCTGTTCCTCTGGTCATTCTACTGATACATATTTAACGATAACTCGATGCATTTATCATAACGCAAACGACAACGTAGGCTGACCTCGCATTTATTGATTATTATCAATTGCAGTACAGCAACGAATATCACCCGTCGATGCAGTTATCATTTCACATGACTATTATTATCCTACGAATGGGAACTCTACGTATTTAAATTCGAATCCACTCGACGCTACATACTCTACTGCGGCTCAATAGAACATTTTCATATTTCACTATTCTGTCAGCATCACAGTCCAATTTCTGTCATATTCTAATCTACTTATTTTCACAATTTATTTCACCGTCATACCCACAATCGCATGCGAATGTTTCCATATTGTCCGTGCCTTTACGATATTCATGTATTCTTTTACATAACTATGACAATTTCATATAAAACACTCACCCCTCATGTGACACTGTACTTTATCGGGTGTTGTACAATTTTTTTTCGCTACTTAATGTTAACGTTAGCCACACATCACTTCAGTGTTATTTTCGAAAACAGACATTTTTTTTAATGTGCTATTTTCTACAAGGGGGCTATGTAGTGTCTGTCATTATGTTAAGCCCAAATACCTTATTATTTTAACTTCCGGACAGCCCATTCTATTCATTCTATTTGAGTCACATTCTGACCTTGTTAGTTATTCTCTTATCAATGTCTTGACTGTCTTTGTATGAGCGCGTATGCGTATGCAAACTTCTTATCCCGTTACTCATCACATGTCTGTAATTTATTTTTGTGGGCTTATAAATATTGATTAACTCTTTGTTAAAGGGGGAGTTGGCTTACCAGCCATCTCCACCGCTCGTCAATTTTGCTTCGCTTTCTCATCTTCGCATCGTTCCTCCGTTTGTTCGTCTAATCAACAATTATACGAAATATATGCATTCAAAACTCCATTCTCGTTATTTGACTTATTTAATTCCGTTATTAACTAACGCGATTTAAGTCAATGATTATATACGAGGATAGACGATAGCAACCAATCATTACGATCAAATTGGAGTCAGATCACGGGCCACTAAAATGATGAGCCCGCCACCACAAGCGAACACAACAGGCCTCTAAAATGGTAAGCCCGCCGACGACGAACTTAACGCAACCCAGCGACAACGGCCACCCACGAAAGTGGGGAGCTGACAACGACGAACGCAACACAGCAAGCTACGTCGATGAAATTTCTGCACATGATACTTTCGACGAACAAATTCAGCGAAGCGAACACAATCTCTAATCCGACGCACTCAGAAAAGCCTTTGCAGCACGACATGGACATGCACAAATCGTATTATCTTATCGATACTCTGTCCTCATGTCAACATTTCTCATTGATCCATTTGTCGGAATGTTTCATTATGATTCAAATTATCATCATATGCTTATTATAACATTATCATATTATGAACGAATGTGGAATTATTATTTTTGTTCGTGCTGACATTAAATTATGACATTTACGCAGTCATATCACTCACCGAACAAATTATCATTTTATGAACACTCCACTTCACGTTATGACATTCGAAGCTCACTGGACTATATTTTTATTATTCAACAACGTAAAATCATCTACTTTAAGTGAGTTCGTTCCAATTTTTTCATGTCATTTTCGGTCTATTATTACATTCATTTAGCCGAGGTCATATTTTGTTATCATAACATACATTTTTCATTTCGAAATCGCCTCCTATTATGTCTGTGGATGCTTTTAACTACTAGCTGATTGGTAAAAATTACATTTATCTTATCTATTCGTCCATGTGTATAACCACATGCTGCATCATTCATTACCCCAAAGCATTATTCGAGTACTGCAAATATTATTCTATTCCCATCGCATTGTATACCAGAATATAGAGTTTAGAGCTGGTCTCTCAAAGATACACTCTTGTTCGTCTCATCCAAGTCAGTTTCGTACGCCGCCATCGCTAATCGTATTTATTAGTATTTTTATCATGCCTTAAATACGGTTTTGTAACAAACGAGGTCGAGCGCATCTCTCTCAAACAACACAAAGCAGTCGAGGCTTCACGACCAAAAAGGAATACGACTCTACATACCTCGTCTACTCAGTCATTATTCTGTTCCTCTGGTCATTCTACTGATACATATTTAACGATAACTCGATGCATTTATCATAACGCAAACGACAACGTAGGCTGACCTCGCATTTATTGATTATTATCAATTGTAGTACAGCAACGAATATCACCCGTCGATGCAGTTATCATTTCACATGACTATTATTATCCTACGAATGGGAACTCTACGTATTTAAATTCGAATCCACTCGACGCTACATACTCTACTGCGGCTCAATAGAACATTTTCATATTTCACTATTCTGTCAGCATCACAGTCCAATTTCTGTCATATTCTAATCTACTTATTTTCACAATTTATTTCACCGTCATACCCACAATCGCATGCTAATGTTTCCATATTGTCCGTGCCTTTACGATATTCATGTATTCTTTTACATAACTATGACACTTTCATATAAAACACTCACCCCTCATGTGACACTGTACTTTATCGGGTGTTGTACAATTTTTTTTCGCTACTTAATGTTAACGTTAGCCACACATCACTTCAGTGTTATTTTCGAAAACAGACATTTTTTTTAATGTGCTATTTTCTACAAGGGGGCTATGTAGTGTCTGTCATTATGTTAAGCCCAAATACCTTATTATTTTAACTTCCGGACAGCCCATTCTATTCATTCTATTTGAGTCACATTCTGACCTTGTTAATTATTCGCTTATCAATATCTTGACTGCTTTATATGAGCGCGTAGGCGTATGCACACTTCTTATCCCGTTACTCATCACATGTCTGTAATTTATTTTTGTGGGCTTATAAATATTGATTAACTCTTTGTTAAGCGGGGAGTTGGCTTACCAGCCATCTCCACCGCTCGTCAATTTTGCTTCGCTTTCTCATCTTCGCATCGTTCCTCCGTTTGTTCGTCTAATCAACAATTATACGAAATATATGCATTCAAAACTCCATTCTCGTTATTTGACTTATTTAATTCCGTTATTAACTAACGCGATTTAAGTCAATGATTATATACGAGGATAGACGATAGCAACCAATCATTACGATCAAATTGGAGTCAGATCACGGGCCACTAAAATGATGAGCCCGCCACCACAAGCGAACACAACAGGCCTCTAAAATGGTAAGCCCGCCGACGACGAACTTAACGCAACCCAGCGACAACGGCCACCCACGAAAGTGGGGAGCTGACAACGACGAACGCAACACAGCAAGCTACGTCGATGAAATTTCTGCACATGATACTTTCGACGAACAAATTCAGCGAAGCGAGCACAATCTCTAATCCGACGCACTCAGAAAAGCCTTTGCAGCACGACATGGACATGCACAAATCGTATTATCTTATCGATACTCTGTCCTCATGTCAACATTTCTCATTGATCCATTTGTCGGAATGTTTCATTATGATTCAAATTATCATCATATGCTTATTATAACATTATCATATTATGAACGAATGTGGAATTATTATTTTTGTTCGTGCTGACATTAAATTATGACATTTACGCAGTCATATCACTCACCGAACAAATTATCATTTTATGAACACTCCACTTCACGTTATGACATTCGAAGCTCACTGGACTATATTTTTATTATTCAACAACGTAAAATCATCTACTTTAAGTGAGTTCGTTCCAATTTTTTCATGTCATTTTCGGTCTATTATTACATTCATTTAGCCGAGGTCATATTTTGTTATCATAACATACATTTTTCATTTCGAAATCGCCTCCTATTATGTCTGTGGATGCTTTTAACTACTAGCTGATTGGTAAAAATTACATTTATCTTATCTATTCGTCCATGTGTATAACCACATGCTGCATCATTCATTACCCCAAAGCATTATTCGAGTACTGCAAATATTATTCTATTCCCATCGCATTGTATACCAGAATATAGAGTTTAGAGCTGGTCTCTCAAAGATACACTCTTGTTCGTCTCATCCAAGTCAGTTTCGTACGCCGCCATCGCTAATCGTATTTATTAGTATTTTTATCATGCCTTAAATACGGTTTTGTAACAAACGAGGTCGAGCGCATCTCTCTCAAACAACACAAAGCAGTCGAGGCTTCACGACCAAAAAGGAATACGACTCTACATACCTCGTCTACTCAGTCATTATTCTGTTCCTCTGGTCATTCTACTGATACATATTTAACGATAACTCGATGCATTTATCATAACGCAAACGACAACGTAGGCTGACCTCGCATTTATTGATTATTATCAATTGTAGTACAGCAACGAATATCACCCGTCGATGCAGTTATCATTTCACATGACTATTATTATCCTACGAATGGGAACTCTACGTATTTAAATTCGAATCCACTCGACGCTACATACTCTACTGCGGCTCAATAGAACATTTTCATATTTCACTATTCTGTCAGCATCACAGTCCAATTTCTGTCATATTCTAATCTACTTATTTTCACAATTTATTTCACCGTCATACCCACAATCGCATGCTAATGTTTCCATATTGTCCGTGCCTTTACGATATTCATGTATTCTTTTACATAACTATGACACTTTCATATAAAACACTCACCCCTCATGTGACACTGTACTTTATCGGGTGTTGTACAATTTTTTTTCGCTACTTAATGTTAACGTTAGCCACACATCACTTCAGTGTTATTTTCGAAAACAGACATTTTTTTTAATGTGCTATTTTCTACAAGGGGGCTATGTAGTGTCTGTCATTATGTTAAGCCCAAATACCTTATTATTTTAACTTCCGGACAGCCCATTCTATTCATTCTATTTGAGTCACATTCTGACCTTGTTAATTATTCGCTTATCAATATCTTGACTGCTTTATATGAGCGCGTAGGCGTATGCACACTTCTTATCCCGTTACTCATCACATGTCTGTAATTTATTTTTGTGGGCTTATAAATATTGATTAACTCTTTGTTAAGCGGGGAGTTGGCTTACCAGCCATCTCCACCGCTCGTCAATTTTGCTTCGCTTTCTCATCTTCGCATCGTTCCTCCGTTTGTTCGTCTAATCAACAATTATACGAAATATATGCATTCAAAACTCCATTCTCGTTATTTGACTTATTTAATTCCGTTATTAACTAACGCGATTTGAGTCAATGATTATATACGAGGATAGACGATAGCAACCAATCATTACGATCAAATTGGAGTCAGATCACGGGCCACTAAAATGATGAGCCCGCCACCACAAGCGAACACAACAGGCCTCTAAAATGGTAAGCCCGCCGACGACGAACTTAACGCAACCCAGCGACAACGGCCACCCACGAAAGTGGGGAGCTGACAACGACGAACGCAACACAGCAAGCTACGTCGATGAAATTTCTGCACATGATACTTTCGACGAACAAATTCAGCGAAGCGAACACAATCTCTAATCCGACGCACTCAGAAAAGCCTTTGCAGCACGACATGGACATGCACAAATCGTATTATCTTATCGATACTCTGTCCTCATGTCAACATTTCTCATCGATCCATTTGTCGGAATGTTTCATTATGATTCAAATTATCATCATATGCTTATTATAACATTATCATATTATGAACGAATGTGGAATTATTATTTTTGTTCGTGCTGACATTAAATTATGACATTTACGCAGTCATATCACTCACCGAACAAATTATCATTTTATGAACACTCCACTTCACGTTATGACATTCGAAGCTCACTGGACTATATTTTTATTATTCAACAACGTAAAATCATCTACTTTAAGTGAGTTCGTTCCAATTTTTTCATGTCATTTTCGGTCTATTATTACATTCATTTAGCCGAGGTCATATTTTGTTATCATAACATACATTTTTCATTTCGAAATCGCCTCCTATTATGTCTGTGGATGCTTTTAACTACTAGCTGATTGGTAAAAATTACATTTATCTTATCTATTCGTCCATGTGTATAACCACATGCTGCATCATTCATTACCCCAAAGCATTATTCGAGTACTGCAAATATTATTCTATTCCCATCGCATTGTATACCAGAATATAGAGTTTAGAGCTGGTCTCTCAAAGATACACTCTTGTTCGTCTCATCCAAGTCAGTTTCGTACGCCGCCATCGCTAATCGTATTTATTAGTATTTTTATCATGCCTTAAATACGGTTTTGTAACAAACGAGGTCGAGCGCATCTCTCTCAAACAACACAAAGCAGTCGAGGCTTCACGACCAAAAAGGAATACGACTCTACATACCTCGTCTACTCAGTCATTATTCTGTTCCTCTGGTCATTCTACTGATAGATATTTAACGATAACTCGATGCATTTATCATAACGCAAACGACAACGTAGGCTGACCTCGCATTTATTGATTATTATCAATTGCAGTACAGCAACGAATATCACCCGTCGATGCAGTTATCATTTCACATGACTATTATTATCCTACGAATGGGAACTCTACGTATTTAAATTCGAATCCACTCGACGCTACATACTCTACTGCGGCTCAATAGAACATTTTCATATTTCACTATTCTGTCAGCATCACAGTCCAATTTCTGTCATATTCTAATCTACTTATTTTCACAATTTATTTCACCGTCATACCCACAATCGCATGCTAATGTTTCCATATTGTCCGTGCCTTTACGATATTCATGTATTCTTTTACATAACTATGACACTTTCATATAAAACACTCACCCCTCATGTGACACTGTACTTTATCGGGTGTTGTACAATTTTTTTTCGCTACTTAATGTTAACGTTAGCCACACATCACTTCAGTGTTATTTTCGAAAACAGACATTTTTTTTAATGTGCTATTTTCTACAAGGAGGCTATGTAGTGTCTGTCATTATGTTAAGCCCAAATACCTTATTATTTTAACTTCCGGACAGCCCATTCTATTCATTCTATTTGAGTCACATTCTGACCTTGTTAATTATTCGCTTATCAATATCTTGACTGCTTTATATGAGCGCGTAGGCGTATGCACACTTCTTATCCCGTTACTCATCACATGTCTGTAATTTATTTTTGTGGGCTTATAAATATTGATTAACTCTTTGTTAAGCGGGGAGTTGGCTTACCAGCCATCTCCACCGCTCGTCAATTTTGCTTCGCTTTCTCATCTTCGCATCGTTCCTCCGTTTGTTCGTCTAATCAACAATTATACGAAATATATGCATTCAAAACTCCATTCTCGTTATTTGACTTATTTAATTCCGTTATTAACTAACGCGATTTAAGTCAATGATTATATACGAGGATAGACGATAGCAACCAATCATTACGATCAAATTGGAGTCAGATCACGGGCCACTAAAATGATGAGCCCGCCACCACAAGCGAACACAACAGGCCTCTAAAATGGTAAGCCCGCCGACGACGAACTTAACGCAACCCAGCGACAACGGCCACCCACGAAAGTGGGGAGCTGACAACGACGAACGCAACACAGCAAGCTACGTCGATGAAATTTCTGCACATGATACTTTCGACGAACAAATTCAGCGAAGCGAACACAATCTCTAATCCGACGCACTCAGAAAAGCCTTTGCAGCACGACATGGACATGCACAAATCGTATTATCTTATCGATACTCTGTCCTCATGTCAACATTTCTCATTGATCCATTTGTCGGAATGTTTCATTATGATTCAAATTATCATCATATGCTTATTATAACATTATCATATTATGAACGAATGTGGAATTATTATTTTTGTTCGTGCTGACATTAAATTATGACATTTACGCAGTCATATCACTCACCGAACAAATTATCATTTTATGAACACTCCACTTCACGTTATGACATTCGAAGCTCACTGGACTATATTTTTATTATTCAACAAGGTAAAATCATCTACTTTAAGTGAGTTCGTTCCAATTTTTTCATGTCATTTTCGGTCTATTATTACATTCATTTAGCCGAGGTCATATTTTGTTATCATAACATACATTTTTCATTTCGAAATCGCCTCCTATTATGTCTGTGGATGCTTTTAACTACTAGCTGATTGGTAAAAATTACATTTATCTTATCTATTCGTCCATGTGTATAACCACATGCTGCATCATTCATTACCCCAAAGCATTATTCGAGTACTGCAAATATTATTCTATTCCCATCGCATTGTATACCAGAATATAGAGTTTAGAGCTGGTCTCTCAAAGATACACTCTTGTTCGTCTCATCCAAGTCAGTTTCGTACGCCGCCATCGCTAATCGTATTTATTAGTATTTTTATCATGCCTTAAATACGGTTTTGTAACAAACGAGGTCGAGCGCATCTTTCTCAAACAACACAAAGCAGTCGAGGCTTCACGACCAAAAAGGAATACGACTCTACATACCTCGTCTACTCAGTCATTATTCTGTTCCTCTGGTCATTCTACTGATACATATTTAACGATAACTCGATGCATTTATCATAACGCAAACGACAACGTACGCTGACCTCGCATTTAATGATTATTATCAATTGCAGTACAGCAACGAATATCACCCGTCGATGCAGTTATCATTTCACATGACTATTATTATCCTACGAATGGGAACTCTACGTATTTAAATTCGAATCCACTCGACGCTACATACTCTACTGCGGCTCAATAGAACATTTTCATATTTCACTATTCTGTCAGCATCACAGTCCAATTTCTGTCATATTCTAATCTACTTATTTTCACAATTTATTTCACCGTCATACCCACAATCGCATGCTAATGTTTCCATATTGTCCGTGCCTTTACGATATTCATGTATTCTTTTACATAACTATGACACTTTCATATAAAACACTCACCCCTCATGTGACACTGTACTTTATCGGGTGTTGTACAATTTTTTTTCGCTACTTAATGTTAACGTTAGCCACACATCACTTCAGTGTTATTTTCGAAAACAGACATTTTTTTTAATGTGCTATTTTCTACAAGAGGGCTATGTAGTGTCTGTCATTATGTTAAGCCCAAATACCTTATTATTTTAACTTCCGGACAGCCCATTCTATTCATTCTATTTGAGTCACATTCTGACCTTGTTAATTATTCGCTTATCAATATCTTGACTGCTTTATATGAGCGCGTAGGCGTATGCACACTTCTTATCCCGTTACTCATCACATGTCTGTAATTTATTTTTGTGGGCTTATAAATATTGATTAACTCTTTGTTAAGCGGGGAGTTGGCTTACCAGCCATCTCCACCGCTCGTCAATTTTGCTTCGCTTTCTCATCTTCGCATCGTTCCTCCGTTTGTTCGTCTAATCAACAATTATACGAAGTATATGCATTCAATACTCCATTCTCGTTATTTGACTTATTTAATTCCGTTATTAACTAACGCGATTTAAGTCAATGATTATATACCAGGATAGACGATAGCAACCAATCATTACGATCAAATTGGAGTCAGATCACGGGCCACTAAAATGGTGATTCCGCCACCACAAGCAAACACAACAGGCCTCTAAAATGGTAAGCCCGCCGACGACGAACTTAACGCAACCCAGCGACAACGGCCACCCACGAAAGTGGGGAGCTGACAACGACGAACGCAACACAGCAAGCTACGTCGATGAAATTTCTGCACATGATACTTTCGACGAACAAATTCAGCGAAGCGAACACAATCTCTAATCCGACGCACTCAGAAAAGCCTTTGCAGCACGACATGGACATGCACAAATCGTATTATCTTATCGATACTCTGTCCTCATGTCAACATTTCTCATTGATCCATTTGTCGGAATGTTTCATTATGATTCAAATTATCATCATATGCTTATTATAACATTATCATATTATGAACGAATGTGGAATTATTATTTTTGTTCGTGCTGACATTAAATTATGACATTTACGCAGTCATATCACTCACCGAACAAATTATCATTTTATGAACACTCCACTTCACGTTATGACATTCGAAGCTCACTGGACTATATTTTTATTATTCAACAACGTAAAATCATCTACTTTAAGTGAGTTCGTTCCAATTTTTTCATGTCATTTTCGGTCTATTATTACATTCATTTAGCCGAGGTCATATTTTGTTATCATAACATACATTTTTCATTTCGAAATCGCCTCCTATTATGTCTGTGGATGCTTTTAACTACTAGCTGATTGGTAAAAATTACATTTATCTTATCTATTCGTCCATGTGTATAACCACATGCTGCATCATTCATTACCCCAAAGCATTATTCGAGTACTGCAAATATTATTCTATTCCCATCGCATTGTATACCAGAATATAGAGTTTAGAGCTGGTCTCTCAAAGATACACTCTTGTTCGTCTCATCCAAGTCAGTTTCGTACGCCACCATCGCTAATCGTATTTATTAGTATTTTTATCATGCCTTAAGTATGGTTTTGTAACAAACGAGGTCGAGCGCATCTCTCTCAAACAACACAAAGCAGTCGAGGCTTCACGACCAAAAAGGAATACGACTCTACATACCTCGTCTACTCAGTCATTATTCTGTTCCTCTGGTCATTCTACTGATACATATTTAACGATAACTCGATGCATTTATCATAACGCAAACGACAACGTAGGCTGACCTCGCATTTATTGATTATTATCAATTGTAGTACAGCAACGAATATCACCCGTCGATGCAGTTATCATTTCACATGACTATTATTATCCTACGAATGGGAACTCTACGTATTTAAATTCGAATCCACTCGACGCTACATACTCTACTGCGGCTCAATAGAACATTTTCATATTTCACTATTCTGTCAGCATCACAGTCCAATTTCTGTCATATTCTAATCTACTTATTTTCACAATTTATTTCACCGTCATACCCACAATCGCATGCTAATGTTTCCATATTGTCCGTGCCTTTACGATATTCATGTATTCTTTTACATAACTATGACACTTTCATATAAAACACTCACCCCTCATGTGACACTGTACTTTATCGGGTGTTGTACAATTTTTTTTCGCTACTTAATGTTAACGTTAGCCACACATCACTTCAGTGTTATTTTCGAAAACAGACATTTTTTTTAATGTGCTATTTTCTACAAGGGGGCTATGTAGTGTCTGTCATTATGTTAAGCCCAAATACCTTATTATTTTAACTTCCGGACAGCCCATTCTATTCATTCTATTTGAGTCACATTCTGACCTTGTTAATTATTCGCTTATCAATATCTTGACTGCTTTATATGAGCGCGTAGGCGTATGCACACTTCTTATCCCGTTACTCATCACATGTCTGTAATTTATTTTTGTGGGCTTATAAATATTGATTAACTCTTTGTTAAGCGGGGAGTTGGCTTACCAGCCATCTCCACCGCTCGTCAATTTTGCTTCGCTTTCTCATCTTCGCATCGTTCCTCCGTTTGTTCGTCTAATCAACAATTATACGAAATATATGCATTCAAAACTCCATTCTCGTTATTTGACTTATTTAATTCCGTTATTAACTAACGCGATTTAAGTCAATGATTATATACGAGGATAGACGATAGCAACCAATCATTACGATCAAATTGGAGTCAGATCACGGGCCACTAAAATGATGAGCCCGCCACCACAAGCGAACACAACAGGCCTCTAAAATGGTAAGCCCGCCGACGACGAACTTAACGCAACCCAGCGACAACGGCCACCCACGAAAGTGGGGAGCTGACAACGACGAACGCAACACAGCAAGCTACGTCGATGAAATTTCTGCACATGATACTTTCGACGAACAAATTCAGCGAAGCGAGCACAATCTCTAATCCGACGCACTCAGAAAAGCCTTTGCAGCACGACATGGACATGCACAAATCGTATTATCTTATCGATACTCTGTCCTCATGTCAACATTTCTCATTGATCCATTTGTCGGAATGTTTCATTATGATTCAAATTATCATCATATGCTTATTATAACATTATCATATTATGAACGAATGTGGAATTATTATTTTTGTTCGTGCTGACATTAAATTATGACATTTACGCAGTCATATCACTCACCGAACAAATTATCATTTTATGAACACTCCACTTCACGTTATGACATTCGAAGCTCACTGGACTATATTTTTATTATTCAACAACGTAAAATCATCTACTTTAAGTGAGTTCGTTCCAATTTTTTCATGTCATTTTCGGTCTATTATTACATTCATTTAGCCGAGGTCATATTTTGTTATCATAACATACATTTTTCATTTCGAAATCGCCTCCTATTATGTCTGTGGATGCTTTTAACTACTAGCTGATTGGTAAAAATTACATTTATCTTATCTATTCGTCCATGTGTATAACCACATGCTGCATCATTCATTACCCCAAAGCATTATTCGAGTACTGCAAATATTATTCTATTCCCATCGCATTGTATACCAGAATATAGAGTTTAGAGCTGGTCTCTCAAAGATACACTCTTGTTCGTCTCATCCAAGTCAGTTTCGTACGCCGCCATCGCTAATCGTATTTATTAGTATTTTTATCATGCCTTAAATATGGTTTTGTAACAAACGAGGTCGAGCGCATCTCTCTCAAACAACACAAAGCAGTCGAGGCTTCACGACCAAAAAGGAATACGACTCTACATACCTCGTCTACTCAGTCATTATTCTGTTCCTCTGGTCATTCTACTGATACATATTTAACGATAACTCGATGCATTTATCATAACGCAAACGACAACGTAGGCTGACCTCGCATTTATTGATTATTATCAATTGTAGTACAGCAACGAATATCACCCGTCGATGCAGTTATCATTTCACATGACTATTATTATCCTACGAATGGGAACTCTACGTATTTAAATTCGAATCCACTCGACGCTACATACTCTACTGCGGCTCAATAGAACATTTTCATATTTCACTATTCTGTCAGCATCACAGTCCAATTTCTGTCATATTCTAATCTACTTATTTTCACAATTTATTTCACCGTCATACCCACAATCGCATGCTAATGTTTCCATATTGTCCGTGCCTTTACGATATTCATGTATTCTTTTACATAACTATGACACTTTCATATAAAACACTCACCCCTCATGTGACACTGTACTTTATCGGGTGTTGTACAATTTTTTTTCGCTACTTAATGTTAACGTTAGCCACACATCACTTCAGTGTTATTTTCGAAAACAGACATTTTTTTTAATGTGCTATTTTCTACAAGGGGGGCTATGTAGTGTCTGTCATTATGTTAAGCCCAAATACCTTATTATTTTAACTTCCGGACAGCCCATTCTATTCATTCTATTTGAGTCACATTCTGACCTTGTTAATTATTCGCTTATCAATATCTTGACTGCTTTATATGAGCGCATAGGCGTATGCACACTTCTTATCCCGTTACTCATCACATGTCTGTAATTTATTTTTGTGGGCTTATAAATATTGATTAACTCTTTGTTAAGCGGGGAGTTGGCTTACCAGCCATCTCCACCGCTCGTCAATTTTGCTTCGCTTTCTCATCTTCGCATCGTTCCTCCGTTTGTTCGTCTAATCAACAATTATACGAAATATATGCATTCAAAACTCCATTCTCGTTATTTGACTTATTTAATTCCGTTATTAACTAACGAT
>OX336419.1:6190853-6232378 GCA_946903255.1 Schistosoma spindalis | reverse complement strand
ATTCATCGACTGGATATCAAGTTCTTCACTGCCTCCTAGTAATACACGCAGTTCTAGCATCTGAAAGGAACAGTTCGGCATTCTTAACAGCTCTCTTTCCAAACCCGGTATGTTGATTCCTGCGATTAATCGGTCTCTCAGTTGCACATGAAGTTGATCACCGAAATTACATTTGGCAGCTTGTTTCTGCAATTCAAGAATGAATTCCCTAATCTTTTTGTCATTTTGACGGATCATCTTATGAAATCTCGCTCTTTCACGGCATTCAAAACTAATGCAATTTACATGATTTAATAATAGCTCCTTAATAGTTGCATAAGGAAGTGAGATAGGTTTTTCTGGATATGCCAAAGTTTTTAATAAGCTGTACGCTTCTCTTCCGATGAATGTCAGGAAATGTGCCACAATCTTACCATCTTTAACATCTTTCTTGGTCATGCACCAAATTTCAAACCTATCCAAATAATCCTCAAAAGCTTCAAAAGTTGAATGAATATCTAACTGTTCCATCGCAGGCTCAATCGCGACGTCAATATGATAGTTAGAAGTATTTGAATTATATTATGAACTAATAATCCCAGAAATCACGTAAGTGGATCAAAAAGTACTACGTAAGCACGAACGAATGTATTGTATTTAGAATTCGAAATCAGGCATTTAACAAGTACTAAAGAGTCATTACTTCATTAAAAAACCACAAATATGTTCACCTCTACTGGCTTAGAACAATACAGATCCAGTTACTGTAAGACTAGGGACGCCTGTAAATCCTGAACCATTAGCGACATTGTTTGACATGTCTTTGAGGCAGTCCAGACTGCCCAGTGACTGGAAAGACGCTATAATAAGTCCGGTGTATAAGGCTGGGAGTAGGGATTTATTTAGTAACTATAGACTCGTAAGCTTAACTAGTGCAGTTGTAAAACTGATGGAAAAAATCATTCGGATATCTATTATAAACTATGTTGAAGGGCATAATCTTTTATCCAGGGAACAACATGGTTTCCGGAGAGACCTATCGTGCTTGACAAATCTTCTCATTGAAAGAGAATATTGGGCTGCTGCAAAAGATCAGAATAATCCTGTAGATGTGATCTTTATAGACCTAAGTAAGGACTTCGATAAGATATCCCACTCTGGTCTTAAATTCAAACTGGAACGTTTTGGAATCCATTATACAGTCGTAGGTTAGATAAGTAACTTTCTTTATGACAGACGACAAAGGGTAAGGGTTAACGAGGCTCTTTCCTCGTAGGTACCTGTAAAAAGTGGAGTTCCCCAAGGCACAATCCTCGGTCCTCTCCTCTTTTTACTTTATGTAGATGAATAACCAACTGTAGCAAAATCATCCGTCCTACTCTTCGCAGATGACATAAAAATTTGGAGACCCATACACAGTATGTCGGATAGGATAGTATTACAGAATAATTTTAGCTCATTGGTGGCATGTTCAGACAGGTGGTCACTTGAAGTAAACCTTAATAAGAGTGCGGTGTTGCAAATAAATAACACTGATGGATCATATCACCATACAATATGTGGATTCGTGCTACCCAAAGTAAGAAACTATAAAGATTTGGGAGCCATATTAAGTAGTGATCTCAAAACTATTAGTCACTGTAAGGCTGCTGATGCGAAAGGCTATGGGGTATTATGGTCTATTCATAGGTCTTTCCAGTACTTAGATGTTGAAATGTTTAGATTATTATACCCGATTTACGTGCGACCACATTTAGAATATGGGATTCAAGCAGCGAGTTCTTGTTTCAAGTATGAAGCAGATGCACTGGAAAGAGTCCAACGACGAGGTACTAAGATGGTACAAGGTCCATCTGGCCTATCTTGTGAAGACAGACTAAGACAACTCAACTTATTTCCGTTATCTTGTCGTAGAATACGGGGTGATCTAATATTGGCTTATGGTATACTGAACGATGACTTTGGTATTAACATGTCTTATCTTTTACTTCCGTCTAGGACTGATCATTTGAGAGGACATTCGAAAAAAGTTCAAAAAACGAGATCTAATCGTTTACGTCTGAAGTTTTGTTTCTCGCACCGAGTAGTGAATTACTGGAGTTCTCTACCGGAACGCGTAATATCAGCCCCTTCTGTCGATACATTCAAAACGAGATTGGACTTCCACAGCATTACAAACTGCAAGGATTAATATAGGTCGATAGACTTCCTATCCTTATTACTGAAGACTGAAGACTGAACTTGTGATACCCGAGCTACCAACTTTCAGATTCAGAGTCAGATTTGTATAGTAAGGACAGAAGGCCTACGGCCTAGTATGCTACTGTGAGTGTCCAGACTTCTCTTGAAAGAGTCAATTGAAGGTGCGGGCACCACTGCTTCGGGCAGCAGGTTCCAAGTATTGATGACTAGGTGTGAAAACCTCTTTAGAACCGATAGATGTCATGGATCAGAAGGCAGTACAATTATCTATATCCGTTCGAACATTCAGGCGTGGATAAATCTCTTGATGCTATAGACAACTCCACTTGGAGTACTGTAAACTGTGGATCTCAAAATTATCTACTGGTAGGATGCATATACAGACCACCTCATGCGGATACTAAGTTTGACAGATTATTAACAAACATTTTTCCATTGCTTCGCAACAACCGCATATGTTTAAAATCATCGGAGGTGATTTTAATCTGCCAAACATCACATGGGGTTCGACTCCGGTACCAGGTCGATATAACAAGTTAGTTGAAACACTAGAACTTTTTGAATGGCTCCAACAGGTCAGAAAACCAACTAAGAGGAAATATGTACTTGATTTATTGTTTACAATCAACATAGAGTCGTGGTGAGTATTATTCATTCTCTAAACGCCATATAACTGAACTCTAAAGCTTCAATGATGTACCAGAGCAGACAGTTTGATCAACAAACCTGGAAACGGACTGAAACTCTCATTCAATGTTTACCATGGGAAACTTATTTTACCACAAATAATGTTGATATTGTGCTTTCCAATCTATACCACAACCTGATATATTGCCTTGACTGCACTTCTCCAGTTATTGGCCACATGGCTTATAATGCTAATAGGGGCCAGAATACTTTTAAAACTTTTAAAATAAAGCTGTGGAAATTAAAACGCCGCTACTACGAGCACAATGACGTGTATGCAATTAAGAGTATACTTAGCTTAATCGACGGAAATGCTTCATCTAAACGCAAGTATTTTGTGAATATAGAAAATAAAGCCCTATGTGGTAAGAGCCCAGAATTATCAATACTTTGGCTTTTTAAATCCTGTGCGAAGTCGAATTCTCTTGGCACGACTAAATTCTTCGTGGTTAACCGAAGCATTGTTGACAACCCTGGTATTATTTGAGAACGATTCAGCCAGTATTTCTCGCAATGCTACAAAACTGGAGCTGAAAACTCTATCAATACATTTCCAATGTTGACATCCAAACACCTTTCAAAAATTGATTTCATACCTTCCGACATTAAGCAGGTCATAACTGCCCTGAAAAAGACTTATAACGGTGGACCTGACGGGATCGCTTCATCATTTGTGAAATATGGAGGTAGAGGATTCCCACTACTTTGTTTGAACCTCTTCAACCTATCTATATAATATGGGACCTATTCATCTGTATGGGAAACACCTCTTATCAGCGGTAATCCAAAAAGAAATAAACAAGTTGATAGAATGGACTGTTACATGGAATTTTTTACCTAATGTTGACAAAAGTGGATTTATTAACATTGGCTGTTGCCTTAACTTTGTAGCGGTAAATAAATCCCTAAAATAAATAGCTCTGTAAGTCTTCGACAATGGATGCTCATCACATTAGTTTTAATGGAATCACCTAGCTGAAGGCTCTCAGTCATGCATCCGCACCAGATCACGAGTGGGAACGCCGTGCTCAACTTCTCCTGCAATCGCTAGCCATATTAGATCAGACGATCCTCGATATATTGATAGCCTATTAAATATATCTTCGAGCGTCCTCGCTTCTGTCTTTTGACTTCACTTAGTGCTTGCGATTTATATTATGTGTTACCAGTTAAAGCGTTGTCAAACTCCAAATACCTGTGGCATCTTCAACCTAAATCTAGCTATACACAAACATACACTGAAACCTCTCAACACTGTTCGTGACTTCAGTTTAAGATATAACAACAGTTTGAACTTTTCCGAGCACATTGCATCTCAAGTATCCAAAGCTAGGAAGCTCATGAGATTCATAATGATGGACTTCAATAATATCAAATCGGAGTTATTATTATGCAGAAAATGTATCTTACCCATTCTTGAATATGGTATTTTAGTTTAAAGTAATTGCAGGCATAATTACTTTACTTTATTTTTGTTACTAATTTGACGATACATTCATAGTCGTTTATTCTTTTTCTGTGTTCATAAACACGCCTATAAAACTATTTGCTTATTTTACATCCCTTTTATTTCTATTCCCTTATTTTCTTCCTTTCCTTCTTTAAACTCAATTCAATATTCTTCTCAATTACACAGAACCTGATTTGTTATTATTATTCTATTATTATTACCCTCTTTTTCAAATATGGCAAATATAATGCTAACATTATTGGAACTTGTGTATTATTGCATTTTTGAAGAAACCCGAAATGGTTTCTTCACAAAACTTATGTACGCATAGGATGTTTGCGAATGATAATAATGATCACACGAATCTCGAATTACTAAGAAGATTGATATCCAACATGTAACACATGGAGAAGGCAGGTAATTTTGAACTCGGGGATAACAAATCGAAGTGGAATGGATTAGTCATGCTGGTGTGTTCAGTCCACGTAAGCATCTGTTTTTATATTGGGTTTATAGCTCTCTACCAACCCTAAAATATGTCATTCAACAGTGTTAAACGTTTTGATTGTCATGATACGAGTCAGTGGAGACAATAATGTGACTTGCACGATGGATGTAATAGATTATTTAGTGACACCACGACAAGTCTACAATTTTAGGATTAGATCGGTCATTCCAGTAGCACTAATACCCAACTATACAATACTTTTACACAAACGTATAACAGTACGTAGGAGAGTCGTTTGTATTTAATCACTGATAAAAATGTATTTAACTCAACACACAGATGTGTTACGAAAATGAGTTATCAGATGAACGGATTCATATAGCTTTCTAGAGCATAATGAGGCATGACGACTGACGTAATAGACTGTAGTGACCTACTTTTGTCAACAGAACGCGATTGGATCGATGAAAACAATTATTATTATAACCAATTGTACCAGTGACTGTTTTACTGTGCTCGTTTGTTTAACTGTGCTAATGACAGCCATTATACTTACTCTCCCGTTGACTTCGAACTTGTACGAATCAGGTTACGCTCAGTAACCACGCTTGTACTCCTTTGGCACGATCTCGGTATTCTTTCGATACCACGAGATCGCCAACAAATATATACGACTACTACAATCATCTGCCTTCTGATATTTTGGCCTATCGGAATTTTATTGGTCTATTGGCAAGTAGTCTGGTAGCGGTGTTCATAGTTCAGCTCAACTCGACACCACGCTACATTTGGTGATCCAGATTTTGGAACACGCCTCAACTTCGGTCAAATCTTCTGCAACTGGTGAACCTACATCTACGAGCACTTGGCAATCGCAACCAAACCTTCCAAAGAAGTCAATTTTGGTGGGTCTATCGCTTATCTATCCACGTCTGTCATATATTTTCATATTAATTTTTAATATACAATATATTTGACATGACGGATAACGATAAGAATAGTATTAACGTAATAGACTCTGACGTACAGGTTATACACTTTCGACCTGTATCTTTTATTCCTCACGATCCCGAAGTTTGGTTTGCTGCTATAGAGTCTCAATTTGAGACCCGTCATATTACAAGCCAACGGCAGAAGTACACTTACGCTCTCGAATGTTTACCGGGAGACCATTTAGTAGCTGTCCGTGAGGTTGTCCTCAATTCCAATGTGCCCAATGTTTACGATCGTCTCAAGGAGGCGGTCCTCAGACATTTCCTTCCGTCGAGGGAGGAACGATTGAGGACGTTATTAGCACGTCACCCGCTGGGTGATGCTAAACCGAGCCACCACCTCACGCGCCTGCAATCTCTTGCAGGACCCACGGCAGCCGATTCTGAAATTGTTAAAGAACTGTGGCTCGAATCTCTACCAGCATTTATCCAACCTACAGTTACGGCCCTGCTCGAGGACGCACCACTGAAACAGATAGCCCTCACAGCAGACAAAATTCTAGCTAGGACTGGCAATCGAGACAACTACGTAGTTGCCTCAACGTCGCGTCCGAAAGTCGATATCGACGACAGCCACTCCTCGGCTCAAGGTGATAGGGAAGGGTGTATTCATACACGTCTTAGTTTTCGAGACCGTTGTAACGTACCCCAACCCTACGTCCCTCGAGTCCGCTCACGCTCTCGAAAAGCCGTCAACACTCGCCCAACGAGGGCATCTTCCAAGCCACGCCAAAAGGCGGCTTCGGAAGCGAGTGCAGGTTGGTGCTGGTTTCATCGATCCTTCGGATCTGGTGCCCGCCGTTGTCGAGCCCCGTGCTCATACAAGGCGGGAAACTCCAAAGCCGGCGAGTAAAAGCGGCCGTACTCGCCGGCCCTGCCCCCCAGGTTGGCCGTTTATTTTACGTGCACGATTATCGCACAAACGCTAGGTACCTAGTGAATACAGGTGCCCAAGTTTCTGTCGTACCACGAGGTAGCATCAAGTCACAAGCTACAATGCTTCGACTACGCGCTGCAAATGGCTCAGCCATTCCTACCTACGGTACACGACAACTCGCGGTCAACCTGGGCAACCGACGACGGTATCTGTGGACGTTCATCATTGCTGATGTTCCCACAGCCATACTAGGTATTGATTTCCTACAGCACTATGAATTGCTAGTCGATTCACGTAGGCTGCAGCTAATCGATACTTCGTCGAACAGCAAATTCATGGGCTTTAAAGCTCACACAAACGCGTACCGAATCCTCGGAACTTTTTATTCGCGTGACGATAAATTCCACGCCTTATTCGAGAAGTTCCCCAGATTAACTAAACCACTCGAGGAGATTTCATCGGTGACCAATCGTGTGGTACACCACATAGTCACCCGCGGACCACCAGTCACGGCAAGACCACGCCGACTGGCACCGGACAAATTAGCTTTCGCTAAACGTGAGTTTGACAATTTACTATCTGCTGGTATTATTCGTCCTTCTCACAGTCCTTGGGCCTCTCCTTTACATATGGCGCTCAAAAAGGATGGGGTTAGTTGGAGACCTTGCGGCGACTACCGAGCATTAAACGTAGTTACGCGCTTTGATAGCTACCCCATCCCCCACATACACGACATCACGGCATCGCTCAAGGGCACGACTATCTTTTCTAAAATCGATCTGGTACGAGCATATCACCAGATCCCAGTCGCTCTTGAAGACATCGAGAAAACTGCTATCACGACTCCTTTCGGTCTGTTTGAGTTCCTACGAATGCCATTTGGATTACGGAATGCTGCTCAAACTTTCCAAAGGTTTATCGATAGCATAGTACGAGACTTGGATTTTGTTCACGTCTATATTGATGACCTGCTGATCGCATCATCAAACGTAGATGAACATTATCAACACCTTACGCTATTATTCCAACGTCTTTCGGATAATGGAATAGTAGTCAACCCAGAGAAATGTGAGTTGGGTAAATCAGAAATAATATTTCTGGGTCACATCATCAAACAAGAGGGTATTCTGCCTTGCGAGGACAAAATTCGAGCAATCAAGGAGTACAACGTGCCGTCCTCAATCAAGGAACTGAAGGCTTTTCTCGGTTTGGTTAACTTCTACCGACGTTTCATCCCTCACGCGGCAGAACGGTTACGACCATTAACCGATTTACTACGCGGTAATCCACGCAAATTAGAATTGAACGATACTGCACGTACTGCATTCTCAGAGATCAAAACGGCTCTCGCTCAAGTTACACTTCTCGCTCATCCTGACCCATCAGCCACGCTTAGTATAGCGGTTGATGCATCGGATTTTGCTATAGGAGCCGTTATGCAACAGAATATCTCCGGTAGTTGGCAACCGCTTGAATTTTTCTCACGACGCCTTACTCCCACGGAGACGAGATATAGCGCTTTTGGTCGCGAGCTGCTTGCAGCCTACTGCGCCATCAAACATTTCCGGCACGCAGTAGAAGGACGTCAATTCATCTTATTCACCGACCATAAGCCCTTAACGTATGCCCTGCATACCAAGTCTGACCGCTACTCACCACGAGAGTGCAGACATTTGGACTATATCTCACAGTTCACGACAGACCTTCGTCACATTAAAGGCGAGTCGAACTATGTTGCCGATGCTCTTTCACGTATCCAGACGAATGCAGTTACTTTACCGGTGCTCGATCTTCCTGCTATGGCCGCCGCGCAAGCAAACGATCCTGTCTGTACAGAAGCACCACAATCTTCGTCCCTTCAGTGTCAGGAAGTACCCCTAGCTACTAGCTCAGGTACTATCCTATGTGATATTTCTACCGGTCTACCTCGACCAATCGTACCCTCTACCTATCGCCGTCTCGTCTTCGATGCCCTTCATGGATTGTCTCATCCAGGTATCGCAGCCACATTACGTCTCATCGCTGCACGATACGTCTGGCCGTCCATGAATAAAGATGTTCGTATGTGGGTAAAGCAATGCTTACAGTGTCAACGATCAAAAGTGCACAGGCACGTAGCTGCCCCCATTGGCACGTTCGCTACGCCTGATGCTCGCTTTGATCACGTTCATATAGACATTGTAGGACCATTGCCACCATCGCATGGGTATGATCACATACTCACGTGCATTGACCGTTTTACAAGATGGCCCGAAGCTATTCCCATCACGTCTATCACGGCGGAGACAATTGCTCACCGCTTCGTAGAACGATGGATAGCATTGTACGGTTGTCCCTCGACTGTCACGACTGACCGAGGACAACAATTTGAGTCCGCATTATTCTCCTCACTGACCCGGCTGCTTGGTACGGAACGCATACGCACCACCGCCTACCATCCAGCATCGAATGGTTTAGTCGAACGGTTTCACCGCCAACTTAAAGTGCTCTCCGAGCACACGAAAACGACAATTGGTACGAAACCTTACCGCTCGTTCTCTTAGGCATCAGAACGAGTTTGAAGGCAGATATCCAATGTTCCGCCGCTGAACTTGTATACGGCACGACATTGCGTCTGCCTGGGGAATTCTTCACACCACGGAGCAGTAATGATTTCGGTAAATCAGACTACGTCCATCGACTGTCTGCATTTATGCGAACGCTGTCTCCGGTGTCAACTCGAATACAACATCGACAGGTCGCTCTCCCTCGAGAGTTATCTACCTGTTCACATGTTTTCATACGAGTAGATTCGGTACGCAAACCTCTACAACAGCCTTACGAAGGCCCTTTTCACGTGATCTCTCGTCACGAAAAGACCTTCAAGGTTGATCGACACGGCCGCGTCGAGATCGTCAGCATTGATCGTCTCAAACCAGCACACGTCGATGACAGTGCCCTACCCGATAACTTGAGACTCAATGCTAGACCTATCAAACCTTCTAGCGGTATCTCTACATCTACCTCGGATCCCACGCTAGATACATCAGAGACCTCGTTCTCACGTCCCGGTCAACAGCACGCGTCATCTGCACCATCTACGGACGAGACTTCCGTCTCACGTCCAGATCGGCAGACCATGCCGCCCTTGACCTCGGATGAGATCGCAGGCTCACGAAGCACGAACGAGACCACCGTCTCACGTTCCGGTCGCCGAGTACGATTACCCGTACGCTTTCGCGACTAAACGCACAGTCAATAACGGATACGGTGTAGGATTATTCCTATACTACACGCATGCTACACTTTTCTTTTTTTGATTTTTTTTTGTATCCTGAGCCCACGCCTCCGACCATCGCCCGTTTGATAACGTCGACTTCAGTCAACTTTGGCAAAAGCTGGTTTGGCCAACCACGCTCTAGTCAACGCACTCAGTCGATTATCTGGTCTCGAATTCGCCTGGCATATGCTTGGTAGTTATGGTCGCGTCCGGTTTCTTGGCTCAACGTGGTTTCGTCCTACGTCTGCAGCGTTTTCTGGTCCGCATCCATACGAACGCAATCATCAGATTCTGGATACAAACCACTCTGGTGTGGTATGCTAATTCGACCAACAAATACAGCACACTTCTCCTGGTACCGTTCTGCGCAAAAGACCTTCGTTGGCAACTCGAGGATCAATGATCACTTCCTGTTCCGCCAATTTCCTTCGTCCTACAACCGCGATTCTGCCGATCAGTCCCACGAATCAAACCGCTAACTATCGAAAGTGTAAACCCTTTCTAGCGGGGGGCTCCTGTAGTGACCTACTTTTGTCAACAGAACGCGATTGGATCGATGAAAACAATTATTATTATAACCAATTGTACCAGTGACTGTTTTACTGTGCTCGTTTGTTTAACTGTGCTAATGACAGCCATTATACTTACTCTCCCGTTGACTTCGAACTTGTACGAATCAGGTTACGCTCAGTAACCACGCTTGTACTCCTTTGGCACGATCTCGGTATTCTTTCGATACCACGAGATCGCCAACAAATATATACGACTACTACAATCATCTGCCTTCTGATATTTTGGCCTATCGGAATTTTATTGGTCTATTGGCAAGTAGTCTGGTAGCGGTGTTCATAGTTCAGCTCAACTCGACACCACGCTACAAGACTATTCAAATAAATACAGACAGCCTTTTCTATTAGTTTTATTTCTCAATAATCAGTTAAATCTTTCGACACTGTTAGGAAGACTGAGAATTCATTCCGTTTACCAACCATAAACCTCTCTCTCCCCTCTCGAGTCTCGACAAATGGAATACATTTCACAGTTCATTTCAGGTGTGGAACACACTTCTAGGGCAAACAATGAAGTTGCAGACGCCTTGCCGCGTATAACTTCCTTAAACAGTTTCCCAAGAATTGATCTTCTTAAACTCGTCCAGCTTCTCATCCAGGTGTTCGTTTAACCATCAAGTTCATGGCAGAACGATTATGCTGGCCTGGTCTGAGTAGAAGTGGGCACGTTTCTTTGTAAGCTGCCAGAAATCTAAGGTGATCAAACACAGCAGATGTCCCTTAGGTTCACTTAAAACTCTCGATGCTCATTTCGACCATGCTCATCGGTATTTGGTAGGACATTTACAAGAATCGACTCGATAATCTTGCATGTTTGCGTTTGTAGGTCATTTCACACGATGGCCAGAAGCACTGCCCATTAAGGACATTACTACTGAAACTGTGGCCTGCGCCCTCGTCAAACAGTAGTTAGCAAACATTGGTTGCCCTTCAACTATCGTTATAGACTGTGGACGCCAGTTCGAATCTGGACTTTTCCGTTGTATGACTACACTACTAAGAACAACGCAATTCCGAATAACCGCCTACCACCCACAAGCAAAAGGGTTGGTAGAACGTTTTCATCGACAGCTCAGGTCTTCCTCATCAGCTGCAAACGTTTCACAGTGGATCGGCGCTCATCCACTCGTATGATTTGGTATTCGCAGGGCGGTGAAAGCTAACATTCGATACACTGCAGCTCAACTCACTTATGGAACGACACTTCGACTTCCAGGAGAATTGTGGATCCTTTATCCTAATAAATGAACACGGATCTAACCTCTTACATGAGCAGGCTTATAAAAACCATGCGTTCAGTTAGACCTGTTTCCACTCGATCGCAATCAACTGATATTTTTTTCCAACCTGCCTAACGATATTGTGCACACGTCTTTGTACGTTGTGACTCATTTCAACGAGCTCTCGATACAACATACGAAGGACCTTTCAAAGTTCTTCAGTGTGAACCTATGTTCAGTCAGAATGGAACTAAAGTTAACGTCAGGATTGACTGTCGCAAAGACGCGTATGTAGAATGAGATCCTAATAATATTGAGTCTCCTCCGGTAAACTCGAACAAACATGTCCCACTATTACGATAACCCATCGATGATCAGCAGTATCGAAGAAACTTCTGGTATCTGATATCCGGCTTAAAATGACACACTTTGGAAGAAGGGTAAAGTTTCTAGGACACCTAAACGATTTCTGAACATAGGACACTACGTAAATTTTGTGTTGTGTTAATTGTTTCATGTTACTATATCACCATACCAAAAACAAACATGTCCTTATACATGCGCACATTTTTTCTCTAACCAAAAACCCGATAAAAATATCAGTTTTCTAAACTAGTTTGAAAATTTTTAGTCAAGAGAGAGGCAGGATATCTCCGTTTTTAGTTTATTCGGAATGCGAAATTTGTTTAGTCATGTCAAATTACCGGCCATATTAAAAATTCGCCGTCATCTTGTTTTGCCCTTGAAGTTTGGTAGGCGAATTTACCAGGTTGCAAGTTGTAGGGTTGGTCGCGCTATAACGACCCGTTAATAATGTGATATGATGGTGCTTATTATTAATTCAGAGTATTAATTGCCGACGATCTTCTGGTAAGGATGTTTTCTTATGATATTTTTTTGAGTGAGTTAGATGTCAGAACCTCAAGAACATACCAATCCCAATTTTTTTAACCTGAACTTAGGCTCATGGAATAATGGTTCTGATATGGAACTAGTCAATAATGATATTTGGCCTGTCAATTCGGACTCTTACCTTGCTCATACCAAACCGGGCAACATGGGTAAACTGCATACGGTTTAATTTATTTCAGCTCTCCCTGCCCCAAAACAACCCGAAAAACTAACTGTCGACTTAAAACCGGACCCCTCAAGTATGCGTATGCTAGATTTGATCTTATCATTCACAGTTCCTTGGTCTAATAATCCTTTGAGACTCTCTAACAAAATGTCCATTTGGTCGAGTGATATGCAAGTATCAGAAGAGAAGTCGTCAGGTAATCATAACCAACTTTGGGGAAGTTCAACCAAACAGAGTGTTTCACTTATTTATGATGATGTAAGTCACTTGTTTTTTAAACTACGATAGGTCTGGGACTCATCTCACGATCCTGTGTTTCAAGTGCCAAGGGTTACTAATGATACTGATCCTTGGAAGTTTATTCCAACGCATTGTATTGGTTCCCTCTCAGATGCGCCCATTACTATTGCGGACTCGGGTGTCTTGGCTGACACATCCAGGTCTTCCGACATACCTCCTATCAGCCTCGCTAATAGCCTTCCTTATGTTACTTCAATGCTTTCTGGTCTGAATCTTACGCCTAGGAATCATGATAAGTCACGTGAGTCCTCAGTTTAACTAATGAAGACGTGTCGTGTTTTCTTAAACTTATATGTCTGTGTTTCCGATGATCTTGTTATTTCAATTATAGCTATAAAGTAGCATTTAGATTGTTGAATGCCATAAACAACGGCTCAGGCTTCTCGTTTCAAGCCGTTTCTGTCAAAGTGCTACAGTGTCAACATTACGTGTGCATAAACCTCAGTATTTTTGCTTCGTTTCAAATTCAAGACATTTATTCTAAAGTGCGCTCCATCTAATAAAGTACAGTATCAACGTGTCAATTTTTCATTGATTAGTGGTTTTTATGTGTAGCTTATAAGTTAACAAATCTCGTTTATTATATCGACATTAGTCTCAAAGTGAGTATTGTCTAAACTAGATGATTTAGACAGTAGCTGACAGCGCCTGTACTGATTCTCATATTCAGGAGCAATTCATTGCTGACGCATTTGTAATGTATTAACCCGTCCAACTAAATTCTAAGACTGACTTTCCATACTTTGTTTCAGAAGTATTCATCTTGAAAGGGAAACCTCACATTTTAAAGGCTTCACATGATATTGCGCTAATTGACGTTTAAGATAATCAACACATACCAATGTATTGAACAAGTGTATGACTTAACTGAGTAGCACAGTCAGTTGATATTATTTACTTAGACTGATCTTGTCGTAAATGACTAATCTGTAATATGTCAGACTCACTGCACTGTATAGTGAAGTGCGCACCTACGATATCAAACAGATAGGTTTTATTTTTTATCCTTCAATTTGTCACGAACAGTTTCTTATATTCACCAGGTCTTAAATCATTCAACAGCCTGTTTGAGGTTTGTTACACCATGAGGTCGAAGGCTCGGGGCGTGGCTCCCTAAGAAAACCACCTGCTTCGGTCTGGGCACCCGGGCAGTATCTCAGCCCACGCACTAAAACATGATGAACTATTTACTCATGGAAAATATTCTTTTCGCTCCGATTTACAATGAAATGACTCGCACTATTATTATTATTATGATTTTACCACGTCATTTATTCACTCTTTTATTCCTACTCTGTCTATCCTTATTTTTCGACTTGTACAGCAGCTCGCCTATGGTGGAAATTCAGCTCTATCTAAACGTTCTCGAGTGTGCCTGGTTGAAAATTGTATGTTGCCACCGAATACGAGTACTGAAGCAGTTTTTCTGAAACCACGTGCACCAAACTGGCTACCTTCAACGTTCGCACACTTATGCAGGTCGGACAGTAGATAGGGCTGGCTATGTCTTTGGAAAGTCTTAATATTGACGTGTGTTGTCTATCCGAGACCCGTATTCAAGACTCTGGTGAAGTACTACAAGTTCGCTCTCCATCTGTCGCTTCAAAAAGCTTGTTTTATGTACGTTTATCCGGGGACCCTGTGGCATCTTCGTCTGGTCTTGCTGGCGTTGGTGTCGCACTAAGTGCTAGAGCTGAGGCAGCACTGATCGATTGGATCCCCATTAACAGTCGGTTATGTGCTGTTAGATTAGAAAGTTCCATCAAAATGAGAAGAAATCGGCGTGAGAAACGATGTCATCTCCGCCTATGCCCCGACAGATTGCAGCCCGGATGCAATCAAGGATGATTTTTACCACCAGTTATCTGTTCTTCTCCAGAAAGTGCGTTCGACAGATATTGTAGTACTAGCCGGAGAATTGAATGCTCAGGTCAGGCGTCTAGGCACAGAAGAGATTCGTTTAGGTGGCCGATGGGGACTTGTTGGTCGCAGGACAGATAACGGGGAACGTCTACTGCAACTATGCATAGACCACAACCTGTTTCTGGCTAGCACTAACTTCCGGCACAGTCATCGCCGATGTGCCACCTGGAGTCCTCCCTCTGCATCTTAAGCCTGGACTCAGATTGATCAGATCGCGATCAGCTACCGCTGGCGTGGTTGTGTACAAGACTGCCGCTTCTTTCGGAGTACCTATCTGGACTCTGATCATGCCCTGGTCTGCGCCAATCTTACCTTACTTTTCAGTGGCCAACGAAGTGACCGCCACCAAAGGATTGATGTTAGCAAGCTGGCTGCAACTTTTGTTGCTAGTAAGTACCGAACCGAGCTAGCTTCTACAAGACTGGCAGGATTCTAATCCTGTACTCACTCTGGATGGTGAGCAAATAGAAGTAATCGAGAAGTTCGTGTATCTGGGTAGCTGCATAAGTGCTGGTGGTGGCGTGAGTGATTTGATCAATTCACCTATGGTGAAAGCCAGAGCGGCTTATGCCAATCTGGGCCATCTTTGGCGCCTTCGTGATGTTAGTCTGGCTGCAAAAGACTTACACTTATACAATAGATCATGTTGTGTACCAATCTCCTGAGTTTGAATCCCCTTGTTTCATCAAACGTAATCTGGTCAAGCTATACGTTTTATAAGATCGTGTCATGAACTGACCTCTTAACCGTGAGCAATACTGTTATTTTGTACATCAGCACTTCAGGTTCTGTCATAATGGTTTGTTGGGTTTCAGACTTTATCACTATGGTACTTCCAGTCTTATCTCTTGTACTTCGAGCCATTAACAACTATGATAATTGTGTTGCAATGTGTTACGCATGATGTGGAAAACCCGGAGAGTACAGTTAACTTTTTGTACTTCTGAATTACCACTATAAACTTAGATCTAACCAGAGACAAAACCTACTTATTACTAGATACTAGATCAAATATTGTGGTATTTTGTGTTCACTACTAACTTCATACTGAATAGAATCAATTGAAAATAATTATTCAGGTAGATTATACGTTAGTTCCCTAAATAAACTGTTAATGTGGAAACTTTGTTTCAGCGTCCGAAGTCAAAACGTCCGTTGGTTGTACTAACGAGAATGATGTTGCGTTCTCAACAGAACAACTCTGTGATCGACTAATCAATACAAACGAGGGTTGGGGACGACGGCCGATTGATCAAGCAACACCTTGGGAGCCATTAGATCCAAAGTTGAGTGACCAAGTGAATCGCAGTGGCATAACTACACCTACGCCAGGGGCTTGCCCCTCTGGGTATGTAAGTGGAAGTCTTAGGATATCTCATACCCTCTCAGCTGATTCTAACGTTTGGGCAAGTGGACCGCCAACGGGAACAGGAATATGGGAAATGCACTATGAAAGTTTAGGTGGACGCTCGGCTGCATGGCAGGATGAATCACAATCCTCGACGTACCGTGATGCTTCGTCTGTTACCCATATTAGTCCTAATACTTTAATAAACTGTAACATGAACGCCAATTCTCGAGGTGCAACACCGATGCCACTTAACAACCGTCTTAATACTTGTCGAGATTGGGAAGATAATGAAAATAGTAAGCACTAAATAATTTAAAGTGTTCATTCTGATTTACGTACTATGTATATATTTTATGTGCTAATGAAGTATGGCAACTTGAACCGATGCACATATGTGCCTGTTCCTACATTGTAGTTGACTGACTACTGTAGTTATGTATATTTAAAAGCCTGATTTAAAAGAAGTGTATAAGAACAAATATACCATTTTAGTTTGTAGCCGTTATCTATGGTCGGTTTGTTGCACTTTTAAACATTTGTGCATGTTTTAATTTCCTCTAGTTCGCGGTTGTATGATATATAGTAGATCTGAACTCTATAAAGAGCGTGCAAATCGCTCCATGGTCCCGGTACATATATCACTGCGTCACTTTACCGATAATGAAATAAAGGGAAAAGTTAGCTTTTGCGTTTTCATCACAGACTTACAGGCTGTAATGCAAGAATGTTTTGTAGCTATATTCGTGTATAAATTTTATTCAGTCCAAGAGGCACTATCTTCAATTTGTCGTGTGGCAATATGGGTTTACCCGTATCTCTTCCAGATCTTGGGTGATTAAGTCGTTCTAGATCTACATAAGCCATTCACTCATGTGTAATATTTTCTAGTCGGCTGAATGGGTCAGTGGGTTATAAGATAATGCCTCTTCAGTTCTTGGGGTAAGTTTATTAAACTATATAACTAGGTGTCCTTCCATTATGGTTGATGTCAATCAGTGGTGAAAACCTTAAACCTAACTCTAACTCCCTAATCTTAGCACTATAGGTCACTTATATTTGTTATTTTGTGATCGGCGGTTGTTTAGTGTGTCGTTCAAACTCAGTTTTATGATTCAACTTAATCTTAATTTTACGTTTCGAGAGTCTCTTCCCAATGTAGTTAACGCGAGTGCCTACGTTAATTACGACAGGTTGGTTTTCTAGCTATTAGACATGTAAATGCATGTAAATTCGTTACTATGTTTATTTGTTTCTATTTAGGATTATCCAAAAACTGGAATTTCGGCCACTCTGAATCCTCAGACCATAGCAGCTTATTATGGAACTCTGTGTGTGTGACTGATAGTGAAGATAGTGTTAGTGGGGATATCATCCATAGACGCCCACTAGTAACAGTTGGTTCCAGTCAGGAAAGTAAGTGGTTTTATGTTACTTCCAACCCATTACTTCCCCCAGTAGAAATTTGTTATCAGATGGTAAAAATAAACCAATGGGTGCATGCGGTTTGTACTATAAATGTTTCACAATGATGTTATACGAATTACTTAGTCCTCTCGAACGACATAGCTCGGGAATTTGAGGCTTTTTACTCTATGCCCTATACAAAGCCATTCAGTTGAGAAATCTAAATCTTGCTGAAACTGCCAATTTCTTCATGACCTTTAGAATACTTCTGGCTTACAGCTGTGACAGGAAATAAATTAATATGAAATAAAAATGCATGGTACAGTGAGGTGCTAAAAATACACCACACGAATCTGTACACGTAAAAAAGAAAGAAGAATAATTAATGCAACACTGTCAAAGAATACTGCTTAAATAATAACATAAATTCCAGTTTTCTCAATGTAGAGCTTGCTATTCATGCAGAATTCAAAGGAAACTAGGGCATGACGGCCAACAGTTTTAAGGCTTCCGATAACATCTCAAACCACTTGGTTACATTATGAGGTAAATCATCCGATAAGTTCGCCTCTTCATCAGTAACATGCTACACCGTGACCAACTCACAACAGTAAATTAGGAGATTTCATAAATTTTCTTGGAGTGGTTGTAACCAATAATGACTGGTCTTCACCTCTAATCTTTCCCGCCTATAGGACAAGACAAAATCTCAATTTCACTAATCTGAAATTCTAAGTCTGTGATCCATAATCATTCAATACCTAACTGAAGCTCAACATGAAAACCACATCTAGGTTTACGGTCTATGCTCCGTTGATGCAAAGTACGGTAAGTGAGACAAATGTGCTACATTGATGTCTACCCGTTTACGTGGGTTATCAATGCACCAACGTTGAGTAAATGTATGGAAACCTATGACTCAACACATTAAACACTCATCTGAAACGATAACCAGTTCTCAGCCACTGAGTTCTTTACAACTTTGAATAAATTAGTTATCAAGACAGTAGATGAAACATCTAATGTATGAAGGAATTCATTAGTAGTAGGACTTAGTATCTTGGTAAAACAAAATTGAGTTATCAATGTAACCTGAATTCAACCTCTTTAAAATCTATCGATTCACAAATCCAATCAATATAGCAGGTTTTGCCTATTTTCCTAGTGTATTTTTCTAACGTATAAAAATGATTATTCTGAACTTCGTGATGCTAAGAAGATTGACTTCAAGCAGATCAACGTAGTAGTTAAGGAATGTGCTGGCCTGACCGGTTCTTTTAAAAACCACTCAGACGTTTGCAGATGATAAATTTGTTTTACTAGCTAACCCTCACACAAATCGTAGACAAACATTCGTGTTTTGTTCTGTTTCCATTAGTGTAGTTGGTTGTCTTGAAATATATATATATATATATATATATATATATATATATATATATATATATATATATATATAATCCGTTTATTTTTGTACTTAATTCTATCGAGCTAAGCTGAGTTGTATTAATGGACGTACATAAAGAGGATGTAACAATTAAGTATTTGATTGTTCTCTGAATAATCGATTCTAAGTAATTTCCATTTTCTGTGATTTATCAGCTAAGTCAATTAGTGTATCTATTTCATTCATACGCTTCGAAATCATTATCACGGCTTCAATTGTTTTATGTTTATTTTTAATTTCTGATATTCATAATTGGTGGTAGATACTAGGAATATCTTGATGTTAACTTGTCATCGTCATATGATAATATAGCTTACCAAACTTAATGATTTTGCATACATTTAGCTTTTTGGAATAGTGGAAATGTTCAATCCAATGGTCGTCCTGTACTTGGTAGTACTCGCCCTATAGTTCCGACACACAATCCATCAGACGAGTTCTCGTGGGATCCTGATCCGAATTTTTTGAGGTCCGGTGTCAATCCGAACGGTATTGTTTCGTGGGACACGCCACCTAATAGCGTGGTCAGCACCACTTGGGGGACTCTTGGTACTTCCAGCTTGATAAGTTCTATACAAACTCACTTCCCACCTGTTTCAGATGATGTTAGGCATCAACAGAACTTCATGAGTACTAACTCACTTCCTCAGGGATCTGTAAGTATTTCTTTTTTAATGTGTTGAAACAACATTAAAAAGTTGGGGATGACATGATTTTATATTCAACCAAATAGTTTGTTGTACTTATCACTGGTGCTGGTCTGAACTGTATATCGGCATACAAGGAGGAAGTAAGTGGTCTAGTTTCTAGCCTAAACACTACAAAACAATTGAGCATACATAATATGTATTTGCATCTATTTTGTAACAAGTAACTCTGACTTTTATGAAATACATAAAAAATTTTGTGCGAGTAATGATATGAGAACCAAAACCATAGTGAGCTTTTGTATCTCAATAAGTTACGCTAGAACAGATTGATATACATATCGTACAAACCATCTATTGTTTGTTACCGTTGCATCTTGAGATGCTTACCAGTACCACGCGTCAAAGTGACTAGTGAGGATCCTAATTTTGTCCATGTCACTTCTGCTACTTATGTAGCATAGTGTCCCAGACGACCAATTATACGTCTGACCAGCACTGTTGAATTAGAGTCGACACAGTTAAACAGATATTTGTCCTCTGTCCTTACTTTGAGACCAGAAAGTCAGTTTCCATTATTACTTTATGGTAAAAGCATAACATTCTGACAGCAATTCTTAAATTATATTGATAATCATTAAGCCAATGAGAATACAATTGGTATACAGGAATAATTTGCTGCAAAATAATCCGACAATTTAGAACGTATAAATAGTTTTTACATGAATAATGATAAGTATTCAGTTAAATTTTCAATATTATAATCATGATAGATTTGGTATATAGACTCATCCATATGACTCCATATCATTTGACCTGTAGATCCTTTTTATGCTCGAGGAAAATTTTTCAATCTGGTCCATATAGGTTTTACGTTGTTAGTGTGAACGCCAGTTGTTGGATCTACCAAGTGCCTCATGTACCAGCTTGCAATGAATATATTCGTGTTTAAAAAGACACCGATACTCCTTCCAAATGCCTGTGTGAATTTTTGATCCTGGTTACACATGCTGTTTAATTGGTAGGACAGTTGGAGCATTTCTGTTTCGTATATATGTTGCTAATATCCTTTTGCGTTTTTCAATCCCGAAATCCGAAAACCTACTGTACTACTAAGGCTGAGACAACTATTACTTACCCAATCCACTTTCACACTTTTGCTCGTTATACTTCCTCTTCCGAACAATAGTGTCATCGATTTCCGCGATCCCACCAACACTTCCAAAAGATATCAAACAAGTATCTCGCCAGTAGTAATACCACCGTATTACTATGGATTTTGTTACATCAGTCAGGACAGTTGCTCGAGTAGCTTGTACCTCCGAAATTCACCAGAAACAATTAGTATGATTTATCTTAATATAAGTTTAGAATGTTGGAAAAATGAATGGCTTTTTAGTCCAACAAGACTGGCACTGCGAAACTGCCTCATCTCATGACACTAAAACGGGAATAATAAGCAGTTTATTAATAGTCAATGGGTTAGACGAAAGCTTAAGGCAAATAAAATATTTATGCATGGTAATCCAGTTAACAATTACACAATAAAAATATAAATATCAATAGTTCGAATACCAGTTCCAAAAATCCCAGTTTTACAATATTCGTTACTCTATTTGTTTTGATGTAATTCGTTAGTTTTGCGAACAGCTATTTAATGCAATGCATCATATCAATACAGTCTTTTTATTTTTCTCAGTTTATCCAATCTTCCTTGTAATATGATTGTAATTTCAGTCCATCTACAGCTAGTCACCTAAAAATAAAGCTTTACCCTAACATGCATTTACTTCATCTGTAAACAGGTAATTAGCTCTCTTTTTGTTGCAACATGAACCTTTTCGTAGTATTGTCCGCTAAAATCCTTCATCTGATACTCGGGATATGTTTTCCGTACTTGTTAGCACATTGATTGGATTAAAGCACGTCCTATACAGGATTATGTTAGAACATATTGACCCGGTTTTAGCTAATCAGCGCTTGCAGATAATCGGAGGTTATAGGATATTCTTATACAAAATCTTAACAATACTAACGTTTTTTTTACTATGACTATCTCATTAGACTTGACTCGTTGTGGAATATAATTACGCACCTGTCCGAGCCGTATTCTCATTTTGGGAACTAGTCCATTGAGGTAATGTATCCGATTAGGTTGTGCGGGTCGTATAACAAAAGACTTTACATCACTTTACTTCGTACTATCCTTTTCAGAAGGTAAATTTGCATTGCGTACGTTAAGTAGTATATATATCGTGGTTAAAATTTTGTTTTCCTTAGGAACGATTACTAATTCACCCATACAGTAATACCTATCGCGCAGACCTGGTCAAATATCTAATGAGCCAAGGATTTAAAAGAGAAGATGCACATGCTGCGTTAATTGCCTCCAATATGGAACCAGAGAAAGCTATAGTTGAATTACGGGAGCGTTACAGCACCAATAAGGCTCTGAATGCCATGACACAACCTCCAGAGCTTAATCGTAATTATGGAGCTGATAGTGTTCTGCACGTTGTAACAAGAAACGGACCCATACATCAGCTGTCAAATCATACTTCTTTATCACAGTTCGCACTTTCTGGAAATAACTCTTCGGTGTCTGCACAAAATCATCGTCTGAAGCAGTCAGGGTTGTGCGTGTCTACGCAAAGTAATACAACGCATCTTTTATCTATGCAACCAGTTCCTAACTCTCAATTTATGCGACAGCAGATTACACAACAGGTAATATGTTCACTCCAAATTACTGCATTTTATAATTGCATATTCGCTTACATTATGTCTACGTTATGTACAACATAGCTCTTCTAATCATACTGACATTAGCAGTCATCCAATTGCTAGCTTGTCTTCTGGACTAAATGTACTTCTAAGATGTTGTAGCACACATTACTTTCCTAACTGATGCTTTTTTAAAATGTTTCCTTGACTTACTATTGACTTTATTGTGTGATCATTATATTTTATATGCATCGAATAAATGACAGGCTCTAATCAGTGAACTGAGTCTATCAGAGGTGAACTAACTAGTTTATTTAAATCGTTTAGGTTGATGGGTCACAAAGTCTATACCTGAATATTCAGCCGTTTTATTCAATGAGATTAAGGCCTCACAGAATTAAGGATTCGAAATTTCAACCACTTTGTTAACTATCTGAATTCTGTTCTGTTCTATTTTTTGATATATTTTGAATTAACGCAATATTTGTACGACTTGTGGTCGTTCAAATTAGCTCAAGCTTCCTGAGTTCTATTTTCTATATCTTGGCATCTGACTAACTGACTAACCCTCGCAGTGTGACCTTCAACCTAAACGTTTTAACCTACTTGTTCTCCTTACAACTATTCGAATTAGAAAGTTGTTAACACCTAAGGGTTATCTTTGTAGACTTATCAATCTTACTGTGACTGGGTCCGAGTTGCTATGACAGATTCCACACCACAACTTATTCCTTAACCTTATTAAGTTACCTGAAACAAAATCCATTGATTATGGTTTTTAACTTTTGTCACTCATTTGCACTCAAGCACTAATAGCATTTGTAATTTCCCTTTAGGTTCGATCAGCCTTAAACCTTTCCATTCCAAGTCCGTTAGTTGTACAGACGAATGGGAGTACCACAGTGGGAACCTGTGGTGGTTCGCTTTTGGGACAGCCTCCATCTCTTTCCTTATCAAACGTTAATTCCAACATTCAAACTGCATCGTCTGCTAATCCACATTCAAGCACTAGCCTACCAACTACTACTAGTTTATGTCCTATCAAAAATAATCGTACATCGACTGGACCAGCATCTTTAAACCAAAACTCAGCGAAAAGATCGCCTCGTCAAATTTCGATCATAAACTCCATGATTGAATTGCAGAAAAAACATCAGGTGGGTAGGATTGTTTCAAATTCATATGCCTATTTATTGCATTTCATCCTTTTTGCTGTCATTAGGACCTAAGAATTCCGCTCATCACGAATTTTATTTTTGTCTTATCGAATTTCATTTACAATTTTAAAACGAATATTCTCTCGAGATGTGTTTCGAGTTACCGAATTTTTTGTCTAGTAGATACGAAATTGCTCTGTGTGAAATTCTTGTCTTTGGCAAACCTTAACAGAGAATGTTTGGTCGTTATTTCAAGGTTTTTAAAGATGTTGGGGATGCTAGATCCTGTGAAGTAACTTGGTAAACGTCTCGTTTTTGTAATTTTATCTAGGAAATTTCATTTTCGCACCAAAAATTCCCGTTTGTACCTTCAGATTGTATTTCCCACTTCAAAGTACTTTAAATGTCATTGGTTCGTTTCCTCTTTTAATACTCTGTTTTTTTAAATTTACCAAGGACATATTTATGTTTTATATGTACGCTTGAGTTATGTGCTTGTTTGTTTGTGGAATATACTTTTCCCTCGGCTGAATCTGGTCTTCTAGTTCGCAGGGCTGGGGCTCAGTGAATAGTTTAGCTTGTCTTGTTGTGTTTCTGGTTTTCGTTCTGTTCGCCGGTCTATGTGATATCATGATCTCTTCAAATGTCACAGAAGATTGTGTATTGATAACAAGTATTCCAGCAAGTGAATCATGAAAAGTGTGAACTTTTTTAAAACACTTATAAAACTTATGAATCTACAGTTTCTTGAAGGATCAAATGCGACCAGCCATTACTGAGCTATGACATTCTCAAATCAAGTATTGACTTCTAGAAGTATTCATGATTTAGATTAACTGTATGCACGTTTAAAAACGTTACATTTTCCTTAACTTCTGCGTTTATACTAAAAAAATTCATTTAACAACGCACGCTTAATAACTAATATCGTTTGAAAAACACCCACTTAGTTTTGTATCTCATGTGTCGAAATGATCTGAGCCTGTTTCTTATCATCCTGATTACTCTTCTGTTTTCTGCTTTCAGAGTATACAACATCAATTAAATATGTATCATAATAACCCTTCCCTTCGTTCACAACCTCAGTATGCGGACGTATTTGTTGAACTCCAAGGTCAAATGCAACAAATTGAAACTCAGTTACACGGAAAGCGAGCACAGCTCAACATAACTCGTGCTCAAGATTCTATGACACAAGCTGTAAAGACCCCTCTAATACCGACGAATGGTTAGTTGTTTATGAAATATATTTTTCTAAAATTCAAATGTTATTCTTCATAAAGTTAAGATGATTGGTTTTGAATTTTGTACACAAAGTCCACAACAAATACAAGGAACTGACAAAATACCAAAACTGGAACTAAGATATGTTTATATCGCAGTTTTATCTGGTAATGCAAAGTATATTTGTCAATCCATCCAAATGTTTTAACTCAAAGTAATCACCATTTGCTAATAGTCATTGATAAAGCGATAAACAAGGTTTTTAACTCGGAATAGTTTCCACACATGCTATCTGAATTCAGTTTCCAATGAAAACGTTTTTGTCACATAGTCAGTCATTCACATTCTACGTATAACCTGGTGCTTGTGCATCGCTTCAAGTTGCCACGCCATATCATAGCGAGATAATTACAATAGTAGAACCAGTGGCTGTATTAGTGGTAAATGAAGAGATTGCTCATAGAAGATATGATCCGAGAAAATTAAATTGGTGGGGTAAAAAATTGTTTTTAATGTAATTAAGAAACTTAGGATCTAAGGGAAGACAAAGTGTAAATGTACCTGCATTGTTGCAAACGATTCTGAGCCATGTTACCCAAAGTCTTCAACCATTGGTTGTGATAATCACGTGAACAACAACCAGGTAGTTTATACCTTTCCACACGACTTAGTCCAACTGTCAGTGACTTCACGGACTGATACCACGTTCTAGTTCGGCCGCCTCTGGCTTTCTTCCAACCTATTCATACACCGACTAGCATCACGCGTCGAGGTAGGTGGTGGTTGGGAATACATAACATCCCATACACCTTCGTCCATGAAGGTTCATTACTGCATCAACCGAGTTGTTATTACCTACATAGTACCCTCCATCTAACCTCAGCGTTGCCTACTCAGTGGTTCCGACGTATATAAGTAATCTTTCAGAAGCATCTATAGTACAATACTAATAACCGATGAATATGTCCTACTTTTAGAGGCCACGTTCCACAATTACCAAGTAAAACAGAAATGATGAGCATATTCCCCCATTAGTTGGCAGGCGGACATCTAGTCTACGCTATAAGTGACGCAAGTTAACCTAATTTTAAGTTGTCTTCACTCCTCATCGTGTTCAGAGCCTGAAGAAATGAGTATCCAAGCGTCTAACAATTCTGTGAACGCCACCAAAATTCACTGTTTATTAACCTTTTGTTTTGTTTGCATTTTAGGTACCGATATTTCTGATAACTCGTTTCCTGCTATTGGAACATGGATGGGTCCTTCGCAGCAATGTGGCGAAAATTTTGATAAAAACATCATGGATGGGTCAGGTATGTGAAATAAAATACTATGTTTTCATCCTCAGTAACGTGAAAATCCACGAAACAGAAAAATTGGTTACTAAACCGTTGAAATTATATCAACTTTGTTTCACTATTGCATGCATACCGGCAAGGTGACTAAATGTTCTGTATAGCTTTTGAATTGTTTCCGTCGTTTACTACAGTATGCATGTATCTCATTTGTTAGCTCAACTTATTCTAAGGTAATCTAAAAGTGAGACAATTGTATAGTAGACATATTACAAATCGAGATGCTGTCAGTAAATGGTTAAGAAGAAACGTTCACTCGAATATGTTTTGACATGATATCTCGAGAATAGCAGTGTTACCTACCAATCATTTAAACAAAAGGTTAATAAACAGTGAATTTTGGTGGCGTTCACAGAATTGTTAGACGCTTGGATACTCATTTCTTCAGGCTCTGAACACGATGAGGAGTGAAGACAACTTAAAATTAGGTTAACTTGCGTCACTTATAGCGTAGACTAGATGTCCGCCTGCCAACTAATGGGGGAATATGCTCATCATTTCTGTTTTACTTGGTAATTGTGGAACGTGGCCTCTAAAAGTAGGACATATTCATCGGTTATTAGTATTGTACTATAGATGCTTCTGAAAGATTACTTATATACGTCGGAACCACTGAGTAGGCAACGCTGAGGTTAGATGGAGGGTACTATGTAGGTAATAACAACTCGGTTGATGCAGTAATGAACCTTCATGGACGAAGGTGTATGGGATGTTATGTATTCCCAACCACCACCTACCCCGACGCGTGATGCTAGTCGGTGTATGAATAGGTTGGAAGAAAGCCAGAGGCGGCCGAACTAGAACGTGGTATCAGTCCGTGAAGTCACTGACAGTTGGACTAAGTCGTGTGGAAAGGTATAAACTACCTGGTTGTTGTTCACGTGATTATCACAACCAATGGTTGAAGACTTTGGGTAACATGGCTCAGAATCGTTTGCAACAATGCAGGTACATTTACACTTTGTCTTCCCTTAGATCCTAAGTTTCTTAATTACATTAAAAACAATTTTTTACCCCACCAATTTAATTTTCTCGGATCATATCTTCTATGAGCAATCTCTTCATTTACCACTAATACAGCCACTGGTTCTACTATTGTAATTATCTCGCTATGATATGGCGTGGCAACATAAACCGATGCTCATTTACTAGATTACACGTTGCGTATAAGTTACCAAATATGTCTATGTAATAGTTTTCAGTCACAGTTGGTTGATATTTCCATCTATTTCGCTGTTTGTGAATATTTTCGAAACTGGTCATTTAGCGAGTTTTCTTGTTGTAATACTCTCACTGTCTATTTATAGCTTCTAAATTGAGCAGCTTCGCGCGCACTCCTACTTGCAAAATATCTGGTAGTTGGTCTCCTACCTGGTCTTCGTCTGTTATAAATCCAACCTGTTCAAATCTTCGATCCATTCATAATCAATGGCAACTAATACATAATCAACAACGATGTGCTTTAGAGAGTAACTTGAAGTTTCCGGTGTCAAAAAATAACCCTTCGAGTACCGTTTCTATTGAAGCTCAAGGTCAATGGCTACTAGTGCAGCCACTCTTGGGATGGAACGGTACAAACATTCACAACCTGCAAAACATTTTATCAAATCATTTTAAACTTACTAGTTTCCATGTTTTGAATCCAAGCAGCTGTAGTGTACTTATAAGACTTCAAAATTTGGAGGAATCACTTCAGTTAGTGAAGTTTTTTGGCGACCGTTTATCTGTAGAACCGTTGTCCGATCACGATGCTCGCGTTCATTTGCAACAGCTAGTATGTTTCGTGTTAGTTTTTCGTTTTAAAATTATTTTGTAAAGTTCTGCTCCTTACACTGATTTTCTTGAAAACTTTCAAGATGTTTTAAATTAGCAACTCTTAGCATTCTGCTTAGCAGATAACTTAGTACCATTCCAGTTAACGTAAGATTATATCTGTAGCACCTCACTACAACATTAAATATAAGAACTACAATTTTTGTTTACAACAATTGTAAAAACAATAATAGGACGTCAACTTGAATTTTCGTCTCATTTAATCCTTTTTCCGTTATTTACATAGCTTCTATGCAAGCACATTTTTGTTCTCAATAAGTACCATGTGTAACGTTCATTTAATAACCCGTAATTGATTGTTGAAATACTTCCAACGGCTTTTCATGTATTTTCTATTCATATTTTTCGTGTGAAGTATGCATCATTTTTGTATGATTTTATGCTTTTCATTAGGTTAATGTTCCCTAAAAATATCTTCAGTTTTTAGATAATGTCTTATTTAAAGATTAAAGTAATTTTAAGTATCCATTTTTCTCAGGTATCATACTCTATGTGCGAAGCCTAGTATAATCTCGAAATAATCGTTCTGTATGTATTTCTTTTATATAGCATTTGCGACTATGTGGACTACATGAAGTTTCTCAACTTTTTTAACTTTTATTTTAGTCTTTGAACGCTTGTGGAGATGGCCTAACATCCAATCAGTTTCACACATCTGATATACATGCCACGTCACCTAGTTTGAATAGCAATGGACAGTTTTACTCCCCCATGAATTCGAATAACAAAAAGCCCAATCCTCATATATCTCGTTTCGGAATAACTGTTTGTGGAAGCAAGTAAAGATTTATATTTGTGGGAAAGATGGTCGTCTCATGGAATCTCTTATTCTCTGAGTATCTTAGAGAAGTCTTCCAATCTCAACGCTTCCGCGTTCAGATTCACGTCTCTGAAGCGCAGCCAATCTGTCAGTATAAAAGTTAATGACTAACTTAAGTTATGCTCAAGTTTCGCCAGTATGTATTGCTCTTTGAATACCCTTATTTAGTTCATCGTTTGCTGTGCCTAAGAACATTCTGTGATCCAATATTATTACAATCATGCGTTTTACAAAATTATATGCGGATCAAAACTAGTCAGAATTGCCTTGTTAATCATAAACGTCCTTTTTATCCATATTTTCCCCATCTGATTATATATATATATATATATATATATATATATATATATATATATATATATATATATATATATATATATAAACATACCTCATTGCCTTTCAATCATCATTATTTCTGTGTTTGTGAATGTACTCTGACTGTTTGCCTGTTTGATGTTGCAGTTTTGTTTTTAAGCCGTTCAGTTTTAGTAGTCTTTCATTTGTGTGCTTTTTTTGGACAACCTCTATGATCTGTAAATCGTTTCATTATTTATCTTTTTGTAAAGAAACTTCTAGTATCGCTACTGATTCAGTCTGTTTCTGGTTTATAAGTGGAGTGTTTTCCTCGTCCATTTTGAATAGTATCTAGTTTTTCCTAAATATTATATGATTAATATACCTATACTTAATTTGTACTCTTAATTTCCCCATATATATAGTACATTTTGTGTGTTTTCTTTGAGATAATCAAAGCTAAACTGAGAATGTATTTTTTCATGTTAGTACAACACAGACCATGTCTTTTGATAGACCCTAACTGTGATGTATTTACTTATGCTCATTGTTCTAATTTCCTCATCATTTCTCTCGTCTTTAAAATGCAAAAAATACTTGATCTTCAACTCTATGAATACACTGTCCTAACTGTAGACCGGTGCAATATGTTTCTTGTCCTTCAAGTTGTGCTCTAAACATTACTTACCTACCTCTTAATAACAGTAATTTTGTTCGATAAGCTTATAGTCCATGCACCGTGTGTTCGTGTGTGTATAATCAGTAATACTTTTTTCTTTTAATATCAATAAGTGTGCATCTTATATTGTCACTTAATAATTATAATAAAAGAACTATAACCTACTCTGTCATCAGAAATATTTAATTTTTGCAGATCCAGCCGAAATTACACAACTCCATTATCATATATATATATATATATATATATATATATATATATATATATATATATATATATAGTTATTTAATATTTTTTTAAACTCCGTCAATCATTGAGATACGTAAAACATTTCTAATCAAATGGTCATCCGTTATGTACTTTGCTTGAAATTGTTGCATCCAGTTTTTTTTCTCTGCACATTGGTCAATATAAATTCAAGCTAAGCTTTTCTGCTTCTCTTTAACGTGTATGAATATATACTTATTCGTTTTATTTAATTATTTCGAACTCTGAATAATTCTGGCTGTTTATCACAAACCATTCTGATTTAGTCTTTCTAATTCTCATGTCTTGTTGTTGATGATTGCATTTTCCTTTAATAATTCTAGATATAACTATACTTTTGTGGTTACCTTTCTGTATATTCTGTCTAAATTGTTTTTACGCAGTCGATTTTGTTATCACAACGACTAAGTTCTTTAATTTATCATGTCATGTACTCTCTTTTACTTTGCTAATTAACTCATTCCGGTGCAAAGCTATATTATGTTGCCAAACTTCCTTAAATTGCATAGTCTCTTTATTTTCCTTTGTTTTTTAATTTCTGCCGCATCTTAAAAATATCTTCGTTTTTTAATTTAGTGGATTGCGAAAATATTCTACCTACTTATTACCTTTTACTTTAACCTGTGATCAAATCCATGTGTTGTAGCTCCTGCGCACCTATCTCGCGTACTTGGATGTATTATTTTTCATTCCATTTATGAGTCATTGTTTTTCTTTTATCGTTATGTTCGTGTCTTAAATGTTAACTGATCTACATTTCCAGGGATCTAGAACATTTTGTGATGCTTTTCGTGCCTGTGCTAACTGACTAGTTAGCATTATTCATATCACATGTGCTTCCACTCAATTCTGTTTACAGCTGCAAAACAACGTGGAAAGTGGACTCACATAAAACAATTGAAAGCCCCATATTTTATTCAAAAGTTCTTTGGTTGTGTTTATTGTAGTCCCGTATTTCTTCACATATCCTGGGTGCTCACAGATCAGTGTAAATTTTCATAGTTCGGAAGTCATTATGCTCGTTTTGCAACCTCTTGATGCAATGTATTGGATCTAATAATTCGTCCAGTTTCATTTTCAAATCCTAAACTTGTTGGGACTCAGCATTCTTTTTTTCTGTGTCCAGTATTGAATTTGCAGTCTTGCTTTCCCCTTTGTTAAGCATAATCATATATTTGAAAAAATTACCGGATTTTATTTTATGATAGATTTGCCGTTCCTTCACTTTGTGTTCATTAAATATTTCTGTCATTCTCATATCTCCTATCACCTACTTTTATGATCACCTTTGGTGTGCTGATGCTAATTATTATCCAGTAAAGCATTATGGTCTAGTAATCGTTAGGAATATTTAAGCAAAACTCAGCTGGTTCCAGGGACCTTTGTTTTATGCAATTCCTGTAAGACAATATTGTTTTTGAATAATGATAATTAATGAAACTAAAGGGTGTTCAGTTTTTGCGTGACTTCTTACTGTTTTGCACTTTCGTCTGTCTATTCTCATCGTTGTAACCAGCTCAGCTTTCTGGACTTGCCATTTTGCGCGCCAAGTTTCACTTATGATTAACTATTTAGCATTGTTTGCTGTGCGCAGTAAATAAAGGTTTTTAAGAAAATATTTCAAGCTGTCTTGTTTTCATTGTTGTTTTTGAGTTTATGAACGCTTCAATGTGTTCCATATTTTCTACATGGATAGTTAGTTCGGATTTCATATTTGAATTATCTGACTAGTTCTTAAAAAATATTTGTTCATTCTGTTGGACAATAAATCTTAACGTCGAATTCTTTGTTTTAATCGCTCGTAAAAGACGCACAGTTCATATTATTTAAGACAGTCGGTATCGAACGTAATGAGTAATCAACACATTTGAAAAGTCTTCAAAGCCATTTACAGACTTATGAATTGCGCATTTTAAGAGGTATTAAGTAAGCTAAACATGGTTTGCCTTCTGAACATTTCTTGTTAGTTACCTTCCAAAGCCAAAACTGAGATTAACAGGACGAAACTACTAAGTACTCTAGACCCTGACAGCTTTTTGTAGGTGCAAGAACAATCGGTTTGTAAAATAAGGAGATATATTCGGAAATATATTTTGGGAGTGCCAAATCTACTGAGACTGGTATTTAATTACAAAAACATTCCAACTCTGAAAATCCCTGACTCAAATGGTTACTGAATTGCAACTCCCACTACCATGCAGCAAAATGTTTATTCACCTTTTATAGTGACTAAATTATGAGTTGGACAGTCATCAGTGTGTATCTGAGTCCCACTACATAATAAGAAAACTGCCTCAGTATCACTGCGACGAGCTGCTGTACATCGTTGATGCCCGCCCTGATTTTTTAGTTGGACATACACAGTCGAGTGGTGAAGTTGGAATGCACCATTAGTACATGTAATCATCCATTGAAATATTTAAAATAACTGGACAATATAATCTAGTGACTGTCAATTGTTTTGTCGTTCTTTTTTTTTTGTTTTTCATTGTTATATTAGCTTTCATCTGAACTGAATCCAAATTTAAAAACGTAGTCCATTAATTTTGCCATAGTTCTTGTCTTATCAATGAACAACAGAGTTCAATCCCCGAGTCTTTCGGTCGTGTAACGGTCGTGTAACGGCCGTGATCCCATCCATTGAAACTCACTAGCCTACATTTTCTATTGGAAAATTTTCGCGACTTTTAAAGGGATTGAAGGACTTCAACGTTCAAAATGTTAAAGCTGTCGAATAATTATGTCTGTTAACCCTCATGGAGTAGGTAAGGTTGCCGACCACTATTCCCGGTGCAAGTATATTCTATGGTCTGTCTTTCTTTTCCCTTGAGGATTTTATGTTAGAACTTGTCTCGTGATCCAGTATGATAACCTTCGCAGTGTGTATCCTACCCACTACTAGCGTCTTTCGCTAATTTCCTCTTCAGTTCGAAGTTAGTTTGTTCTCCCTCAGTAGGTTGATGATATCTATTATGTCTGAATGAAGAATAAATGAGTGGTAACTTCCGGGGATCATTTATAGCCTATTTCTGATTATGGTCATAGTAGTTCTCCAAGGTTCAGCTCCGTGCAATAGAATCTTCGAATTGATACCGAACTGTCCATTTTATTCCTTGCTTCCCCTCAGATGTGAAGGTCTTCATAATCTAGTCGACCACCAGAAGAAAGAGGAAGGGGTAGAGTAATCAGCCTTATCTGACTCTGGTCCTCACTCGGAATGTATCTATCGACTTTCTTCCATGTACGATTTTGCAGTGCAGTTTGTCATTTGGATTCAGTATGATGCTGATCTCACGTGCGCCATTTTCTCTTATTTGCACTGTCAAACCCTTATCATGGTCAATGGTAGTGGGGATCTATTTGTTTTCTGATATTCATTTTTCAAACATCCATACCAACTCTTGTAAGCTAAGTAACATAAAATTCCGATTTTTTATCACCTTATTTACCAGTGTAAATTCATGAGCCTGCTAAAGAATAAACCCTATGCCAAGGAATCTACTTATCAGTTATCAATTCTTGTTTGGATATAGTTTTGTCGACTCACACTCATTCAGTTAATATGTTTTTGGGCTTCCCGAAATTCATTAGTTATAGGACGCTACATGAACCTTTACTTTCCTGAAATCGTAGCTACTTGGAATATATAGCTTTTTTCATAAGACTGTAGTTACTAATGTATTGCACCAGTCATGTTGTACAATGTTCGTTGGATCCACATTATTAAATTTCATACCAGTCATTTCTGTCTATCTTCGCTTCAAGTTTTGCTTTCACTGTTGTTGTAATCACTTATCCAAACCATATTTCATTTATCCCAGTTATACATATGATTGGACTGATGTAGTTCCAGATAGAGTGACACGTGCATTGTGTGTCTGACTGCTAACCATAATTAAAAGTAATTCACTTAGTTTACCGGAGCTGCGTCTTTCGCTAATTTCCTCTTCAGTTCGAAGTTAGTTTGTTCTCCCTCAGTAGGTTGATGATATCTATTATGTCTGAATGAAGAATAAATGAGTGGTAACTTCCGGGGATCATTTATAGCCTATTTCTGATTATGGTCATAGTAGTTCTCCAAGGTTCAGCTCCGTGCAATAGAATCTTCGAATTGATACCGAACTGTCCATTTTATTCCTTGCTTCCCCTCAGATGTGAAGGTCTTCATAATCTAGTCGACCACCAGAAGAAAGAGGAAGGGGTAGAGTAATCAGCCTTATCTGACTCTGGTCCTCACTCGGAATGTATCTATCGACTTTCTTCCATGTACGATTTTGCAGTGCAGTTTGTCATTTGGATTCAGTATGATGCTGATCTCACGTGCGCCATTTTCTCTTATTTGCACTGTCAAACCCTTATCATGGTCAATGGTAGTGGGGATCTATTTGTTTTCTGATATTCATTTTTCAAACATCCATACCAACTCTTGTAAGCTAAGTAACATAAAATTCCGATTTTTTATCACCTTATTTACCAGTGTAAATTCATGAGCCTGCTAAAGAATAAACCCTATGCCAAGGAATCTACTTATCAGTTATCAATTCTTGGTTTGGATATAGTTTTGTCGACTCACACTCATTCAGTTAATATGTTTTTGGGCTTCCCGAAATTCATTAGTTATAGGACGCTACATGAACCTTTACTTTCCTGAAATCGTAGCTACTTGGAATATATAGCTTTTTTCATAAGACTGTAGTTACTAATGTATTGCACCAGTCATGTTGTACAATGTTCGTTGGATCCACATTATTAAATTTCATACCAGTCATTTCTGTCTATCTTCGCTTCAAGTTTTGCTTTCACTGTTGTTGTAATCACTTATCCAAACCATATTTCATTTATCCCAGTTATACATATGATTGGACTGATGTAGTTCCAGATAGAGTGACACGTGCATTGTGTGTCTGACTGCTAACCATAATTAAAAGTAATTCACTTAGTTTACCGGAGCTGCGTCTTTCGCTAATTTCCTCTTCAGTTCGAAGTTAGTTTGTTCTCCCTCAGTAGGTTGATGATATCTATTATGTCTGAATGAAGAATAAATGAGTGGTAACTTCCGGGGATCATTTATAGCCTATTTCTGATTATGGTCATAGTAGTTCTCCAAGGTTCAGCTCCGTGCAATAGAATCTTCGAATTGATACCGAACTGTCCATTTTATTCCTTGCTTCCCCTCAGATGTGAAGGTCTTCATAATCTAGTCGACCACCAGAAGAAAGAGGAAGGGGTAGAGTAATCAGCCTTATCTGACTCTGGTCCTCACTCGGAATGTATCTATCGACTTTCTTCCATGTACGATTTTGCAGTGCAGTTTGTCATTTGGATTCAGTATGATGCTGATCTCACGTGCGCCATTTTCTCTTATTTGCACTGTCAAACCCTTATCATGGTCAATGGTAGTGGGGATCTATTTGTTTTCTGATATTCATTTTTCAAACATCCATACCAACTCTTGTAAGCTAAGTAACATAAAATTCCGATTTTTTATCACCTTATTTACCAGTGTAAATTCATGAGCCTGCTAAAGAATAAACCCTATGCCAAGGAATCTACTTATCAGTTATCAATTCTTGTTTGGATATAGTTTTGTCGACTCACACTCATTCAGTTAATATGTTTTTGGGCTTCCCGAAATTCATTAGTTATAGGACGCTACATGAACCTTTACTTTCCTGAAATCGTAGCTACTTGGAATATATAGCTTTTTTCATAAGACTGTAGTTACTAATGTATTGCACCAGTCATGTTGTACAATGTTCGTTGGATCCACATTATTAAATTTCATACCAGTCATTTCTGTCTATCTTCGCTTCAAGTTTTGCTTTCACTGTTGTTGTAATCACTTATCCAAACCATATTTCATTTATCCCAGTTATACATATGATTGGACTGATGTAGTTCCAGATAGAGTGACACGTGCATTGTGTGTCTGACTGCTAACCATAATTAAAAGTAATTCACTTAGTTTACCGGAGCTGCGTCTTTCGCTAATTTCCTCTTCAGTTCGAAGTTAGTTTGTTCTCCCTCAGTAGGTTGATGATATCTATTATGTCTGAATGAAGAATAAATGAGTGGTAACTTCCGGGGATCATTTATAGCCTATTTCTGATTATGGTCATAGTAGTTCTCCAAGGTTCAGCTCCGTGCAATAGAATCTTCGAATTGATACCGAACTGTCCATTTTATTCCTTGCTTCCCCTCAGATGTGAAGGTCTTCATAATCTAGTCGACCACCAGAAGAAAGAGGAAGGGGTAGAGTAATCAGCCTTATCTGACTCTGGTCCTCACTCGGAATGTATCTATCGACTTTCTTCCATGTACGATTTTGCAGTGCAGTTTGTCATTTGGATTCAGTATGATGCTGATCTCACGTGCGCCATTTTCTCTTATTTGCACTGTCAAACCCTTATCATGGTCAATGGTAGTGGGGATCTATTTGTTTTCTGATATTCATTTTTCAAACATCCATACCAACTCTTGTAAGCTAAGTAACATAAAATTCCGATTTTTTATCACCTTATTTACCAGTGTAAATTCATGAGCCTGCTAAAGAATAAACCCTATGCCAAGGAATCTACTTATCAGTTATCAATTCTTGTTTGGATATAGTTTTGTCGACTCACACTCATTCAGTTAATATGTTTTTGGGCTTCCCGAAATTCATTAGTTATAGGACGCTACATGAACCTTTACTTTCCTGAAATCGTAGCTACTTGGAATATATAGCTTTTTTCATAAGACTGTAGTTACTAATGTATTGCACCAGTCATGTTGTACAATGTTCGTTGGATCCACATTATTAAATTTCATACCAGTCATTTCTGTCTATCTTCGCTTCAAGTTTTGCTTTCACTGTTGTTGTAATCACTTATCCAAACCATATTTCATTTATCCCAGTTATACATATGATTGGACTGATGTAGTTCCAGATAGAGTGACACGTGCATTGTGTGTCTGACTGCTAACCATAATTAAAAGTAATTCACTTAGTTTACCGGAGCTGCGACTCAGTTGTTAAGATATTCGACGATAAATCTCAGGTTCTAACCCCGCTTCACATACTCCGGTTTTCAGGAACCGGGTAGTATCACATGCCCTCATAGTTTATGTTTAGCTAATATGCAAGTATGGGGATTTGTACATCGTTGATGAGATAATAACAAAGATAACTGATTTAATCGCAGAATACATTGATAGATTTTCATTGTACTAATGACTAGAGATCACGATATTCTTTATTAATTATCAAACCAATTGGTACTTGTTAACAGATCTAGAAGTGGAAATCGTTAATTTCCTGTTTCTATCTGTTCAATTACTCGTTCTTTACGTCCAACCACATCTGATGTTTAAAAATGGTAGCAGTTGAACATAAATGTAATTTTCACTGCATATGATATTTATTAATCAATAGTGATATCAACAATAAATAAAACACTCCCAATCATTGATATTGTGATAAATGTTTAAAAGCTGGTCACATGGGAAGTCACACAGTCCATCTTAAATCCCGATAGGATTCAACTTCGATTGCGTAATCGGAACTGTTTTAACGCGGTAATTTACCAATCATCTCTTGATAAACAAGTGAGGCAATAACCGATACCATTGTATATATATATATATATATATATATATATATATATATATATATATATATATATATATATATATAATTTGTTAAATAATTCACTAAACACCGGATGTATCATTTTAAAAAAATACAAACTGAAACATCACCTAAATCTGATTGGTTTTTCCACTATTCTCAGCTAATCTATCGTTAGTTGCCTCACCAGTAATTTTTCAAAAAAAATTAAAAAAACATGAAAGGATGCCATGGCTATATCTATTAAACTAATATGAAGAAGGAGTTTCTCTTATAACGCCCATATGAGCTTACTCTAGTTTCTGAAACAGATGAGTCAGCTTGATCTACCGGTATACTTGGCTTCATCAATTCACTTGCTACCTTGACCGCTTTTTAACCGCGTTCATGATAGTAGAAGAATGTTCTTTGAACCCGATGTCGTGGGTTCGAGTCCCGCGTGCGGGATAGTGGATACTCACTGCTGAGGAGTTCCACACTAGGACAAAATGGCCATCTAGGGCTTCCAGGTTTTCAATGGTGGTCTAGTCTGGATCGACTCATGAACTCATCTATCATTAATGTTGTAGGTTTGAGAAGCATACACAATTTGTAAGACAAAGTAACTACAGGCAATTTGAAAATGCAAAGTTTTAGTCATTTAACCGTTGTTTGTTGAGATATGGTTCAGTTTTCTACTGAGATGTTGATAGTATTTCGTTTTTCTTAATTTACATAGATCTATCTTTGTGCAAACTAACAATGAAAAATTTTCTTAGAGTTTATTAGTATCGGTATAAACACTAAGTACTCAAGAGACAAATCTCACGAAAAATCTACTTATGGCTACTAGGTTTTCAAGATAATATCAGATTATCATGAAATCTTAAGGAGTTAGTTTCGCTGTGAGAGAATGTACATTAGAGCCTTTCGTTAAAATGTTTCTCAGGATCTTTTTGGAAGTTTTAATATATTAAAGAGACCCGAAAACGTTATATACATATTACCTCTAAGTTTAACTTTATTGGGTTCCTTTTTTAATCACCACAATGACCGTATTATTTAAATATATATTTGAGGAGGATGCGTTTTCATGCGACGAAATTTCATCAATATATTTCGTATTTTATTACTCGTTATCATAATCGTTTCGGCATTTTGGAACGCTCAATGTTTTGAATTAATTAGATTCGTCAAGTACTATATTGAATGAAGTAAAAACAACTAAGTGATTCTACTTTACTTCATATTGAATATATCTAGTGTGCAGCATAGTCGTTTCAGGTACCATATGAAATGAATACTATTTATTCAACCGTATGTTTATGTACAACAGATTTAAAAATCAATAGGCAATATCCAAATGGAGCAAACATATCTGAAAGTTAAGAATATGTAAACTACTTCAGAAATTAATTTAAATGCTCCAAACAATCTTACATTAAAAGCAGACATTGTGATGAGGTTTTTTAAATACATTTACGGAAAATTAAGGTTGGAGTTTTTCCCACAACATTTAGCACTTCTCATTAAGTTATGAGCACACATTTAAATTTGTATTTTTTCAAGTCTTGAAATTGCTTTAAGATGTTCCTAAAACAGAATAGAGAGGTTTGACTTATTGTGAAATCTAAACCATTAGTTTGGAAATTATTTTATGACTGAAAATTGAGTTTCAAATCTTATGTCTACATGTGTTTACAAGGTGAACTAACTTTTAGAAAGTCAGGAAGAATCATATTGAATTCATTTTCAAATCCTACATCTACTAAGCTGATTTGTATGGAAGGTAACTTGCCAGTTTTCGGCTTCACTCAGAATTAACAGTTGTTTAAATCATATTATTTTCACTGTACTTATGTGTCAGTTATGTCTATAACTAATCAATCAAATCGTTGTTTAAGCGCCCACCACGTCAACCTGTCTATAGACTATCCCTGTAGCATGTGACATGCCAATTGAAGGACATTATTGTATTAGTGTGACTGATAATTTTTATTCATTTCAATAAGACACGCAATAATGGTCAGTATGTTTGTGCGTTCCACTTGATGACTATAATTCCTTTGATTACTGTACTTATCAAATCGTTATTTTTACGTTTAGACACAGATAAAGTTCAAAGCTAAATTGCTACATTATGCTGAGAAATTTCGTATTCATTTGTCAAGATTTTCAATTTATGAATAGTATAATGGGTAGTAAAACTGAGAACTACATTTGGATACATTTGCGAATTTTTATACTCAGTAACATTTGATGTTTCTTTATTATAACACTGTCAGCTGTCACGATACAGATTAGATTTTTACCGTTTTAACTAACTCACAAACTGAGAAAATGTTTTTATCTATTACTGAGTACAAAAGTGATAAGTCTTGCTAATTGAACGCTATATTTGGTTCCTAAGTTATTCTCGTAACCCCCAATCTAGAACTACACAGCGACCTAAATACGAGAGAAAAGGAGAGAAGCACTTTACTCCAAAGGTTCGTTCTAGTGCAGAAAATGTAGGGTTTTTATAGTATTTTAGATATCCTTGGGTTTCCCGAAAATTCTGGAATGCTACTGAACATGGTAGCAGTATAGTAATCAGCTAATCAGAAACCCCACTTGTGACGTTTCGTTTTCTTGATGTTTCTGGTTAAACCTCAAGTGAACGCTGAGTGAATAAAATGCTTCTTAGTGTTTTCCTGATCCTTTATTTTCTTTTGCGAGAAGTTTTCTGGATCACCCTAACAAAAAGATTCTATGTTGATACAAAAAGCGGAGTTCTTGTAAATTTCAAAAGAAGTAGAAGAATGTTAGTAAATAAAATTTAGAAAAAGTAAAAGTGAAGAGTTAATTTGAGGATTTGGTATCGAATGTAAGCTGCGATAAACTACAGTAGATTTCATCCACACATATTTTATTTATTTTATTTTATTTGAACACATAAATATTGGTACAAGGGGGCACCAAATATATATGCGCCACAAAAAGCAATGATAATTTGAAGAGACGGAGAAAAGAAAAGAAAAAAAGTAATGAACATGGGGAATTATAAAAAAAAAGAGAGAGAACAATAATGGGGAAAACGGAAAGGTTCAATCAGAAATCTTTCAGTTAAGGAAGAAGCAACCACTTTTTATGAAGAAAGTAAAAGAAGGTTACAGCAGGATCGCCACTGGCTTCTAGTCCGAGCCATATCTGATAACGTCTCTAGCCACTGTATTACACCATCTCTCGGACCTCAACCAGGGAGTCGTGAAAGATCAACACAAGCCAGCCCTTTGCAGCTTTCTTTCATACCACGACACCATGTCATATACTGACCACCTCACCGACGCGTTGTAGATATGGTCTTTTGCAGCCAGACTAACATCACGAAGGCGCCAAAGATGGCCCAGATTGGCATAAGCCGCTCTGGCTTTCACCATAGGTGAATTGATCAAATCACTCACGCCACCACCAGCACTTATGCAGCTACCCAGATACACGAACTTCTCGATTACTTCTATTTGCTCACCATCCAGAGTGAGTACAGGATTAGAATCCTGCCAGTCTTGTAGAAGCTAGCTCGGTTCGGTACTTACTAGCAACAAAAGTTGCAGCCAGCTTGCTAACATCAATCCTTTGGTGGCGGTCACTTCGTTGGCCACTGAAAAGTAAGGTAAGATTGGCGCAGACCAGGGCATGATCAGAGTCCAGATAGGTACTCCGAAAGAAGCGGCAGTCTTGTACACAACCACGCCAGCGGTAGCTGATCGCGATC
>OX336419.1:6027099-6190353 GCA_946903255.1 Schistosoma spindalis | reverse complement strand
CTAAGCCGTTACCTTCTGGGTGGTATGCGGTAGTATGTGTTTTACGAATTCCCAATAATCGGCATACCTGAGCGACGAGATGGCTTTCAAAAGCTGAACCTTGGTCAGAACGGCTTTATACACGGGTCCGTTCGCCTTGCGGTCGTACACATGATCAATAAAAGATCGAGTGACTGTGAGGGCATCTTGTTGTGGTATAGGAACAGCTTCGCACCATTTGCTAAAATAGTCTACCATAACCAGTATATAACGGTTTCCGTTCTTTGACGTTGTGAGTGTTCCCATAAGATCGATGCCACTCCGCTGATGTGGGCCTTCTGTCGTCATTGGGACTAAGGGTGCACGAGGCATTTGTCGGGGTGGCTTAATACCATAGCACGTGCCACAATTTTTGCAGAATTCCGTCACGTCTTCATGGATGGATGGCCACCAAACCCTTTGGCAGATCGCATGTTCGGTCTTCCGTCTCTCCCGAGTGTCCAACTGCTCGGTGCACCTGCTCCATAATATTCTGGACTTGTACACGTGGTACTACCAGCAGTGGCTGTTTTGATTCACTGGCTATAAACAACGTGTCTCCATACAATCTCAGGTTGCTCCACCTAGCACAAAGACGGCGCGTTGCCAAGGAATGATCCTTCAACTCCGCCATAGATGGCTTATTATTCCCATGTAGTTGCCTTTGATAAATGAATTGTAAATCAGGGTCTGTTGCTTGGAGAGTCGGCCAGTCGATCTCAGAAGCCGTGCTGAGGACAGCACTAATAGTATTAGAAGAACAGGGTATACGAGACAGGGAATCGGCGTTTGTGTGTCGACTTCCGGGTCGGTATTCGCAAGTAAAATCAAACTCCTGCAACCTTTCCTGCCAGCGCGCTACCTGACCTTCTGATTCGCGGAACGAACGAAGCCACTGTAGTGCACGGTGGTCTGTGCGTACACGAAAGGGTCGTCCTAGAAGATAGTGACGAAAATGTTGCAAAACTTTTACCAAGGCCAGCATCTCGCGGCGTGTCGTAGAATACCTTGTCTCTCTCTTATCTAGCCGGCGACTAGCGTACGCTATAACGCGCTCCTGTCCATCTTGTGCTATCTGAGACAGGACTGCTCCAATAGCTGATGAGCTAGCATCTGTGTCAAGTATGAACTCACCCGCTTTAGTAGAAGTATCCGGAAAAGCTAGTATGGGTGGAGCAGCAAGACATGACTTCAAGGTGCTAAATGCCTGTTGACATTCTGTGGTCCACAAAAATTTCCGTCCTTTATGCGTCAAACGGTGTAAAGGGGCTGCCAGGGATGCAAAATCACGTACAAAGCGTCTGTAGTAAGAAGCGAGTCCCAGGAAGCTGCGAACATCCTCGGCAGATTTTGGTTGTGGCCAGTTAATAATGGCGCTCGTTTTTTCCTTATCTGTTGCAACTCCTTCTTCCGTAATGCGATGTCCCAGAAAGAGTACTTCTTTTTGCAAGAGTCGACATTTAGATGGTTTCACTTTTAAGTTGTGTTGCTTAATACGTTGTAGAACTGCCCTCAAGTTTTCATTATGCTGTTCTGGTGTGCTGCCATACACAATGATATCGTCAAGGTAAATTAAGCACTTATGTGGTACGAGGCCATGTAGGACTGTCTGCATCAATCGTTGGAAGGTGGCTGGGGCATTAGTTAGCCCAAAAGGCATCACTTGAAATTCATAAAGTCCATTCGGTACGACGAATGCAGTCTTTTTCCTGTCCTGGGGTCTCACCTCTACTTGCCAGTACCCAGATGCTAAGTCTAGAGTTGAAAACCAACATGCGCCTTTCATAGCGTCTAACGTGGCATCGATCCGCGGAAGTGGAAAGGAATCCCGCTTTGTTATGGCATTAAGGCGACGATAATCTATACATAATCGAAGGGAGGTGTCTTTCTTCTTCACTAGAACAATGGGCGAAGCCCAGGGTGATGAGGATGGTACAATAATCTTTTTCTCTAGCATCTCTTTTATCATTGATTCTAACTGCGGCTGATAGTGTACTGGCACTCTGCGAGGTGGTTGGCGCAGTGGCACGTGGTCACCCGTAAGGATGGAATGTTGTACGGTGGTCGTCCGAGTCCCAGAAATATTTTCCGAAAAGACGGAATTAAATTGTTGGAGTACATCAGTGGTTTCTCGGCGGTCCTTTTCGCTTATCATTTGATTATCTCGTATCTGCCGTATAATTTCTGAAATTCCTACCTGGGCTACGGGTTCGGTTGACATTTCATGGTGTTGTAGGTGTACGACGACCCCGCCAATTTTCGCTTCTGATTTATCCAAGTGAATGGAGACCTGATTTTTTAACATGAAGTCCACTCCGAGTATCACGTTCCAGGTCAATGTGGGGCAAACCAAAAATTCATGTTGAAAATAATGCTTATCTAATGTCAGCTCCAAGCTTGCTTTAGAACATGCTTTTAAAGGATCTCCACTTGCCGTAACCAATGCGGAGAAGCATTGTTTCTGTCGTGTCTTGCGGTTGAGTTTTTGTAAAAAGTCTTGCTTAATCAGGGATACTGAGGCTCCCGTATCTAGTAATATATCAACCTCCTTATTTTGTACTTTACCTCTGATAGTAATGGGACATGCATGTTTAATATAGGAAAAAGATATATGATAATGATGTATCTTACCTCTGTCTTGTACGCGATTATGCCCGCATTTCCGAGCTTTTCTGCCGAACCGTTGGCAATAGAAACATTCGACTTTCTGGTTCCGCTGGTTAACCCGCGGTGGTTGTCTCGTATGTCGATAATTAGCCGCGGAAATTGTTTGTGAGGAGTCGAATTGGTGTACGACCCTAGCCGGTTGGGTAATCATTGTCGTTGTTGCGCTTGATAATTTGTGAGCAGCTGTTAGCCGAAGGATTGTGATTTTTAGGTCCTGCATAGTTTTGGGTGGCATGCATAGCAGGTGCTGTCGTAGTGCACTCGGCAGAAGTCCTTCTACAAAACGTGAGCGTATTAGTTCTTCTCGGACCAAGGGATCTAGGCTGGGAAAGGCTTGAATAGCTGCTTGTTGTAAGGAGTGCAGGTAGTCAATGGGTTCTTCACTCATCGTCTGTCGCCGAGACAAAAACTGGATAGTTGTTAGCTGATTATCCACCGTCAGAGAAAAACATTCGTCTAAAATTCTCCAATTTTGCGACAGTGAATTAGATGAAGCGAAACCGTTGGCTGTGGCTCTTTTTGCTGCTTCGTCATCTAAATAGGACAAGAGGTATTCAAAATGTTCCGCTGTTGGGATTCGACGTAGACACGTCATTACTCTAACCTTCCAGATAGCATAGTCTGATGAAACTCCCAATAGCGGCGGCTGACGAGGAGTTGTGCTGGCTAATGCCTTGCTTAGGATAACTGGTGGTTCATCGTAATTTTCGTCGTGTTTTGCCAAAGATACCTCCATCACCATTTGTAGCACGTATTATTAGCGTTTACTGGCAAACAGGAGCAATCTGAAACGCAACACAACAATCAGGACCGGCAATTACCACTGAAGTAAGAACACGGCGTACTGGCACAACAAGGATATATTTTCAAAATTGAATTACGCGGTTCAAGTACAAAAAGGGAAAGTTTGTTACAAAATGGGTTTATTCCTTGTCCTGCAAGTCTAGCTTGTGTAAGGCTTGTTCCTCCTCTTCTAGTACGTTTACCTTCTGTTGCCCTGCAATGAGGAAAACAAACTCGCATTAGTAAAGTCACATGTATTGATTTTTAATATCGTTACAGAATTCGAAATCAAACATTCAACAAGTACAAAGGAGTCATTAGTTCATTCAAACACCACAGTTGTATTTTGCTTATATTCCTTTCTTTCAGACATCGAACTTTTCCTTTATTCACAAATTAAAACTCATTGAGATTTACTAGTAAATGGTGAAGCTTAAAATGGAGTTATAGTGCCACAATGAAAATTCTCCGTGCAGACTAATATCACGCTCTGAAGACTGGTTTATATAAGATCATGTTAATCAAGTGATAAGTCTTCTGACTGAATGCTTGAATTGATTTCGTCGAGTCTTCTAATAATCTCAGGCTAAATCTGCTCGACGACTTGAGCACGAGAGAAAGGGAGTGAAGTGTGAAAAGGATGCTTTAACGCGGGTTCGTTTGTGTACAGAAAGTTGAGGGTATTTATAGTGTTTCAGATGGCCTTGGGTTTCTGAAAGTTTCGGAAATCATGCTAACTATAGCAGCAGGATAATATTTATCTAATCTGAAGTGTGACACGTGACTCTTCACTTTCTTGATCCTTATGAAGAGTTTCTATTCAACGCTAAATGATTAAAATGTTATTCCGAGTTTTAAGCGCCACTCTGAACTTTTTTGAGGAATGTTTTGGGAATAGCGTAACACAATGTGCTATGACAAGCCGGGTCTGTTGTGAGATAGTAACTCACTTAAGACAATGGTGGACGGTGGAGCAATTTCGTGGATTGATTGAATTTAGACATTAACACCGTTGGATGCCAGCCGGATCAGTGATCTAGAGGTTAAGCGTTCGCGCGCGAGACTGGTAGGTCCTGGATTCGAATCTAGCGAGGCAAGATAGTGAATGCACACTGCTGAGGAGTCCGATATTAGGATGAAATGGCCGTCCAGTGATTCCAGGTTTTCCATGGTGGTCCTGCCTCAATTGACTCATGAATTCGATTATTAAATAACTATAATCTCCACAAAAAACCCTGTTTGAACATATATTTTATTCTAGCTTCCGGACAAGTCGATCTGTTCATTCTTCTTAAACGACATTTTGACCTTATCGCTTATTGGCTTATTTATTCTGACTACATTTAGATGAGCGTATGTGTGTACACATCTTATCTTACTCATAGCATGTCTGTAGCTTATTTTTATCTGCTATAAATATTGATTAACACTTGATTAAATCTAGTTGGCTCACTTGCCTTCTCCAATGTTCTTCGTTCTTCCATCTTTATTTCGTCTCCCTGACTGTCTTTTCAAACCAATGAGTGATTTAAGTCAAAAATTTTATACAGGGATTGATGATATGTATATTTCAATATCAATCAATCATAAGGGCACAGGAAAAACGTTATGACCGTTCGAAGTAGCCCGCGCTTTCGTTTCAACGACCTTGAACAGCCTGACAAGAGGCGGTCATTCCGTATTTGTTTTGCCGTGGGTTGGTTGGGTTTCATGAGTGTGAAGTTTTTTCATAATTATGTCATGTTTTGCTGCATTGAAAAGCAAAAAATAATTATCAAACGCATTATTTTAGCATTCTCTTTCTTGTAGTGTACACGTTGGCTCTGTTGCTGCTTCGTAGTTTGATCTGTGGTCCCAACTGCTGTAGTAAGCCTCTACGAAATGTCAAATCAACGGTAAATCCTAATTACTTGTAGTTCTTCCTTGAGTTATTACTGTTTCAAGGGATTATTTTTTTCTAAACAGTGATTTATGTTTGTAGTGCTTCGTGCTCAAGCGACATTTCAGTCGACCTTAGCGAACCTTTTCAAAGTATGATACTGAACAAGCGTTTTGCATACTGGGATGACTTTGATAACGCCCTAAAAGAGTTCCAAAAAGTATGGAAGAGTGATTTTATCATTTCTCAGACTACGTGCACTCATTACATCCACGCAGAAAGCAGGTTGCTGAAGGATGTCAGGTTCAAATACCTGTTTGTTGCTTTTCATTGTACATTTGGTCATAAGCGGAAATCAGAAGGTTTGAAAGTGAATCAAAAATCGTGAGAACTTTAGCTAATATGTGCCGTTTAAGGTCTAAATTCCTTAATTGTCAATCAAAGTTCCGTGTAAGACTGGAGGCGGAAGGACATGTCATCAAATCCTACAAGATGCTCCACAATCATCCATGTAGTAGTTCATGGATGGTTTGTGATCCATGGACAAGAAGATTATCGTCGGAAGAAAAAGAGAATTTAAAGCCAGTCATTTTGCAGTCGCAGTCAACTGATGAAATTGTAGAATGTGTCAAGGAGAGAACTGGTAAAGTGGTCACTGTTGCTGATGTCAAGTCTATGAAAGCTGAACTCTCCACAGGTTTCTGTGGGATATGAGGCTGGAGACTGGGTGTCTATTGTTGATTGCGGGAAGCATTATGCAGTGGATCTAAATACTTTTGAATGTGAATGCAGTACATTTCTTATGTGTCGATAACCATGCCGCCATCTGCTACTCGTATATTTTAAAAGACGAACTCTTTCAGGTAAGCTATATTGATTTTGAAATATAAACTGTATAGCTAATGAACTTCTTAGGTACTGCAGGTGGAAGTTACGTGTTACCAATAACTTGCAAAATGACACATCAATAGCGCTATCGACACAAAGAAATGAGTATATAAGTGTTCTGCGAAGCCAAAAAATTAACAGGCGTCATATCCTATGGAAGTATGGTGAAAGTTTCGCAACGGAAGTTGAGAAGAAAGTGAACAGTTATTATTTAAGAGTTATTAATGATAACCTGTAAACAAGTTTTTATGCTAAAACGTTAAATAAAGTACTTCATAATTTTCGTTCTCCTCTTATTCCTTCGTTGTTGGGATATTGTCCACGAGTCAGTGTCTGTAAGAATTAAGAAGGACGTAAAGTCTTACTGAATAGGCATTCATTGTATTTCGTGGTTTCTTCTCAGCTGCTTACAACGAAATGTGCATTACAATTTAACATTTAGGTATGAAGCAGTTGATATAAGTAAATATAAATAGTTGGAATAACGTAGGTCATCAATAATAACAACGCATACATGCAGGTCAAAGGTCATTTATTTATAGAACAAAGGATACATTAAGGGTGGGTGGGTCGAGTAGAGTTCACAGACGGATAAGTAGTGTGAAAATTTTATAGGTTATAAAGGATCCTTGCATTTAAAAATTGATAAGTTGGGTTACGTAGAATTTGAATAGGACCAATTAAGCGTGTATGAGTGACAGGGTACTTTAACAGATCGCTATATAACTGTAAAAAATGAAATGAATTATTACGTAACCCATCTTATTACTTGCTAATTCCGTGAATTATAATGCATTCATATTAGTCTGCATCAATATTTGTTCTAATATCATATACACTGTTTTTACATACTTACACGATTTATAATGTAAAACACTGAGTTTAGTTGTGATATTTACAATACTGAGAAACAAAAAATCAGTCTTGAAACAAACAATTAAGCTTACTTAGCCGTATCATATTCATTACGTTTATCAAGTAGCAGGTAACAGAATGTACCTATAAATCTCTTATTTGCAACAATGTTATTCACAACAGATTTCGGATTCCGTTAATAGAAATTCATCGGTAATCTGCAGAACATATCCAGAAAATCATATTACTGTGAACGCTTCACAGTCTCAAATGCCCTGGTACGAAGCATCTCCTCACGATGCTCCACTGACTTGTGGGTCAGACGTTCAGGTCAAAGGCTCGGGGTGTGCCCCCCTAAGAAAACCACCTACTTCGGTCTGGGCACCTGGGCAGTATCACAGCCCTCACACAAATCAATTGAGATTTATGTGGCGCATATGTATTTAGTGCCTCCCTGCACCTATACTTATGTGTTAAAATAATAATAATAATCACAGTCTCATGACATTTCTTTATACCAGGTTTGTGATTTAAATGAAATGTTATTGGTTTCAGTATTAACTAGGAGATGGTTTTGTCACCATGCCCAAAAGAAACAATCAGTGCACTTTATTCACGAAATATGGAATATATCCTAAAGAAAAATATAAGGCGGAAAATACTTTGGGAATAGAATGACTTACATCAAGAAGATTATTGGGTGAAATCCAGATCAAAGTAAATAGTAAAATTTTTATAGTCGCTAAACTTATTACTATAGTCAGTTATATAGTGACTCTATATTCACCTGTAAATAAAGATTTTCCTTTGACAAAACTGACCAAACCAGACATAAATAAAACAGTAGTGAAATATACTTGACGGAAAATGAACCGGAGCACAAATGGGGACGACACTCAATCACCTAGTAACGAACATACTTATTGATAGCTAAGTATAATTTGTCTGTATCAGAAGTATTTTGGTTTTGAAGCTCACTATTGTAATGTTTATGACAACAATGAGTATATCAAACGATATTTTCAGACAAAATAACCATTTTCATACACATTTACATATATTTTGGAAGAAGATATCTTAAGACTAACTTTCAAAAGAACGGCTACCCAATCAACATCAAAAGATATCAATCCAATGCATCAAGCCGAACCGAAATGAAGTAGAGAAACCAACAAACGGAATATTTAACAATATATATAAAAGATATAAGAAATTATAACGACATTATTGGAGCCGTTCGGAATAGTTATAGCACACAACTTTGCCCAAAAGAAACAAATCGTTTTACTTATGAACACTTTGTGACTACTTAATGTGACACTTTCAGTGGTGCTATATACTGTTCCTGTATACGTTCAGAAAGCGGACGGAAATGACTATCAACGTCAATTGTTACTCACATAATTCTTCTCATATGCGTTACATAATACTATGTCATTTAAGTAAAAAGCGATGATACATATAACAGGTATAACTGTTTATGACTAAATATTAACAAGTTATATAATATTCATAAATGGATTAACGCTTAATTACTTGTTCCTTACATTTTATAAACAACTACAAACATCCATGTTCATCATCACCACAATAAACGAAATGAACCATATGTAATGTTTAAGAGCTTATTTCCTTAAAAACTTAATCTGTGACCTATTTTATAACTTGAAAAATGGTGAATCTTACTTGCTTGAGTTTGTATTGTTGCAAATAACCTAATTAGGCTTACTAAACAGTCACTTAGCTGGTAAGCAAATAATACGTCAAACTGCAAATAAATTGGAATAAAAACTATGTAGCAACTATAAACAATACAAAAAGGTACGTGAGATGGAAAAAAGCCTGTTAATAGTTGATAGATAATGATACAAAAAATCCACGAGAATATGTTACACGTGCGCGAAAACCCATAACCTTACGGTCGTACTGTGCCGTATGAACACTGTATAATCAATGTTTAAAACTTTTCTCAAATAGTTTGTTTTTAAATTCACGAGTCTACTTAAGCTAGACCACCATTGAAGACCTGAAAGCACTCGCGACCGTTGTTACTACTTTGACCTGGTGGTCAGGCTTGCCTGTCGTGATGAAGCAACTGAGCTACACTGGATGGAACAATCGTTTCTCAAGGTCCTACCGTGCTAGACAGGTCGGTTGAAGAGCGGTAAGACTAAAAGCAGCAAATCCAAGGTCCGAAGTCGTACTGCTGACTGTACAGAAGTGTGACAGCAGTAAGGTGTTTCCTTCAGACAACCAGCATGACAGCGATGCTGCCTTCCCACAAGGAGAGGTGGGGTTAGAAAAGGTCGACCCGAAAAATGCACACCTTGCCTTATCCCACGGATATCCGTCTCCAGCAGTAAGGTCTCAACAAGTACGGAGCTAACACAAAAACTACTCATAAAAAGGTCGTGTGTGACCGACCTCAAGCAGCTGTCCCTTGGGCACTGCGGTCACGCTCTCAGGTCACTATGACCACCTCTAAACCAATTTCCTTTTCAGGTACCTCCAGGACAACCCTTCCACGGTGTGGGCAACCGGGAAGTGATAACAGCCCTCATATCCCTGACAGCACTCAAGATCACTGTATTCATAATCAACCTCCCTCTTCAATTCCTATTATTACCCCTACATTGACTTTTAAACCCAAACTTCCTCCTTTGGTTTCCTCCTCAAGTATCACAATAACCAACGATTCTAGTGCGCAAAACGCTGTCCCAGGTCTACTGAAACCTCGCTCCAAACTACACATTGGAGCCTTCAACGTACGCACACTATGCCAAATCGGTCAGCAGGCATCCTTGACTAAAACTCTAACATCTCGTACCATTGATGTATGCTGTGTCTCCGAAACACGCATACAGGATCCTAGAGTGGTCATTCACTTGACCTCACCTCGGCAAAACGGAGAGCCGACGAGATACACCCTCCGTGTATCTGGGGACCCGATGGCTAGTTATCGTGGACTGGCAGGTGTAGGCATAGCACTTAGCATGAGGGCGGAACAAGCGCTATTAGAGTGGATCCCCGTTAAAAGTCGTCTATGCGCTGTTCGGCTAAACGGCTCCTTAAGAACTCGGAAGGATAGGGACACACGTCGTTGCCTTTTCGTCGTTTCTGCCTACGCTCCCACTGACTGCAGTTCGGATGAAGTGAAAGATGAATTTTACAGAAAGCTGTCTGAACTTCTTCAGAAAGCTAAACGTTCAGACATAGTACTCGTAGCAGGTGACTTTAATGCCCAGATAGGTAGCTTAAACGAAACAGAAAGACATTTAGGTGGGTATTTTAGTATTCCGGTGCAGCGAACAGATAATGGTGATCGTCTGCTGCAACTGTGCTCAGACAATCGTTTATTTTTAGCAAACACAAATTTTAAGCATAAGGAGAGACATCGTCTGACATGGCGATCCCCTGCACCAAATCAACGATGGATTCAAATAGACCATATTGCTATCAGTCATCGTTGGAGAGGGTCAATAGAAGATTGCCGCTCATTCTGGAGTACCTGTTTGGACTCCGACCACGCACCAATACGAGCACGCATCTGCTTGCGCCTCACTGGACGCAAAAAAGCCACATTAAAAAGAACCATTAGAACTGAACTGAGTAACGAGAAAACCAAACGTAGGTTCCAAGAACAACCGAGGTCAAACTTAGGTAGTTCTGAAAACGAGGCTGACACAGATGTTGCTTGGAAAGATATGCAATCTGCTGTGGAAACAGCAGTGACATCAATTAGTAATTGAAACCACAGGGTTACAAAGAACCAATGGATATCTTCAAGGTCTATTGCACTGATGGATTCTCGTAAACTCATCCCATCAGGTTTTGAACACGATAATGTGAAAATCTCCACCTTTTCCACGGCTTATTTATCAAGTACGATATTGTTGGTGCTCATTGTGTTGTATTTCAGCGTTTTGCATGTTCCCTTGTGTATGCTGGGGCCTACTGCTTCAGAGGCTGTTGCTACTCCTGTGATTTCTATGTCTGACTTGAGGGATTCGGTTGGTGTGTTGTTTGATCCCGCTGCTTCCCATCTATTGATTTTTTCGATGCCTTTGCTGATTTATTCAATTTTTGATGAGGTAACAGGAGGTCTGTATGTGCTGACTTGATGTCCGGTGGGTTTAGTGCGGGTCGCTTTATTCAAGAGCTCTTCGAAGTGCTCTAACCACCTGTTCCCCTGTTCTTGAATCGCAGTGATTGGCTTGCCTTTTTGTATCTGACTGGTTGCCCTAATTTACTGTGTTTTCTCGCCAGATTCTTCGCCGTATCTTACAGTTGTCTCCTATTTCCTTTTCTTGAAGCTTGTTCCACTGTCATTGCTAGGTTTTCAACGTATTTCCGCTTATCAGCTCTAATGCTTCTCTTCACTCGTTTGTTTGCTTCTGTGTATTCGGCCTGTGTTTTGGCTTTCTCTGCTCTTGTTCGGCTGATGTTGATTGCTGCCTTTTTGTTCTTCTTTTCTCGAATCTTCTTCGGGATATCAACAGAGATTCATTCTTCATGATGGTGCTTATTGAGGTCCAGGACCTCTTGACATAATAAAGTTATTGCTTCTTAAATTTCATTTCAGTTGTTCTTCAGTGTGGTTCCCTCTTTTTTAGTAGATCTTCTAAAGTTTCGGATTTATTGCTGGGAGTAATTTTTCATTTGCTGAGTTGGTTAACACCTCGAAGGAAGACTGTATTGAACTTTTGTGATGTTACTTGTCCAGTTTTTCAATTCTTTTTCCGTTTCATTTCTAGTTTGACTACCATCAGATAGGGTCTGAAACTACATTAACTCCCCAACAATCTAATTTTGTGATTAGTTATCGATTGACATTGTATCATTGTATATCTTCTAGATCCATCGTTTTAAAAAACTAAGACGTATTCAACATCATTAACCTTAAAATAATTTTCCAAGTTGATCTAAGCTAGATCACGATTGAAAACCTGGAAGCACAGAACGGTTGTTTCGTCCCAGTATGAGACGCCTCAGCAGCGCGCATCCACGATCCTTTACACGAGACTCAAACCCATGTCAATGTGGCAAGCTGCATTGTTTCACCTTCATCTAAATCTTGAGTATCATTTCTAAATTTCCATTCTTCTATCTCATTTGTCCTTTTTGATACAGCGAAAATTCCCATTTAGACATTGAATAAAAAGGCGAATAGATATTTCTTTTCAATTAATTTCTTATAACGGCTCTACAATAATACGTATGCGACTCAGTAATAATAAAAGATACTAGCCAGGTGACATGTTAGATACTTTAATAAATCCGAGTGTTTATAAAAATAATTGGGAATACTTAGCAGAGCAATTAGACGATGGGGTGCATCAGGTCATAAATAATCACAGATACTAACCAAAAAATGGACGAATTAACATGTGGTTCAAGAATTGATAATAACAGAAGTGATAAAATGCTTGGCAAGAAGTTAAATAAAAATGACTTAGGCAACGCTTTAGGGGTATCGCCCACTGATGGATGTTGCGAGCGCTTGAAGGTCGAACTGTCGCAAGATGATTGGTGCGTCACATCGACAATTCGTGAAGTTTTTTCAGAGGCGGTGAAATGAAGACATTTTTATATTCGAATTGTGTTCAGCCACACCATGTCTGATAACGTACATTCTTCAAGTAACGAAGATGATTCCATCGTGACGGTGCATGATATAGGACGAATCTTCAATGATGTTATGTTATCTCGGAGATTTACAAGGTAGGACAATTTTGAGACCTGTTTGAAAGAAGTACGTAAGGTAATATGACTTCTGTGGTTAATGATTATTTTTGTAGTATACGCATACTAAGTACGTTATGTCAGTATGTAAAAAGAACAATGATGACCCAACTCTAAAGTATTTTTTCGTGAGATATGTCTGTACATATGGACGTAAACGCAGTTCGTCAGAGTCAGATGCTTGCGTCTAGGATTTAGATGATAATAGTGATTCACATTCCTCCGAAGAACATACAACTTCTAACTGACCCCCACAACCTAGACAAAGAAGACGACGTCGGTCATCTAAGTGTGTTTCACTTCAAACTAATCTATCCTTCAGGTCGAAGTGTTGCCATTGTCACTCTGGATTCTGGGTCCGTGCAGTAAATGGTGAGCTAAAATTCACCTGTATCAAGACCGTGTACAACCCTCCTTGCACAGAAGGATATATTTCTGTAGACGAAAGTTAACGTCAAGTGAACGGCTATATTTGAGAACGTTTCTTTTGACTAATACGCCAACTCGTATTTTACGCATCTGGTTTCTTGGAAGTTCCATAAACAGCTTAACAAGGACGATATCTCTAAAATGCGTTCACAGTTGTACCTAGGTTGTTGAACTCAAATAGTAATTAATGGAGCTCAGACACTAAAAATATCAAGCAAACACTGAATTTAAAGTATTCAGTGAACATGGGAACATATCTATGATTTACTTCAGTCGCAGGGAGCAGACAGCTGTTTACCACGCATTCCCAGAGGTAATATGTATTGACTCGAATTATCAGACCAACAAAGTTGGGTAAGTAAGGAATAGTAATAAATTTATCTTAAGGTTTTCCACTGTTCCAGCTAGTGGTGACTGATAGTCTTGGGCAAGAGCACATTGTTATGTATGTTTTTTACAGGCAAGAGCGACGCGATGTCGTAAAACTAATGGAATGCTTTAAAGATATAATGTGCGGTACTTGTGATACATGCACTTTCGTTATGGACTCGGCGGAGACTGGAATTTCAGCAGTGCAGTCTACGCGCAGTCATGTCAACATAGTACTTTGTTCATTCTATGTCTTAAGAGCATTTTTCAGGAAGGTAAGTGTTAGTTGTACAAATCATTTTCTGTAGTTCCGAAATCCTGATGTACGCAAATGCGTCCATATGACGATATAAAGGATTTTTAGCGTTATCCAATTCTCGATGTAACAAGTATAGTTAAATGTATCATTAATTCCAGGTTCCGATGTCATTTCGAACTCTTTTAAATAATAATAATTTATTCTCAAATAACAGTTCGTTACATGAGGCATGCCAGTTTACAGGCAAGATCAAATTGATACAAACGATGCGATTTCCAACTGTAGTAAATTACTCAGTTGGGTAGATAACTTATAAGATATGAATGTAGATAGTTTTAATCAGTATCGCAGATAGCGCGCTTCATGGAAGTCGCGTTGCAACGTGCAACTGGTGGTCGATAATAAATTCGTGCGAATTTAGGGGCTTCCAGAATCGCAATATTATATCCCTTTGGAATATTTGAGGCTTTAAAGATGGTGCAGGACGAGGTCACCCGTTCCCTATCTCAAGGAGGCTGAAAAATGGTGCAAGAAAAATAAAAGGATGAGAAGCATAGCAGTGTTTGTGAAGAAATGGTTAAGGTATGAATACTCATTCTCTTTTATTAAAGTAATTATTAGGCAGGAGCATCCTAATAAGTTAAATAAAATAAGTGTAGATAAGGTGTAGCGTGGTGTCGAGTTGAGCTTGACTATGAACACCGCTACCAGACTACTTGCAAATAGACCAATAAAATCCCGGTAGGCCAAAATATCAGAAGGCAGATGATTGTAGTAGTCGTATATATTTGTTGGCGATCTCGTGGTATCGAAAGAATACCGAGATCGTGCCAAAGGAGTACAGTTGCGATCGGCAAGATAAGATACGTGCGTAGTCCAAAAACCGCGTAAAAGCAACGGAATACAATGGAAGCCCAAAATGGCTGTTATTAGCACAGTTAAACAAACGAGCACAGTAAAACAGTCACTGGTACAATTGGTTATAATAATAATTGTTTTCATCGAACCAATCGTGTTCTGTTGACAAAAGTAGGTCACTACAGGAGCCCCCCGCTAGAAAGGGTTTACACTTTCGATAGTTAGCGGTTTGATTCGTGGGACTGATCGGCAGAATCGCGGTTGTAGGACGAAGGAAATTGGCGGAACAGGAAGTGATCATTGATCCTCGAGTTGCCAACGAAAGTCTTTTGCGCAGAACGGTACCAGGAGAAGTGTGCTGTATTTGTTGGTCGAGTTAGCATACCACACCAGAGTGGTTTGTATCCAGGATCTGATGATTGCGTTCGTATGGATGCGGACCAGAAAACGCTGCAGACGTAGGACGAAACCACGTTGAGCCAAGAAACCGGACGCGACCATAACTACCAAGCGTATGCCAGGCGAATTCGAGACCAGATAATCGACTGAGTGCGTTGACTAGAGCATGGGTGGCCAAACCAGCTTTTGCCAAAGTTGACTGAAGTCGACGTTATCAAATGGACGATGGTCGGAGGCGTGGGCTCAGGATACAGAAAAAAAATCAAAAAAAGAAAAGTGTAGCATGCGTGTAGTATAGGAATAATCCTACACCGTATGTTATTGACTGTGAGGTTAGTCGCGAAAGCGTACGGTTAGTCGTACTCGGCGACCGGAACGTGAGACGGTGGTCTCGTTCGTACTTCGTGAGCCTGCGATCTCATCCGAGGTCAAGGGCGGCGTGGTCTGCCGATCTGGACGTGAGACGGAAGTCTCGTCCGTAGATGGTGCAGATGACGCGTGCTGTTGACCGGGACGTGAGAACGAGGTCTCTGATGTATCTAGCGTGGGATCCGAGGTAGACGTAGAGATCACGCTAGAAGGTTTGATAGGTCTAGCATTGAGTCTCAAGTTATCGGGTAGGGCACTGTCATCGACGTGTGCTGGTTTGAGACGATCAATGCTGACGATCTCGACGCGGCCGTGTCGATCAACCTTGAAGGTCTTTTCGTGACGAGAGATCACGTGAAAAGGGCCTTCGTAAGGCTGTTGTAGAGGTTTGCGTACCGAATCTACTCGTATGAAAACATGTGAACAGGTAGATAACTCTCGAGGGAGAGCGACCTGTCGATGTTGTATTCGAGTTGACGCCGGAGACAGCGTTCGCATAAATGCAGACAGTCGATGGACGTAGTCTGATTTACCGAAATCATTACTGCTCCGTGGTGTGAAGAATTCCCCAGGCAGACGCAATGTCGTGCCGTATACAAGTTCAGCGGCGGAACATTGGATATCTGCCTTCAAACTCGTTCTGATGCCTAAGAGAACGAGCGGTAAGGTTTCGTACCAATTGTCGTTTTCGTGTGCTCGGAGAGCACTTTTATGTTGGCGGTGAAACCTTTTGACTAAACCATTCGATGCTGGATGGTAGGCGGTGGTGCGTATGCGTTCCGTACCAAGCAGCCGGGTCAGTGAGGAGAATAATGCGGACTCAAATTGTTGTCCTCGGTCAGTCGTGACAGTCGAGGGACAACCGTACAATGCTATCCATCGTTCTACGAAGCGGTGAGCAACTGTCCCCGCCGTGATAGACGTGATGGGAATAGCTTCGGGCCATCTTGTAAAACGGTCAATGCACGTGAGTATGTGATCATACCCATGCGATGGTGGCAATGGTCCTACAATGTCTATATGAACGTGATCAAAGCGAGCATCAGGCGTAGCGAACGTGCCAATGGGGGCAGCTACGTGCCTGTGCACTTTTGATCGTTGACACTGTAAGCATTGCTTTACCCACATACGAACATCTTTATTCATGGACGGCCAGACGTATCGTGCAGCGATGAGACGTAATGTGGCTGCGATACCTGGATGAGACAATCCATGAAGGGCATCGAAGACGAGACGGCGATAAGTAGAGGGTACGATTGGTCGAGGTAGACCGGTAGAAATATCACATAGGATAGTACCTGAGCTAGTAGCTAGGGGTACTTCCTGACACTGAAGGGACGAAGATTGTGGCTCTTCTGTACAGACAGGATCGTTTGCTTGTGCGGCGGCCATAGCAGGAAGATCGAGCACCGGTAAGGTAACTGCATTCGTCTGGATACGTGAAAGAGCATCGGCAACGTAGTTCGACTCGCCTTTAATGTGACGAAGGTCTGTCGTGAACTGTGAGATATAGTCCAAATGTCTGCACTCTCGTGGTGAGTAGCGGTCAGACTTGGTATGCAGGGCATACGTTAAGGGCTTATGGTCGGTGAATAAGATGAATTGACGTCCTTCTACTGCATGCCGGAAATGTTTGATGGCGCAGTAGGCTGCAAGCAGCTCGCGACCAAAAGCGCTATATCTAGTCTCCGTGGGAGTAAGGCGTCGTGAGAAAAATTCAAGCGGTTGCCAACTACCGGAGATATTCTGTTGCATAACGGCTCCTATAGCGAAATCTGATGCATCAACCGCTATACTAAGCGTGGCTGATGGGTCAGGATGAGCGAGAAGTGTAACTTCAGCGAGAGCCGTTTTGATCTCTGAGAATGCAGTACGTGCGGTATCGTTCACTTCAATTTGCGTGGATTACCGCGTAGTAAATCGGTTAATGGTCGTAACCGTTCTGCCGCGTGAGGGATAAAACGTCGGTAGAAGTTAACCAAACCGAGAAAAGCCTTCAGTTCCTTGATTGAGGACGGCACGTTGTACTCCTTGATTGCTCGAATTTTGTCCTCGCAAGGCAGAATACCCTCTTGTTTGATGATGTGACCCAGAAATATTATTTCTGATTTACCCAACTCACATTTCTCTGGGTTGACTACTATTCCATTATCCGAAAGACGTTGGAATAATAGCGTAAGGTGTTGATAATGTTCATCTACATTTGATGATGCGATCAGCAGGTCATCAATATAGACGTGAACAAAATCCAAGTCTCGTACTATGCTATCGATAAACCTTTGAAAAGTTTGAGCAGCATTCCGTATTCCAAATGGCATTCGTAGGAACTCAAACAGATCGAAAGGAGTCGTGATAGCAGTTTTCTCGATGTCTTCAGGAGCGACTGGGATCTGGTGATATGCTCGTACCAGATCGATTTTAGAAAATATAGTCGTGCCCTTGAGCGATGCCGTGATGTCGTGTATGTGGGGGATGGGGTAGCTATCAAAGCGCGTAACTACGTTTAATGCTCGGTAGTCGCCGCATGGTCTCCAACTAACCCCATCCTTTTTGCGCGCCTTGTGTAAAGGAGAGGCCCAAGGACTGTGAGAAGGACGAATAATACCAGCAGATAGTAAATTGTCAAACTCACGTTTAGCGAAGGCTAATTTGTCCGGTGCCAGTCGGCGTGGTCTTGCCGTGACTGGTGGTCCGCGGGTGACTATGTGGTGTACCACACGATTTGTCACCGATGAAATCTCCTCGAATGGTTTAGTTAATCTGGGGAATTTCTCGAATAAGGCGTGGAATTTATCGTCACGCGAATAAAAAGTGCCGAGGATTCGGTACGCGTACATCGGAGTCTATTATATTAATACTATTCTTATCGTTATCCGTCATGTCAAATATATTATATATTAAAAATTAATATGAAAATATATGACAGACGTGGATAGATAAAACAATAGACTCACCGAATTGCCTTCTTTGAAAGATTTGACCGAGGTTGAGGCGTGTTCCAAAATTTGGATCACCAAATGTAGCGTGGTGTCGAGTTGAGCTTGACTATGAACACTGCTACCAGACTACTTGCAAACAGACCAATAAAATCCCGGTAGGCCAAAATATCAGAAGGCAGATGATTGTAGTAGTCGTATATATTTGTTGGCGATCTCGTGGTATCGAAAGAATACCGAGATCGTGCCAAAGGAGTACAGTTGCGATCGGCAAGATAAGATACGTGCGTAGTCCAAAAACCGCGTAAAAGCAACGGAATACAATGGAAGCCCAAAATGGCTGTTATTAGCACAGTTAAACAAACGAGCACAGTAAAACAGTCACTGGTACAATTGGTTATAATAATAATTGTTTTCATCGAACCAATCGTGTTCTGTTGACAAAAGTAGGTCACTACAAAGGTATGAGTGGATAAGCAACTGATATATGGAGGTGTTTCAGAAAGGAACTGAGAGTGTGAGAATATGTAGTTATAAAATATAGTGCTAAAAACAGTGTTATGATACACAAATGGCAGTCTTTCTCTTTTGTCGACACTATTGGAGTCTTTTTTAGATTTTATAAGGTCTTGAGTAGGCTTCGATTTTATTTTAGCGAATTGTCTATTTAGCTTGTAATAGGATCGCTCGATAGGAAGTGAAACCAATTCAACGTCGCAAACACGATTTAATGAGGTATTTAGCATGATAAATCGGCATCAATACCACTAGTTCGTGACATTCCACTAGACCATAAAAAGCCGTAATTTAACAAAATGTTCTGCCCTACAGACATGGGTTATTTTATTTATTTATTTATTTTAACACATAGGTATTGGTACACGAAGGCACCAAATACATATGTGCCACACGAATCTCAATTGATTTGTGTGAGGGTTGTGATACTGCCCGGGTGCCCAAACCGAGACATGCGTGGATTGAAGTTATCTCCCCACCACCATGTTTGCTGGTCAGTAACGCCACCCTCCCTCCTTTTGTGATGTTAGGCTCTTTTACGCCCGTGGTAAGTATGAATACTGCTTTAATCGAAGTCCATAGTTGGAATACACTGTCTCTACTAGTTCCATGTTACAAGCAAATCAGATAGTTAAAGCGTTTGTATTATGGGTTAGATGTCCACTTAGTATATCACACTGCTATGAAGATAACTAGTGGAGAAAGTTAAAAAACAGGATAGATTATATGTGGTTTGAATATAGTAAGGACTAATAGCAAATCAAAGGATATGAAAGAGTATAAAATTGTTAAATTTTTAGGGTAAGAAAAGTAAAACACAGAGCAACTCACAAGATTTTATGATCAATTTTGAGCTTCGTATGATCGGCCATAGTAGATCAGTATCCATAAGATTAGTGAGATATCCGTCTACTTGCAACAAAAAAAGACATGACACTTAGGAAGAATAATGTATATTTAACCAGTAGAGAGATTTGGGAACTGAAACTGAGGATTAGGAGCATTGGCCTTGATTAGTGGACAACGAATTATAGAAAACGGCAAACCATATGTCCTGTAATTTAGTTGTATTCATATTAGTAATAGTCGTGCTCGTTATATTGCTCCGCCTAGATATCAGGCGGTCCATAATAAAGTGCTTCATTGGTGGACGGTAGTTCAAGTAAGGATTGAAGCTCTTTAGAGTCTAGAAACAGGGTTTTTAGCCTTTTGAATCTGTTAAATGTGTCACAGTTACGGATAGGCATTGGCAACCTGTTCCACAATAAACTATACCATACTGTGAAAAACTTACAACGCATTTGTTTTTGGTGTTTTACGGTAAGTAGTGTATATGTTTTAATTTTGGGAATGATATGTGTAGTTTTCCAGGCAGTAGGTTAACACGCTGTAGAGAGTGATATCGCAAAAAGTTTGAGAAGCAAAACACACATATCATCACCTCCACGTTTTAGCATACTAGCTGTAATACCATCTGGTCCATCAGTGTATGAGTGTTTCAATGTACTAATTGCCTTAGAGATGTTTTGTACATTGAAGTCTACACTAGTAATTTGATAGGGAGGTACTGGGATTGGTTCTGAATCGTATATTGGTTTTTTGTTAGTTAGTGAGAAACAAAAGTGTTCACTAAATAGTTCCGTAACAAGTTTAGGGTCTTCGTATACTTGTTTGTCTTTAATGAATATGCTCCCTCTCGATTTGGAACGTTTAAGTTTATTTTGAAGGAGTATGGTGAGTGCAGAGGAGTTATTAAGTTCGACTGCACGTTTTTCCTGTGCGACTGCTTTTTGTGTACATATTGCTTCTGTTCGGACAAATATTTCTGTCATCGTTACTAAAGAGGAAAAGTCATTAAAGTTGTGGAATCCAGTACAATGTCTTTGGAAACGTCTTCGTGTACCAACCGGTATATAGAGATCTTTAGAAAACGTAGGTCTACAGTATTCTAAAGGTGCGATTTTGTTGATGATACTTCTGATGTTGAGATACAATATATTGGTTAGTGTGTCGGTATTGTTTGCAGTAAAGAAAGTTCCCCAGTCAGTGCTTCTAAGTTAATTGTGGAAGTTATTCCGATCAACCTTGCGGTAGTTTCTACGAAGTGTTACGGTTTTACGTCTACCGGTTGTGGTTTTTATGTTAAGGCTGCATATGACAATGTTATTATCACTACCTGGAAACGTTTTTCCCATATACACAGTATTAGGGGTGAGGCCACTGGTAAAGACTAAGTCCAAGATATTTTGATGTCTGGTAGGGCTATTGACATACTGAGTCCATTGTCCAAGCTCTAGACATTCCATAAATGATTCATAACGTTTCGGCGCCTTGACTGAGAACCAAGAAATTTCAGGCATGTTGAAGTCACCACAAATAAGCTTGCCTGTGAATTGAAGGGATGATGCTAGTGTGAATACGTCCTATAGTACTGCTATGTCATGTGGTTTGAAATAACTTGGGCTACATGCTTCAAAGGTGTCACTAGAGGTCCTATTCTAAGAAAATATTGTACAGGCCTACTGTGAAGTGTATGGTTATTTGCAAAATAGTCTTGATCGTTAGGCGCGTAGCCTCTGTTATAGCTATTTACGTTAGCGTGAGAGGAATCTGCTGCGCGTAACTGGAAGGAGTTTCGACTGTTTTTTGTACGTGGGAGCCGTTTCTATGTGGTGGGTTGGTACTAAAGGGTGTGAAAAGTTTCTGAGAGTAATTACAATTATGATCCTGGGGAATGTAGATAGGGTGTGGGGTGAGAAACCTATTATTACCATTTTTATTAATGGTTTTAAGCTTTAGGGGGTGCTTGTAGTGATCAGAACTCTGGTAGTTCTTGTTAGTCAGCGTGTAAAAAGGCTTGTTACGCCGTAGCCCACTACCCATTTTGCAACTTAGAGGTGTTGAGGGCAAGTTATATGGTATCAGCGGGGAGAACCTGTTCACTGTTGTTGGGATACCTATAGAGCAGTTGGGTTCAACCTTATTTGTTCCCCTATTCGGTATTGTGGGTCTTGTCTTCACACCCCTTTTTGTCAAAGCTAGAGTCTTTCGTTGTCTCTGTGAGATGAAATAGGTTCATTCGAGTCAACCTGTGGAGAATCTTTAGGAGGACTAACTTTTAGGTACATAGGTTTAGTTGGATGCGTGTTGTTGGACGACTCACATCTTAGTACATTCCTGAGCAAACAGCTGGGACTAGACATTTCGTTATGGTTTTTGGTGACAGATGGCGTCCGAATCCTATCCAAATGTTTCTGATCAGCAGACTCATCTAGATCGACAGAGTAGTCAGCCATCTTAAAGTGATGTCATGCTTATTGTTGCAAACTGTCTCTGGCAGGTTATTTACTGTAATACTACCGTGCAATCCTATCGCTCCACGTTTTCTTACACGACGTTGACAGGGCGTAAGGTCTGGATTAACTTTATATTTTTGTATGGAATTAGTGAGGCAATATTTTTGCTCGAATCAATAAAATGTTTAGCATTGTTACAACAGCCAATCATAAACGGGAGGGGGCAAGTTGATCTGTCCGACTTTTTTCGAAGGCGGATGACTTTGCAGTTAACGTTCAGCATACCTCATGCTCTAAGGTTATAAGCAACTGCATTGAGTTGTCAAAGATTCCTATCAGTGTCAAGGCCCCAGATATGTGTGAGCGGTGCTAGCTGCTCAAGTCTGCCGTTTATTTCGGCTAGAGAGTTTCGTAGTTGACGGATGTCAGCACTATATCTATCAGTATTTTCGTGTGTAAGAGACGAACTATTGGATTCTTTAGTTTTTGAAATTTTAGATTTAGACCTTGGTAGAACGTACTGTCTGGTAGACTGTGCTGACGTTTCGATGCACGTGGGTATAATGTCTTGTATGTCAACCAGTCTTACCGTTGGCATACTGCACGCAGAGATGGAGGGCAGTAGCATGGAGAACCAGGTGATAAGTGATATTTGTGTATAATACGCATATTGTTCATTTGTTAAAGGTTTGACATTGTCAGTTACTGAGTCGTCAGTCATAGAGGTTACAGATTTGGACCTTTTATTTGGCTTAGAAGTTGGTGAAATTTCTCTTTTACTGAACACAAGCTTCCAATTTCGGGGAAATGGCACGTAAACCCCAAAATTTCCCCAGACCTGGGGAAGTTCCCCAAAGTTGGGAGCTTGAGGAGTTATCGACCATGATTTGAAACTAAGTACAGAGCTCGTTAAATCAAATAAAATATCATAGTATTAATAGTTGTTAAGTATTAACCTGGTTAATACAAGGATCGGAGACTATGAGTATATAATAAATTTTGGATCTTTTTTAGACTTAAGTCCGAAATAGGAATAATATGAGCTGGGAAGTATCCGTCATTTTTTTTATTTTTCAGGTAAAATGTACCCTATATAGAAGATAGGATGATAGTCTCCGTATGATACACCCTACAAATCAACAGACCACGTGAAAAACAGTTACCACTTTCAAATTTCGCGGGTTCAAATGGTTGCGAACGGAATAAAAGAAGCTTTCGCTTAACAGGCTTCCGTGTCTAGTAGCAGGTGATCACTAATACCTCCAGGCAAGAACCTAGGTATATTAACGATAAAAGAGAAAGAAAATGAATTGGTAAATCATAGTAGGATACTATCCTTAGTTCTTAAGAATAGATCAAGTCGCCTCTTAAAGGACTCCTGGGAAGTTGCTTGGACTAGCTCAGCTGGCAGCGAATTCCAGCATTTGACAACTCTTAAGGAGTAGAAATTGTGTCTGCAGTCCGTTCTACTATGTTGTATCTCCAGTTTTTGGGTGCTACCCCTTAGGTTAGTGTTGGGACTAAGCTTAAGTAGGTGTTTAAGAGGGTGTCCAGGTGTGTTAAGGATACTGTAAGCCATTAGAATGTCACCTCTAAGACGCCTGTACTCTAATAGGCAAAGGTCGAGTGATTGGAGGCGCTCATCGTAAGGTTTAAATTTGAGTCCCCGAACTGATTTCGTGGCTCGCCGTTGGATACTCTCCAGAGTGTCCTTATCCTTTTGGAGTGTAGGAGGGAATACTATGTTCCCGTACTCTAAATGGAGACGAATGAAACTATTAAAGATTATGTGGAAAGTTCTCCCGTCAAACTGACCAAAAATGCGCTTCAATGTTACCAGTGCAAGGTTTGCTCTAGAGGCATTTTTGTCACAGTTGGCGTAAGACTTTAAGTCGTAGGGCACCAGAACTCCTAAATCTTTTTCGACTCGGGATACTACTAGAGAGGAGTTTCCTAAGTTGTAACTGTAATCTGCGACGTGTCGCAGATGGACTACTTTACACTTTGAAGTGTTAAAGGTAAGCCCGTTATCATCTGCCCAACTTTGAAGTCGAGTCAGGTCCTCCTGAAGTGCCTGTATGTCCTCTTGGTTGCGTATCTCTCTCCAAAGTTTCACGTCATCGGCAAAGAGCAGTATGTCTGACGTTACCTGTTGAGGAAGATCATTTATATAAATCAGAAAGAGGAGAGGTCCTAGTACTGAGCCCTGGGGGACCCCACTAGAACATTCCATAGCGCGTGAGAAATTGAAGTTTACCCTGACCTTAAAATGTCGATTTGTGAGGTATGAACTGAGCCAGTCAATTAAAGGTGGTTTGATTCCCAATTGTTTGAGCTTGTTAATAAGACATGTGTGGTTAACCCTATCGAAAGCTTTAGAGAAATCAAGGTAAATGATGTCTACCTTCCCCTTGCGATCAACGATGCTTGTCCATCTGTCCACTGCGGTCAGCAGGTTCGTCATACAGGAATAACCCTTCCTGAAACCATGCTGTTGGGGTGAGAAGAAATTTAAGGACGGCAGATAGTCATGTATATCATCGTATACCAGGGACTCCATGATCTTTGAAGGTATAGAGAGAAGGGCCACCGGTCGGTAACTTGAAGGTTCACTGCGTCGACCTCCTTTGAAGATTGGTGTGATATGAGCCAGCTTCCAAATATCCGGTAGTTTGCCCCGACTTAGCGAGTGTGAGAACATCACGCTAAGCGGTGTTGTCAGGATTGAAGCTGCTTCCCTCAATATAGCAGAGTGGACCATATCTAGACCAGGAGAAGTGTCTGTTCTTAGGTGTTGTAGTTTACGGTACACCAAGTCAGCGCTCAGTTTCACTACGGAAAGTCCTGTGCAGTTGCAGACAGAGCCGACATCAGTATAGTTGATGTGGGTCGGCTGAAATGTCCGGGAGTAGTGCTCAGCCAGAAGGTTAGAGGCGTCACGTCATTATCTGTCGGGCCGTTAGGACCTAGCAGTTGAGAAACTCCAGTTTTGGCTTGACGAAGAGAGGCTGCGTAACGGAATAAGCTTTTCGGATTGGAAATAAATTTATCCATAAGCTTTAACTGGTACTGAAGCCTGTCTTCTCTTATAGCCTTCGTACATATGTTCCTTATATGTTTGTATTGCCTGTACTCGCCGTTGTTGTTGGTTCGTTTGTATTCTGCCCAACAGTGCCTTTTACGGCTTAGCAAACGAAGAGTGCGTTTTTTGATGATTGTAGGTTGCTTGTGCATTTTGGGGACCGTTTTAGGAACTGACTGCTTAGTAGCACATGAGAGCGTGTGCAGTAAGGAGTCCCAATGAGCATCCACATCAAGTTGAGGGTGAACATCCCAATCCACCTGTTGTAGATAGTCCTGTAGAGCTGACGCTTTCAACCGTTTGAAGTTCCAGCGCCTGTTGTTGTCGGGATATCTTAGCTCTCTTTTGCTGACGAAACTGAAGGCTATAACGGCGTGATAGCTTTTCTACAGGGGAGCCAGAATTGAGAGGTTGTCGACTAGAAATTCTTCATTTGTAAAAACACAGTCTAAGCGCGACGGTGTCTGACCGTTCCTCCAACGAGTGAACGACTTCACATTTTCGTGTAGTCCCAAGTCCTCAATGAGGTTGAAGAACCGAGCTTCGATTGAATTTTCACCTCCAGTATACGTATATTCCGCGAAGTTGACTCTAGGGAGATTGAAGTCCCCTAGGATCAGGATATGAGTGAAGTCGAGACGCGTAGAGCGGGATAGTCCCTCCAGCATGCGACTGTCATACTCGATGTCGGCAATGGGCTTCCTATATATGACTCCGACTAGGCACCTCGAAGTAGTGGACAATCTCATAGAGCACCATATGGATCCCTCAAGATTGTCAAACTCGTGGTTGTGGATTTGGTGTACCACCAGGCCAGATCTTATGTATAGGGCTACTCCACCCCCAATTCCTGTTTTTCTGTCATTGCGAAACAGAGACATCCCAGGTATTGCTAGCTCCTGGTCCGAATACTGAGGAGATATCCAAGTTTCAGATATTCCTATCAGATGAACTTTATTAGCGTTGCTAAGTTCACTTAGTTCATCCATTTTATTTGGTAGACTCGCGGCGTTCATGTATAAGCAGTTAATGCTTTCAATTTGAAACGCGTGAGCTTCTTCCTGTTTATCTGTGAGAGCCTTGCGTGAGTGGACAGGTAACCCACCTATATAAGTTTTGTCAAATTGGTAGGCCCTGTCCTTTACACGTTTTTTTTGTCTTGAAGACAGTCCACAAGTGGAATGGTCAGTTCCAGCTTGCCTTTGTGCTTGATCCTGGCGTCGTATGGCCTATCCTGGTGCATATGGATCCTAGTTGGCAACCGACGTCTGTTGACACGAAATGCTTCCAGAGTTGCAGCCGCCATACGGGAGGATGGAAAAGTTATCCTCATTAGTCGGGGTCTAGGATCCCCGTCCTTCTTGGCTAGTCTCATCACATGCTGAGACAGTATGTTTTTAAGCCTCAAGGACTGATGAATTTCCATTCCCGAATGTCAGAGTTTGCTTGACCAGAGTCCGTATTTTCCGGTACACCTTGCACAATGATATTTCTTCCGCGGAAAAACTTCTCTCGAGAATCTTTAGGGACGTTTCGGATGAGATGGCGCTCAGAATATGGTATGTCAGGCAGTATTCTGACGTTCCCATCGGATTTCAGTAGATGACTGGCTAGCAGGACATCCTCTACTTCGGTAGCATTCTTGAGTGTTACACAGAGTAGTCTCGAGTGATTTTGATGTTTAGAATCCTTTCCCCGAGTGAGCTGTGTGACCGTCAAAGGCTCTATTCTAGGGAGTTCGAGCTTTTTGTTCAGTTCACCCCAAAGCATCCTGTCATTTTTGTCCTGTAAACTGAGAGGAAGGTCAGGATTGTCTATGAGGTTCATGATTATGAGAGAGTCGTCACGGACCGTTGTTGTTTTCCCAGCTCTTCCAGTGCGTTCAGGTTCAGTACGTTGTTGTTTGGAGGTCGAAGCAGGTTTTTGAATCGTAGGCTTTTTAATAACCGGGCGGACATTTTTGGGGGTAGACTGAGCGATCAAAGCACCAGTTGATGTCCGTACAACACTTGGGATGTCAACCTTGGACGGTGACACCTGGTCCTTATTAGCTCTGTTGGCGTGGGTACAGTCACCTGCAGAGTTTTTAGGAACCACTGTTGCGTTTAAGGGCCCTGAACTGGGAGATCCAATTTTAGTGAGGTAATCAATTATTGTCGACGTAATGATGGTGCTGAGTTTCAACATGTCATCATTAGTGCTAATGCGCGTTCCATCGATGGTTGACTTGTCAACATCCCTGTTCTTATTTTTGTTACGCGCCCTCGTTTGCCTACCTATTTTATGGCTATCTGTTTCCAAGTTCACTGACAATTTATTCCGCAGACCTGTCAGTAGAACAATGATATTTCTCAGCAGCACTACAGCGTCCGTGTTGCACGTAACGCACACCCACTTACGGTCCGATTTGCTGAGTCTCTTGTAAGGAGGTCGACGCAGTGAACCTTCAAGTTACCGACCGGTGGCCCTTCTCTCTATACCTTCAAAGATCATGGAGTCCCTGGTATACGATGATATACATGACTATCTGCCGTCCTTAAATTTCTTCTCACCCCAACAGCATGGTTTCAGGAAGGGTTATTCCTGTATGACGAACCTGCTGACCGCAGTGGACAGATGGACAAGCATCGTTGATCGCAAGGGGAAGGTAGACATCATTTACCTTGATTTCTCTAAAGCTTTCGATAGGGTTAACCACACATGTCTTATTAACAAGCTCAAACAATTGGGAATCAAACCACCTTTAATTGACTGGCTCAGTTCATACCTCACAAATCGACATTTTAAGGTCAGGGTAAACTTCAATTTCTCACGCGCTATGGAATGTTCTAGTGGGGTCCCCCAGGGCTCAGTACTAGGACCTCTCCTCTTTCTGATTTATATAAATGATCTTCCTCAACAGGTAACGTCAGACATACTGCTCTTTGCCGATGACGTGAAACTTTGGAGAGAGATACGCAACCAAGAGGACATACAGGCACTTCAGGAGGACCTGACTCGACTTCAAAGTTGGGCAGATGACAACGGGCTTACCTTTAACACTTCAAAGTGTAAAGTAGTCCATCTGCGACACGTCGCAGATTACAGTTACAACTTAGGAAACTCCTCTCTAGTAGTATCCCGAGTCGAAAAAGATTTAGGAGTTCTGGTGCCCTACGACTTAAAGTCTTACGCCAACTGTGACAAAAATGCCTCTAGAGCAAACCTTGCACTGGTAACATTGAAGCGCATTTTTGGTCAGTTTGACGGGAGAACTTTCCACATAATCTTTAATAGTTTCATTCGTCTCCATTTAGAGTACGGGAACATAGTATTCCCTCCTACACTCCAAAAGGATAAGGACACTCTGGAGAGTATCCAACGGCGAGCCACGAAATCAGTTCGGGGACTCAAATTTAAACCTTACGATGAGCGCCTCCAATCACTCGACCTTTGCCTATTAGAGTACAGGCGTCTTAGAGGTGACATTCTAATGGCTTACAGTATCCTTAACACACCTGGACACCCTCTTAAACACCTACTTAAGCTTAGTCCCAACACTAACCTAAGGGGTAGCAAGAATTGCAACACGTTTTGCCGTTTTAAATCGCCTCAGCAGACACCCCGTGCACCAATGACGCCGATGGTTACAACAGGATCACATCAGCTAGTCGGCATAGATATCATGGGACCACTGACAACGACAAAGAATGGGAATCGCTACATACTGGTTATGGAGGATTATTTCACTAAATGGTGCGAAGCAGTACCCATTCCACAGCAAGACGCCCTTACGGTTGCTCGAGCTTTTATTGATCATTGGGTTTCTCGTTATGGTGCACCAGTCTCACTCCATTCTGATCAAGGTCCAGCCTTTGAAAGTCATCTCATCGCTGAGATATGCCGGCTATTAGTAATCAGAAAGACGCACACCACTGCGTACCACCCAGAGGGTAACGGTCTCGTGGAAAGAACGAACAGAACTATTAAAGCCATCTTACAGTCGTTTGTCAGCAGGTTGTCGCCTGAGTTATGGGATGAGGTACTTCCCCAATGTCTTTTAGCATATCGTACGTCGGTACACGGTTCCACGGGATTTTCACCCGCTATTTTTACTTTTTGGGCACGAATTACGCTCACCAGTGGAGATACAGTCACCCCTGCTACCCTACGAAGAACAAGAGCATATACCGTACATACGTACGCTCCGCAACCGCTTAGCTGATGCATACCGTCTGGTCAATAATAACTTGCGCAAGGCTAGTGAACACCAAAATCTATATACGATCGTCAGGTGCAGGGACCAAGGGTAAAGTCGGAGATCGCGTCTGGCTACGCCATCCAATGACTTCGTTAGGGAGTTGCAGTAAATTCCATCAGCCCTGGCAAGGCCATTTTGAAGTTTTCCTCATCCGATCCCCCACTACGTTTGTACTACGCAACATACAACGGCCTAATGACGACGTGATAACAGTGCACCAAAACCAGCTAAAACCGGATCGGACGACGTTTTCCTCCGATGTTCGGTTGGCCGACCCACCGCCGGCCACGAGATTTTATGAAGTTCCACCTGAAGAAGGGTCAGCATATCCATGCCCAAGACCAGGCGCTGAGGACAGCGCCTCATTAAGGGAGGGGGCGATGTAACAGCGTCAAAATCATTATGTATATTGTGTTAATGGATTTTGTTTTTCCTTCTATTGCAGGGCGATCGATAGTAAATGCTTTAGAAGAGGAAGAACAAGCCTTGCACGCACTGAGCCTGCAGGATGACGCATAAGACTGTTGGTAAACGAACCCCCCTTCTGTACATTCCCGCGAATTTTAATTTTTAAAATAATAAATCACTGGTGGTTCCATTCCTTGTTCTCCCTGTGTTGTGAAGTGCTCAGTTTAGATCTTTCAGCTCGCTCCAGTGACTGCTGAATACACGAGTTACAACGAATTCGGTTACGCCTAGTAACCACGCTTGTACACCTTTAGCACGATATCGGTATTCTTTCGATACCACGAGATCGCCAGCAAATACGTCTCGACTACAGCCATCATCTGCCTTCTGATATTGACCTACAGGGATCTTTTTGGTTAACTGGCACGTAGTCTTGTTGCGGTGTTCATAGTAAAGCTCAACTCGACTCCACGCTACAATTGGTGAGCCAAATCTGGGAACACGTCTCAACCTCGGTCAAATCTTCCAAAAAAGGCAATTCGCTGAGTCTATTGTTTTATCTATCCACGTCTGTCGTATATTTTCATATTAATTTTTAATATATAATATACTCGACATGACGGATAACGACAATAATAGTATTAATATAATAGACTACGATCTCAGGCGTTTTTCATTTGCGTGACGATATATTCCACGCTTTATTTGAGAAATTTCCCCAATTAACTATTTTCACTAACCCGGCTGCTTGGTACGGAACGCGTACTCACTACCGCCTACCTCCCAGTATCAAAAGGTTTAGTTGAACAGTTTCATCGTCAACTTAAAAGTGCTCTTCGAGCACACGAAAACGACAATTGGTACGAAAACTTATCGCTCGTTCTTTTGGGTATCAGAACGAGTTTGAAGGGAGATATCCAATGTTCCGCCGCTGAACTTGTATACGGCACGACATTGCGTCTGCCTGGGGAATTCTTCACACCACGGAGCAGTAATGATTTCGGTAAATCAGACTACGTCCATCGACTGTGTGTATTTATGCGAACACTGCCTCCGGTGCCGACTCGAATACAACATCGACAGGTCGCTCTCCCTCGAGAGTTATCTACCTATTCACATGATTTCATACGAGTAGACTCTGTACGCAAACCTCCACAACAGCCTTACGAGGGGTCTTTTCGCGTGATCTCTCCTCACGAAAAGGTCTTCAAGGTCGATCGACATGGCCGCGTCGAAATTGTCAACATTGATCGTCTCAAACCAGCACACGTCGATGACAGTGCTCTATATGATAACTTGTGACCCAATGCTAGACCTATCAAACCTACTAGCGGAATCTCTACATCTACCTCGGATCCCACGCTAGATACATCAGTGTCCTCATTCCCACGTCCCTTTCAACAGCACGCGTCATCTGCACTATCTACGGGCGAGACTTCAGTGTCACGTCCAGATCAGCAGACCACGCCGCCCTTGACCTCGAATGAGATTTCAGGCTCACGAAGTACGAACGAGACTACCGTCTCACGTTCCGGTCGCCGAGCACGCTTACCCGTACGCCTTCGCGACTAACCTCACAGTCAACAACGGATACGGTGTAGGACTATTTCTATAGTACACGCATGCTACACTTTTCTTTTTTTGATTTCTTTTGTATCGTGAGCCCACGTCTCCGACCATCTCCCGTTTGTTAACGTCGACTTCACTCAACCTTGGCGAAAGCTGACCTAATCACCCACGCTCTTGTCAACGCACTCAGTCGATAACCTGGTTTCGAATCTGTCTGCATACGTTTGGTTTCGCGTTTTGTCGTTATGGTCGCCTCCGGTTTTTTGGCTCAACGTGGTTTCGTCCTACGTCTGCAGCGTTTTCTGGGCCCTACAAACGCAATCTTCAGATACTGGATACAAACCACTCTAGTGTGGTATGCTAATTCGAGCAACATTTACAGCATAATTCTTCTGTTGGGCATGGTAAAAAACATAAGGTTTAATTTGATGCGTATGATCCAGAGAGGTTCTAATTTGAATTGTTCGGCATCTTTGGTGATAATTCTTGTTGTCGGAATACCCCAAAAACAGCTTTGGTAAACCTTTTTTGAACACCTTTAATTTTAATCAGGTTATTATGTCTGTAATTACTGTAAACTAAAATACCATATTCAAGAATGGGTAAGATACATTTTCTGTATAATAATAATTCCGATACGATATTGTTGAAGTTTATCATAATGAATCCGATGAGCTTTCTAGCTTTGGATACTTGAAATGCAATGTGCTCGGAAAACTTCAAACTGTCGCTATATCTTAAACCCATGTCACGAAAAGTGTTGAGAGGTTTCAGTGTATGTTTGTGTATAGCCAGATTTAAGTTGAAGATGCCACAGGTATTTGGAGTTTGACAACAAGAGACGGAAATACCAAAATCTATTCCACATCAGAAGTGAATTTTCGACATATTTTCATACATTTACTTTTTTATCATTTAACTCAACATTAATTTCTTGTTCAAATTTGGTCGATTCATAACTCATTAGTCTATAAATTGTCGTTGAAGATCAATCCTATAAAATCGTAAGAATAAAAATACAATAACCAACAAGAATAACTTTATTACTAAATTCCTTTCTGACAGACTGATAATTATTCTCTATCCGCAAAGTGGGAATCGGAGGGTATGTATGACAACCGGTTTTCAGTGACACAATAATAGGCTTCAATTACATGATGGATAACGATTTAGCGTTTGAATGAACGAGCACTGTGTCTGAGCTTTGCAATGGATGTACATTTAGCTGATGAGTTTAAAGTAGAATAAAACATGAGTCACAAATTACTTCCCTAATCACTATTGTATACATTTCGAACGCTCTTTATTTGTAGACATTGATGACTTTTGGTATATCTGAAATATATGAGCGTACCCTACACAAAAAAATGAAAACTTAGCATATGGTAATCCAGTATTGACTACGTTCTTAATTCATAGTACATTTGTGAGAAAAGTACTCTTTTGGTTACACGAGACCGCAGCAGTATTCAGTATGACATATAATGTTAGATTGTCATATAAAAAACCTGATTATCTAATCTATTTTAGTTTCATTCCCACAATTGAATAGTTTTGGATGTGATTATCTTATGTGAATTAGCCACCAGATAGTAACTGATGTGGTACTCATTTCAAATATTCGTTGGAGGAATACAACATAGGGAATAGACTATTAACACTGTTAAGGTAGCTATTTTGGTCATCGTAGGACGTATTGTATTAGAAAAACACAATCTGATTATGACCGTTTGAAAATGTGAAGTTTAGTCAGCGGCATGTGCGGAAAATATTCTTCTCTTTTATTGATGGACTAAATTGAAGGACCATTGGTTGTTCTGTGAGGTCTATTCTTCATTATTGTTTGAACAGTTATCCTACACGTTATACTATCTTGTATACAAAAAATGACTGTCTTCGCTCTTTAGCAGTATATACAGACATTTGTCTAGTGGTTTCATTTATTGGGATCGTTTGGTTAATCAGTCCGATTAAAGATGTTTCCAAATACACGATGTGCACTTATTTTGTTTTAAGGAATAACAGTTTTTGGGTTGTAAGCAGCTTAAGAGAATCCACGGAAGTTTACGAACGGGAAGAACTGAACGAAAGTTCCACAGGTAAACCATCAATACAGTTATCTTAGAATTTACCAAGCTCGTTACATCGTCATCACAGTGATTAATCTACACCCATGTTAAGTCCGATCCCTAGTGTAATATTGCAGTAACTGATACTCCTTTCGGGGTTTTATCAAGATTAGTGTTCCGACTAGTACGAAACCTAGGACTGAGACATTCTGGACATTACTATTATATCAATCCGTTTAGTCATAATTTGCCTGATATTTCAGAGATCAGTATGTCATAGATCTAAATTCTTCTACAGACACTGTTCATGAACCTAATGGAGCATAGTTCGTCTTAGTTTAAATAAGCCTTACTAAATAATCTATGACCAGTTTGTTTGTGAAGTACCGATTTCTGCAAGTATTCCTACCACAGCATAATCGATGTTAGTATCCCACTTCATGTAGTTATTTCCCCCCAGTTCCAAATTAACGGTACTTTTGCTTACTCTTTTCACTTAGAACAATGATATACACAGCAAATTACAGTAGTAATTTCCCCATGGCTTGCATTAGTAACTGGTCTTAAAAAACCAATCTAAACTCAGGTCCTACAGAACGACGGTTTTGTCCTAGGATGGGGCTCTTCAATGACTAACCGAAATTAAACTCAGTACCTTCAGGTTTTGTGGCAAGCGTCCAATCTTCGGAACACAACTGGTATGCAGTCCTTTTTAAAACACTCACTTATAAGCAACATATGTGCAAGTTTTTACAATGCTAAACAAAACATAAAGTGAGATTTCCGAGCAGCGGTGGTTATTTAACCAAGACGAATCTCCGATGTAAACTATGAAGTTCGACAGTATCGACGAACCCCATACGGTAGTGACTAATTTCTTTCAGCATTCTTTAATGCTGAATGGTCTTTCGACAGAATTATGATTCGTAGTTAGACTAACTAGGAACTAATTAGCTCAGGACCGATTAACTCATAATTAGATGTAGATCGCACGTTTTATCGTTTTTAAAAAAGGTGATCTTCATCGATAACGTATCTCACGTGCAGTTAATTTGACCCGTCTTTAGTCAATACTATGGACTGGCAAGATTGATGAGATTTGATATTTAAAAAGCACTTCATTTTTCCTTATTATTTCGGGTACAATAGTGACAACTTTTGTCAAATGCACCAGCAAAAAGATTAAATCTATAAAACTAGATTCACTTCGTATTGTTTGACTTGTATCTTCCCATTGAGGTTATTGGCATATGTGCATACTGTGCGTATGCCTTTATGTTGCCCTAACTCACAAGCTTTCTGTAAGCGATGATCGATGGTGGCTAGCAGTGGAATCCAGGACGCGCATTTCGTCCTACTTGGGACTCGTCAGCTGGATGTACCTGCATCTTAGATTTGATGTTCACTCACGGACTCGAAACTAGTACCATTCGCTTCGAACTCCATCGCGTTATCGACTCATCTACTGAGTCCTGGTAGCCACTTGCTTGTGCAATTGCACATTACTTAAAAAACGCTTGTGGTTTAAGGCAATATCGAGGCATACGCACAGTATGCACACATGCCCATAACAGACTGATCAATTGCAGTCCTAAACATCAATGGGAAGATTCAAGTAAAACAATATCAAGTGAATTAAACTTCACCCCATTGTACAAGCGAGTGGCTATTAGAACTCAGTAGATGAGTAGATAACGCGACGGCGTTTAAAGCGAATGGTACTGGGTTCGAGTCCAAGAGTGAACATCAAATCTAAGATGCAGGTACATCCAGCTGACGAGTCCCAAGTAGGACGAAAGGCGCGTCCTGGATTCCACCGCTAGCCACTAGTCGTCAATGTATAGAACTAGGTGTTCTGGTAAGTGCACGTTGTTGGAATTCGTATTACTGATGCAAATGTTAACATGAAATTCTGGAAAACTGTTGGAAACGTTAGATCTCCAGAACTCACTTGGAAAAGGACCTAATTTTATCTAGAAACTCTGAGCTTCTTTGTTTTCGTGCCAAATCGCTCTTGTCACCTTCATGTCGTATTTCCCACTTGGGAAATATCTTAAACGCCATTGGTCCGTTGTGTCATTTATTATGCCATTTTGTAACTCCCCCGAAGGACGGTTTTGTGCTGTATATATAGATTTTGATTTGTTTGGCTGTTTGCGGAATTTACTTCCCCTATACGAAGTTTGCACTTCTTCCTCTAGTTAATGGGGCTGGGACACATTAAATAGCTAGTTACTGGTTTTTGGCCACCGAGTCTTTGTTGCGTTCGCAGTCTAAGTGAACACGTAATCACTTCAAACCTAGCAAATTTGGCGACGGAGTTGTTGCAAACGTGGACCTTTCTCAAAAGTAGAATTATATCTCGACCAACAGCTAAAACTAATGCAAATGTTAGTAGATGCTGAGCTTACGCCTAACACACAACCAAGCACCTCTAATACTACTTCTGCACCGTCAGTTGATGGTACTGAGAATAGCAACTGAGAGTTTCATTATGATCCTGATTTCCATGTCACATTAGATATGTGTTTCAAACCTAGCGAAAACTTTAATTGTTAACTTATTATTCAATTAAGTAGTGTTATGAAAATAGACGAAATATATCGCAGGGCTTCTGTATAATCCCTCTTCCTGCAAAATGTAAATTGTAAATACTGTAGGAAACAATTTCCTACAGGTTTAACTAAGCTATTCTCTAAACTGTCGAATACAGAGTCTTGCTTTAGCCAAAGTCAGAACAAGTAAGCTATTTGGCCTGATAAACTTTATCTGTTTCTAAAACATAAATTACACACCGTTAGAATACAAAATAAACACTACCGTCTATTAACGTAGGGAAAACAGAGACATGATTAACATACCGAACAGTAATCAGAGAATAGGAAAAATGAGTCAGCAAAGCGAATATCGTTTTATAATGAACATAAAATAAAAGAAGCTAAAACTTCTTACAATATTTCCGACTCAGTCTATCTAATGCCATAAGGTTAAACAGTCTTGTTCACATTTACATGTATTGAGATACGTGAAAAACAAATTAAAAGTGAGAATTAGGCTTTCGGTTCTCTCGGTATTTTATTCCACCAAGCATTCCAACATAATTGTAGCGGTAATAAATCATTATTGTATTTGGAATTAAGGCGTAAATCGAAATCTGCTGAATAACCTAAGAAATCCAAATATTTATTTATAGAGAGTAGAGGTAGTAAAAGCTTGGGCAAGACATTTCGCATTAAATCTTTTTGTTGCAAATCTTTTTCGAGAGGTCGTCGATGTGTCTCGACGTACGAAGACGTGTGTACTATATCGTAAGTCAGGTTGAATAAATACATCAGTTGATTGTGGTTGAGTGGAAACAGATTTAACTGAACGCGTAGGAGGTTAGATCCATATTCACCGAAGAGGATGAAGGATCCACGAATTCTTCTGGAAGTCAAAGTGTCGTACCATAAACGAGTTGAGACGCAGTGTATCCAATGTCAGCTTTCACTGCATTGCGAATACCTAGTAAAACGAGTGGGTACTGCTTCTGGCCATCGAGTAAAGCGGTCTACGCAGGTTAAAAGATAAGAATAACCATTTGAATCTGGTAAAGGTCCTACCAAATCCAAATGGACATGGTCGAAGCGAGCATCGGGATTTATAAACGAGCCTAGAGGACATGTGCTATGTCTAATAACCTTAGATTTTTGGCAGCTTACACAGGAGAGTGCACACTCCCTCACGTCTTTATTTATATCAGGCTAGCAAAACACTTTTGCTATAAGCTTGATGGTTGCACGAACACCTGAGATTATTTCAAATATAATTTATAATGACTTCTTTATACTCGGCGCACAATATCTGTCAAACTATTCGTTCTAATCTTGACGAATATTCGTATATATTGAAGACGTTGCTTCGATATTGTTTCGGCACGATTGGGCGATCCCTACCTGCAGATGTGTCGCAAAGTAAGGTTTCCTTACGTGTTCCCACCTTTAAAATTCGCAGTTTAAGTGTTGTTGAGGACAACTCGTGCCGAAGATCACTGTCTTCTTTCTGAAGTTGGGCGAGTTTTAAAAGGTCGATTCCTTGGGAACTGTTCAAGGAATTTATACGAGACAAGGCGTCTGCAACTACATTGTTTGCTCCAGAAATGTGTCGAATATCTGAAGTAATCTGCGAAATGTAGTCCAGCTGTCGAGACCCCTAGGTGAGTACTTGTCTGAAGATGAGCTTGAAGAGAAAGTAACAGGTTAATGGTCGGTAAAAAGGGTGAATTCACGGTCTTCGATATAGTGTTGAAGATGCTGGACAGTACAATACATAGGTAGGAGTTCTCTACCGAATATGCTGTACCTCGATTCAGTGTCTAGCAACCGTCTAGAGAAAAATGCCAAAGGTTGCTAGGAGTGGTTAACCCATTGTTGTAAGACTGCTCCGATTGCTGAGTCGATGCGTCTACTGCGATATTAATGGACGCTTCAGGGTCCTGATGAGCAGGCATGGTCGCTTGAGCGATATGTTCCTTAACCGTGGAGAATGCTTTTCGTGCATTGTCATCTAGATTGATGGGTTTTGCATTTCCACGAAGTTGATCGGTAAAAGGTGTGGAGATAGGTCTGTCAAACTTATTTTGTAAATAATTTTTGATTTTATTTGTCAATCTTTCACTGTATGTACATTTATTATCAAGTCATTGTACATGTTGTTTTAGTAAATGACCTTGATCACTTTTTCCGTTGTGATACTGACAGCGTGACACTATTGTGGTTGTTTCCTAAATACACTACTACACACATACCTCTCGTTCTATATTCACTCGCATTTGTGTTAACCGCAGTCTGAATCAAATACCATTTACCTTTACAGACGATAATTGGAATACACCATATATACTACTGGATCATACCACTGGGGAATCCATCACACTTACTGGAATTATTAACCATCTATAATTGTGAATATTTAATACCATATCAATTTGGAACACGCACTCTCCTGGTAAACTAAGTAACGTTCCTTATTTCTATTGTGTATATGACATTTAACTTATATATATAAATATTATTATTTGTTATTAATAACTCTGTCACTACCTTTTGGGTTAATATATTGTCTGGTCCACCACAATTATTTGGTGAGCCTCGTGTTTATCCTTACAGTTATATTGTTTACCATTTCACACGTTATACTGGTTTATTTTTCTCATAATGTCATCTCCCACTAAACTTATCGATATTGATTACCCTCCAGTAACAACTATTGTCTCATTACCTAACTCTACTGAAAACATTTTAAATTCATTTAATACTGTCTCAGAATTCAGACTCCCAACTTATGGAGCTAATAATCCAAGAATCTGGTTCCACAGCAGTGTCTAATTTACCCTGACGATATTATTGTATATGCTAGAACGCCGGAACAGCATAATGCTAATTTGAGGGGAGTCCTACAACAAATTAAGCAACACAACCTAAAAATCAAGCCATCTAAATGTCGACTATTGCAAAAAGAAGTACTCTTTTTAGGGTATCGCATTACAGAAGAGGGTGTAGCAACAGATAAAGAAAAGACACGTGCGATTATTAATTGGCCGCAACCGAAATCACCTGAAGACGTTCGTAGTTTTCTGGGATTAGCTTCTTATTATAGACGTTTTGTACGCAACTTTGCATCACTAGCAGCACCCTTACATCGATTAACCCACAGAGGACGAAAATTTTCATGGACCAGTGAGTGTCAACGAGCGTTCGATGTTTTGAAAACCCAGTTAACCTCTCCATCTATATTAGCTTTCCCCAATACTTCAGCAGATGCAGGCGAGTTTATTCTAGACACGGATGCTAGTTCCTCGGCTATTGGGGCAGTTCTATCACAAGTGACTCAAGATGGACACGAAAAAGTAATTGCGTATACTAGTCGGCGACTAGATAAGAGAGAGACACGGTATTCTACGACGCGCCGAGAGATGCTGGCTTTGGTAAAATTTTTGCAACATTTTCGTCACTATCTCCTAGGACGACCCTTTCGTGTTCGCAAAGATCACCGTGCACTACAGTGGCTTCGTTCGTTCCGTGAACCAGAAGGTCAGGTAGCGCGTTGGCGGGGACGGTTGCAAGAGTTTGATTTCACATGTGAGTATCGACCGGGAAATCGACATGCAAATGTTGATGCTCTCTCTCGAATTCCCCAAACTACAGACATCTTTAACGTAATTTTTAGTACAGCCCCAAAAACTGACTGGCCCTCCCTACAAGCAGCAGATCCAGACCTGCAGATCATTTACCGGAGATAGCTGAACGGAAACAACAAGCCGTCCTGAAGGGAGTTAAAAGATCAACCCCTAACAACGCGTCGTATTTGCACCAAATGGAGTAACCTAAAACTATATGGGGACATGTTATTCTTAATTAATGAATCGAAACAACCTTTACTGATAGTACCGTGAGTCAAAGTCGAAAGCATTGTGGAACAGGTACATCGCGAACTCGGTCATGCGGGAGAACGAAGGACTGAATACGCTGACCGTCAACGTTTCTGGTGGCCATCTATACATAAAGATGTGGCGCAATTTTGCAAGAATTGCAACACGTTTTGCCGTTTTAAATCGCCTCAGCAGACACCCCGTGCACCAATGACGCCGATGGTTACAACAGGATCACATCAGCTAGTCGGCATAGATATCATGGGACCACTGACAACGACAAAGAATGGGAATCGCTACATACTGGTTATGGAGGATTATTTCACTAAATGGTGCGAAGCAGTACCCATTCCACAGCAAGACGCCCTTACGGTTGCTCGAGCTTTTATTGATCATTGGGTTTCTCGTTATGGTGCACCAGTCTCACTCCATTCTGATCAAGGTCCAGCCTTTGAAAGTCATCTCATCGCTGAGATATGCCGGCTATTAGTAATCAGAAAGACGCACACCACTGCGTACCACCCAGAGGGTAACGGTCTCGTGGAAAGAACGAACAGAACTATTAAAGCCATCTTACAGTCGTTTGTCAGCAGGTTGTCGCCTGAGTTATGGGATGAGGTACTTCCCCAATGTCTTTTAGCATATCGTACGTCGGTACACGGTTCCACGGGATTTTCACCCGCTATTTTACTTTTTGGGCACGAATTACGCTCACCAGTGGAGATACAGTCACCCCTGCTACCCTACGAAGAACAAGAGCATATACCGTACATACGTACGCTCCGCAACCGCTTAGCTGATGCATACCGTCTGGTCAATAATAACTTGCGCAAGGCTAGTGAACACCAAAATCTATATACGATCGTCAGGTGCAGGGACCAAGGGTAAAGTCGGAGATCGCGTCTGGCTACGCCATCCAATGACTTCGTTAGGGAGTTGCAGTAAATTCCATCAGCCCTGGCAAGGCCATTTTGAAGTTTTCCTCATCCGATCCCCCACTACGTTTGTACTACGCAACATACAACGGCCTAATGACGACGTGATAACAGTGCACCAAAACCAGCTAAAACCGGATCGGACGACGTTTTCCTCCGATGTTCGGTTGGCCGACCCACCGCCGGCCACGAGATTTTATGAAGTTCCACCTGAAGAAGGGTCAGCATATCCATGCCCAAGACCAGGCGCTGAGGACAGCGCCTCATTAAGGGAGGGGGCGATGTAACAGCGTCAAAATCATTATGTATATTGTGTTAATGGATTTTGTTTTTCCTTCTATTGCAGGGCGATCGATAGTAAATGCTTTAGAAGAGGAAGAACAAGCCTTGCACGCACTGAGCCTGCAGGATGACGCATAAGACTGTTGGTAAACGAACCCCCCTTCTGTACATTCCCGCGAATTTTAATTTTTAAAATAATAAATCACTGGTGGTTCCATTCCTTGTTCTCCCTGTGTTGTGAAGTGCTCAGTTTAGATCTTTCAGCTCGCTCCAGTGACTGCTGAATACACGAGTTACAACGAATTCGGTTACGCCTAGTAACCACGCTTGTACACCTTTAGCACGATATCGGTATTCTTTCGATACCACGAGATCGCCAGCAAATACGTCTCGACTACAGCCATCATCTGCCTTCTGATATTGACCTACAGGGATCTTTTTGGTTAACTGGCACGTAGTCTTGTTGCGGTGTTCATAGTAAAGCTCAACTCGACTCCACGCTACAATTGGTGAGCCAAATCTGGGAACACGTCTCAACCTCGGTCAAATCTTCCAAAAAAGGCAATTCGCTGAGTCTATTGTTTATCTATCCACGTCTGTCGTATATTTTCATATTAATTTTTAATATATAATATACTCGACATGACGGATAACGACAATAATAGTATTAATATAATAGACTACGATCTCAGGCGTTTTTCATTTGCGTGACGATATATTCCACGCTTTATTTGAGAAATTTCCCCAATTAACTATTTTCACTAACCCGGCTGCTTGGTACGGAACGCGTACTCACTACCGCCTACCTCCCAGTATCAAAAGGTTTAGTTGAACAGTTTCATCGTCAACTTAAAAGTGCTCTTCGAGCACACGAAAACGACAATTGGTACGAAAACTTATCGCTCGTTCTTTTGGGTATCAGAACGAGTTTGAAGGGAGATATCCAATGTTCCGCCGCTGAACTTGTATACGGCACGACATTGCGTCTGCCTGGGGAATTCTTCACACCACGGAGCAGTAATGATTTCGGTAAATCAGACTACGTCCATCGACTGTGTGTATTTATGCGAACACTGCCTCCGGTGCCGACTCGAATACAACATCGACAGGTCGCTCTCCCTCGAGAGTTATCTACCTATTCACATGATTTCATACGAGTAGACTCTGTACGCAAACCTCCACAACAGCCTTACGAGGGGTCTTTTCGCGTGATCTCTCCTCACGAAAAGGTCTTCAAGGTCGATCGACATGGCCGCGTCGAAATTGTCAACATTGATCGTCTCAAACCAGCACACGTCGATGACAGTGCTCTATATGATAACTTGTGACCCAATGCTAGACCTATCAAACCTACTAGCGGAATCTCTACATCTACCTCGGATCCCACGCTAGATACATCAGTGTCCTCATTCCCACGTCCCTTTCAACAGCACGCGTCATCTGCACTATCTACGGGCGAGACTTCAGTGTCACGTCCAGATCAGCAGACCACGCCGCCCTTGACCTCGAATGAGATTTCAGGCTCACGAAGTACGAACGAGACTACCGTCTCACGTTCCGGTCGCCGAGCACGCTTACCCGTACGCCTTCGCGACTAACCTCACAGTCAACAACGGATACGGTGTAGGACTATTTCTATAGTACACGCATGCTACACTTTTCTTTTTTTGATTTCTTTTGTATCGTGAGCCCACGTCTCCGACCATCTCCCGTTTGTTAACGTCGACTTCACTCAACCTTGGCGAAAGCTGACCTAATCACCCACGCTCTTGTCAACGCACTCAGTCGATAACCTGGTTTCGAATCTGTCTGCATACGTTTGGTTTCGCGTTTTGTCGTTATGGTCGCCTCCGGTTTTTTGGCTCAACGTGGTTTCGTCCTACGTCTGCAGCGTTTTCTGGGCCCTACAAACGCAATCTTCAGATACTGGATACAAACCACTCTAGTGTGGTATGCTAATTCGAGCAACATTTACAGCATAATTCTTCTGTTGGGCATGGTAAAAAACATAAGGTTTAATTTGATGCGTATGATCCAGAGAGGTTCTAATTTGAATTGTTCGGCATCTTTGGTGATAATTCTTGTTGTCGGAATACCCCAAAAACAGCTTTGGTAAACCTTTTTTGAACACCTTTAATTTTAATCAGGTTATTATGTCTGTAATTACTGTAAACTAAAATACCATATTCAAGAATGGGTAAGATACATTTTCTGTATAATAATAATTCCGATACGATATTGTTGAAGTTTATCATAATGAATCCGATGAGCTTTCTAGCTTTGGATACTTGAAATGCAATGTGCTCGGAAAACTTCAAACTGTCGCTATATCTTAAACCCATGTCACGAAAAGTGTTGAGAGGTTTCAGTGTATGTTTGTGTATAGCCAGATTTAAGTTGAAGATGCCACAGGTATTTGGAGTTTGACAACAAGAGACGGAAATACCAAAATCTATTCCACATCAGAAGTGAATTTTCGACATATTTTCATACATTTACTTTTTTATCATTTAACTCAACATTAATTTCTTGTTCAAATTTGGTCGATTCATAACTCATTAGTCTATAAATTGTCGTTGAAGATCAATCCTATAAAATCGTAAGAATAAAAATACAATAACCAACAAGAATAACTTTATTACTAAATTCCTTTCTGACAGACTGATAATTATTCTCTATCCGCAAAGTGGGAATCGGAGGGTATGTATGACAACCGGTTTTCAGTGACACAATAATAGGCTTCAATTACATGATGGATAACGATTTAGCGTTTGAATGAACGAGCACTGTGTCTGAGCTTTGCAATGGATGTACATTTAGCTGATGAGTTTAAAGTAGAATAAAACATGAGTCACAAATTACTTCCCTAATCACTATTGTATACATTTCGAACGCTCTTTATTTGTAGACATTGATGACTTTTGGTATATCTGAAATATATGAGCGTACCCTACACAAAAAAATGAAAACTTAGCATATGGTAATCCAGTATTGACTACGTTCTTAATTCATAGTACATTTGTGAGAAAAGTACTCTTTTGGTTACACGAGACCGCAGCAGTATTCAGTATGACATATAATGTTAGATTGTCATATAAAAAACCTGATTATCTAATCTATTTTAGTTTCATTCCCACAATTGAATAGTTTTGGATGTGATTATCTTATGTGAATTAGCCACCAGATAGTAACTGATGTGGTACTCATTTCAAATATTCGTTGGAGGAATACAACATAGGGAATAGACTATTAACACTGTTAAGGTAGCTATTTTGGTCATCGTAGGACGTATTGTATTAGAAAAACACAATCTGATTATGACCGTTTGAAAATGTGAAGTTTAGTCAGCGGCATGTGCGGAAAATATTCTTCTCTTTTATTGATGGACTAAATTGAAGGACCATTGGTTGTTCTGTGAGGTCTATTCTTCATTATTGTTTGAACAGTTATCCTACACGTTATACTATCTTGTATACAAAAAATGACTGTCTTCGCTCTTTAGCAGTATATACAGACATTTGTCTAGTGGTTTCATTTATTGGGATCGTTTGGTTAATCAGTCCGATTAAAGATGTTTCCAAATACACGATGTGCACTTATTTTGTTTTAAGGAATAACAGTTTTTGGGTTGTAAGCAGCTTAAGAGAATCCACGGAAGTTTACGAACGGGAAGAACTGAACGAAAGTTCCACAGGTAAACCATCAATACAGTTATCTTAGAATTTACCAAGCTCGTTACATCGTCATCACAGTGATTAATCTACACCCATGTTAAGTCCGATCCCTAGTGTAATATTGCAGTAACTGATACTCCTTTCGGGGTTTTATCAAGATTAGTGTTCCGACTAGTACGAAACCTAGGACTGAGACATTCTGGACATTACTATTATATCAATCCGTTTAGTCATAATTTGCCTGATATTTCAGAGATCAGTATGTCATAGATCTAAATTCTTCTACAGACACTGTTCATGAACCTAATGGAGCATAGTTCGTCTTAGTTTAAATAAGCCTTACTAAATAATCTATGACCAGTTTGTTTGTGAAGTACCGATTTCTGCAAGTATTCCTACCACAGCATAATCGATGTTAGTATCCCACTTCATGTAGTTATTTCCCCCCAGTTCCAAATTAACGGTACTTTTGCTTACTCTTTTCACTTAGAACAATGATATACACAGCAAATTACAGTAGTAATTTCCCCATGGCTTGCATTAGTAACTGGTCTTAAAAAACCAATCTAAACTCAGGTCCTACAGAACGACGGTTTTGTCCTAGGATGGGGCTCTTCAATGACTAACCGAAATTAAACTCAGTACCTTCAGGTTTTGTGGCAAGCGTCCAATCTTCGGAACACAACTGGTATGCAGTCCTTTTTAAAACACTCACTTATAAGCAACATATGTGCAAGTTTTTACAATGCTAAACAAAACATAAAGTGAGATTTCCGAGCAGCGGTGGTTATTTAACCAAGACGAATCTCCGATGTAAACTATGAAGTTCGACAGTATCGACGAACCCCATACGGTAGTGACTAATTTCTTTCAGCATTCTTTAATGCTGAATGGTCTTTCGACAGAATTATGATTCGTAGTTAGACTAACTAGGAACTAATTAGCTCAGGACCGATTAACTCATAATTAGATGTAGATCGCACGTTTTATCGTTTTTAAAAAAGGTGATCTTCATCGATAACGTATCTCACGTGCAGTTAATTTGACCCGTCTTTAGTCAATACTATGGACTGGCAAGATTGATGAGATTTGATATTTAAAAAGCACTTCATTTTTCCTTATTATTTCGGGTACAATAGTGACAACTTTTGTCAAATGCACCAGCAAAAAGATTAAATCTATAAAACTAGATTCACTTCGTATTGTTTGACTTGTATCTTCCCATTGAGGTTATTGGCATATGTGCATACTGTGCGTATGCCTTTATGTTGCCCTAACTCACAAGCTTTCTGTAAGCGATGATCGATGGTGGCTAGCAGTGGAATCCAGGACGCGCATTTCGTCCTACTTGGGACTCGTCAGCTGGATGTACCTGCATCTTAGATTTGATGTTCACTCACGGACTCGAAACTAGTACCATTCGCTTCGAACTCCATCGCGTTATCGACTCATCTACTGAGTCCTGGTAGCCACTTGCTTGTGCAATTGCACATTACTTAAAAAACGCTTGTGGTTTAAGGCAATATCGAGGCATACGCACAGTATGCACACATGCCCATAACAGACTGATCAATTGCAGTCCTAAACATCAATGGGAAGATTCAAGTAAAACAATATCAAGTGAATTTAAATTCACCCCATTGTACAAGCGAGTGGCTATTAGAACTCAGTAGATGAGTAGATAACGCGACGGCGTTTAAAGCGAATGGTACTGGGTTCGAGTCCAAGAGTGAACATCAAATCTAAGATGCAGGTACATCCAGCTGACGAGTCCCAAGTAGGACGAAAGGCGCGTCCTGGATTCCACCGCTAGCCACTAGTCGTCAATGTATAGAACTAGGTGTTCTGGTAAGTGCACGTTGTTGGAATTCGTATTACTGATGCAAATGTTAACATGAAATTCTGGAAAACTGTTGGAAACGTTAGATCTCCAGAACTCACTTGGAAAAGGACCTAATTTTATCTAGAAACTCTGAGCTTCTTTGTTTTCGTGCCAAATCGCTCTTGTCACCTTCATGTCGTATTTCCCACTTGGTCCGTTGTGTCATTTATTATGCCATTTTGTAACTCCCCCGAAGGACGGTTTTGTGCTGTATATATAGATTTTGATTTGTTTGGCTGTTTGCGGAATTTACTTCCCCTATACGAAGTTTGCACTTCTTCCTCTAGTTAATGGGGCTGGGACACATTAAATAGCTAGTTACTGGTTTTTGGCCACCGAGTCTTTGTTGCGTTCGCAGTCTAAGTGAACACGTAATCACTTCAAACCTAGCAAATTTGGCGACGGAGTTGTTGCAAACGTGGACCTTTCTCAAAAGTAGAATTATATCTCGACCAACAGCTAAAACTAATGCAAATGTTAGTAGATGCTGAGCTTACGCCTAACACACAACCAAGCACCTCTAATACTACTTCTGCACCGTCAGTTGATGGTACTGAGAATAGCAACTGAGAGTTTCATTATGATCCTGATTTCCATGTCACATTAGATATGTGTTTCAAACCTAGCGAAAACTTTAATTGTTAACTTATTATTCAATTAAGTAGTGTTATGAAAATAGACGAAATATATCGCAGGGCTTCTGTATAATCCCTCTTCCTGCAAAATGTAAATTGTAAATACTGTAGGAAACAATTTCCTACAGGTTTAACTAAGCTATTCTCTAAACTGTCGAATACAGAGTCTTGCTTTAGCCAAAGTCAGAACAAGTAAGCTATTTGGCCTGATAAACTTTATCTGTTTCTAAAACATAAATTACACACCGTTAGAATACAAAATAAACACTACCGTCTATTAACGTAGGGAAAACAGAGACATGATTAACATACCGAACAGTAATCAGAGAATAGGAAAAATGAGTCAGCAAAGCGAATATCGTTTTATAATGAACATAAAATAAAAGAAGCTAAAACTTCTTACAATATTTCCGACTCAGTCTATCTAATGCCATAAGGTTAAACAGTCTTGTTCACATTCACATGTATTGAGATACGTGAAAAACAAATTAAAAGTGAGAATTAGGCTTTCGGTTCTCTCGGTATTTTATTCCACCAAGCATTCCAACATAATTGTAGCGGTAATAAATCATTATTGTATTTGGAATTAAGGCGTAAATCGAAATCTGCTGAATAACCTAAGAAATCCAAATATTTATTTATAGAGAGTAGAGGTAGTAAAAGCTTGGGCAAGACATTTCGCATTAAGTCTTTTTGTTGCAAATCTTTTTCTTTCAACTTGGCTGACTTGAATGTTTGTGTTGAGAATGACTGCATTATTAATTCCGAGCCCAAATGTGAAACACGTTTAGCATGATAATGACCTAAAGAAGCAATGTCACATGTTAATTTTTTTATAGGTTTATCAGCTGTACCAGTCATCGAAGGATCATTACGTAGAAAACGAAGTACATGTTCTTGAGTTAAGTTATGCTACGGATAGAAAAAACCACAAAATAACAAGTATGTTTGCTAAGTAATAGAAACAGAAAGCGGTATAAAGCTATTACATTACGTGGAAAACTATTGCGACAAAGCTATGAATCGACCATTTCTTGTTCCAAGGTCATATAGCGAGAGACAAGTCTAGATGAACTATTGCGAGCAAGTGAATTGTTCACCTAGCAGAAGCCACTGCACACGTACCTTTACCTTGGTCAATGCAGCTACTTGATTTGAAAGCATCATTAGTACTAGAAAGTCTTATTCTTATCGTTGTCGTGGTATGAAAGAAAGCTGCAAAGGGCTGGCTTGTGTTGCTCCTTCACGACTCCCTGGCTGAGGTCCGAGAGATGGTGTAACAGTGGCTAGAGACGTTATCAGATATGGCTCGGAAGTGGTTGCTTCTTCCTTAACTGAAAGATTTCTTCTGATTTTACCTTTTCGTTTCCCCCATTACTATTACACTACCTTACACTAATCTGGTCGTTATTGTTCTTTTTTTATAATTCCCTACGCTCCTGACCTTTTTTCCCTTCTCTTTAAATTCTCATTGTTTTGTGTAGCGCATATATATTTGGTGCTGCCTTGTACCAATATGTGTTCAAATAAACAAATAAATAACAGCCATAAATAAGAATGACGACGTAAGGAGCGGCTTGAAAGTGTAAATTTGCAAAAAAGTCACTAATGAGATGAACAGAACCTTAACTACTCATCTCAGTAAGTTAAATAACAAGAGGAAACAGATGCATCTCTTTGATCGAGGTTTGCGATCGGGTGATATTACAGAAGCCAATTACTTTTAAAATTAGTTGTGTTAACTCCAGAAACTTTAAACTGAAGTCTAACAAGATAAATTCAAAGGAAATCACATTATCTGATGAATACATACTTCAGTAGGTCTTTTATTATGGTTTTTGTATAAGATTATGGATATTCAAACTTACATAAACCAAATGGCGATGCGTTTCCGACATCGCATACTTGTCCACTTCAAAAGAACCCAACATGAAGCAGGAAATTAGTTGAATAGTCCAAGCATTTTGGTTTCATTTGTTAGGTCACAAGTTCGGATCCCACCCTACCTACTTTGATTTGATCAGCCAGGTGATATCACCAGTCCATACATAAAAACCGTGACTCAAATGTAAGTATATAAACTTGTCTGCGGTAATCAAAATCCAGGGAACAAGTATTCCAATCAATGTAGTTTGGTTTGGCCTTCTAATTATTGTGTTAAGTTAACAACTACGAAGAGGATCAGACTATTGTTGGAGTTTGTATGATGAGTAACAAATTTTTGCTTAGAATACCCAGTTTGTTATTCCCCAAAATGTGTTATACACCCACGCCTATAAACAGTTTAGTATTTACATTTAAAATTAAGAATGCAAATATTCACCTTGTTGCTGAACATACTTGATTTATTACATCCAAAGGAAATAGTAGAACATTCTTATGCTGAGCTAATAAAACTGAACTACGTAACATATTCACCATTCCCTGAGCCCGTCCAAAATGATTTAGTAATGGGTTTAATGAAGTCGTTTCAAATCCTACTTGTTACAAGGTAAAATTGACGTATTTAGTCAGAGAAAGTATGAAGTGTGCATAATCATAACAATAAATGAATATTAAAAAAGTCACCTTATGATGAAAATTGTATTCTATAAATCATATAAACTATTATAGAAAAAAGAGGATATTTAACTGTAATCAATAGGAAAAAACATTTGTTCTAGGTTTCTTTTTAGTTGGTAACCATCATCATAGAGTATCCGCAGTCCTGGGGGACACTTTCTGCATAGGATTCAAACTCGTGTTAGCGAAAAAAATTACTGATCAACATGAGATTGATATCGTTTAGAACTGAGAAATCTGCAGTGACATTTGAGTATTCAGTAATATCATTCTTACCTAGTCCTTAGTGGTGATTGAATCCTAATAATCAAGCTGTAATGTAGCGATTGACCAACTGATAAGCGTACACAAAGAAGCACTACATACAAGGTTCCATAAGTTTCCAGAAAAGCTAAATAGCAAGGTTTTTCAAAATTATGTGGTTAATTTTAGACCTAATATTAGCTACCAAAAGGTTTGGGCTGTCATCTGGCGCAGATACATGTGCATAACACGTCGTTTCTACGGTTTGAATCTCAATTTTTTGTGATAAGCTTTTAAGATTATAACAGAATAAGGTAAACCAATTACATTGCTATTGCAAATCGGACTTATCATTAACTTTACGAATCACTTGTAAAATGAATTCAGTCAGATAAAAAATGTGCCGCCGACTTATAAGTAGTTTTATACAGTAATTTTTACTTCGAGCAACTTGCTATTCTGACTAAATAAGTATAGTTTTATCTTTTAGTGACATTACATTCCAACGACTGAAGACAGCTTTTCTATCTTGTAGCCATGCATTAATGGTTAAAATGCGTAACATCAAACTTCTAGGTAGAAGAATCAGATTCAATTACACCTACAACGGTTAAAGCTTTAGTAGTAATAGTAATAGTGATAGTAGTAACGGTAGTAATAAAAGTGATAGTAGTAATAGCAGTGGTAGTAGCAATAGTAGTAGTATTAATACTAGTAATATAAGCGGTAGTAGTAAAAGTATTATTAATAGTAATATAAGTAGTAGTAGTAGTATTAACACTAGTAATATAAGTGGTAGTAATAGTAGTATTGGCAGTAATAGCAGTGGTAGTAATGGTAGTATTATTAGTAACAGTAGTATTATTATTAGTAGTAATAGTAGCAGTAGTATTAATACTAGTAATATAAGTAGTGGTAGCAATAATAGTATTATTAGTAATAGTAGTAGTAGCAGTAGTAGTAATAGTAATAGTAGTAATAGCAGTAATAGTACTAATAGTAATAGTAGTAATCGTAGTATTAGTTGGCTTATAATTAAGCACACGGAATAGTCAAGTGTGAAAATCAGGGCAGGTGGAGTAGTACTCAACAGAGTGGAGAAAGTTCATACATGAATAATTAAAAAACTGTATGATGAGATACCTTTAATACTAGAAAAATCTAGGAATTTCATAGAACCAGTATAAGTCAAACTTATATATAAAAGATTAATTAGAGGAAATAAATATATATGGGAGCTTGGAACTGTATAAATTGAACGTGTTTGCAAGAACATTGTTCTTTAAGCCAAATCCAGAGGTTCAGTAGAAGTTAGAATCTGTGGTAAAAACATCATACGTGAACCACTCACTTACCATAAGCCTCAGATAGTAGACAATGAATCGGGACATAGACATCATCAAAATACGCTTCAGCCGCTTTGCAAGTAGGAAAGAAAACATTATTGAAGTGTCGTTCCTGTTTAAGTAATTTATAAAATTCAAAACACTAGCGAAAATGGATTCAAACCCTTGAATTGATGAGCTGATAGAAGCGTTGTTTCGATAATACCAGACCTGAAACTGACTAGTTATGAATAAAGGAAAAGTGCTCAGGATGGTACTTCTTTGAGTTCCCGTTCGAGAGGAGTGTGGTGCGGTGACGAATCATTGGAGCTATCAAATAGATGTTCTATAATCTCCCTCCAAAACTGAAACCGGTATTTGGCTTGTGCCAGATTTTCTGATCGGTCACATATCTTAAGTGTAAAAAGAAACAAGTTAATACTGAAGATATCAATACTTGAGCTAGTTCCACATTGAAAGCTCTTAAGGCCAAAGCAAAGTTACGTCTTGAACCAGGTAGCAACAGTGAACACAGATAGTTTTCGTAATCATACTTTCTAAGACCATAACGACAGAATTAACTGACAAACCGAACAATACTGAGACAATAAGGTTTTGTTTTTGCATTGACAAAACGAATCCTGGAAGGATGAAGCATTCACATGAATAAACAATCTGGATTAAAAACATGAAGTTGATTGCATAACTAAGATGTATATTTTGTCAGCAAAAATAACCATTCAATCTAAAAAAATAACTGACTAAAAAACGGGAAAGCACAATTTCCTACTTTTAGGTGGGTATGAATACATTATCAAGTAATTACAATACACTAGGACTGTCAGAAATTTGAACAGTTCTTTATACACTTAGACCATAAAGATGCTGCTTACGGCTTTTTACAGTACCTGATTTGGTAAAAAGACCAGTTTGTATCATGTACCGAGTTTAATATTAGTGAATGAGGTCACAGTTTGGAATCCCTTAGAGTGGATTATATCCATCGAACATTCTATTGCACTACGTGTGTTATTGTACTTCTATTGGTCGTTATGACTGATACTTAATTTTTCTTCTTTAATAGTAGTGTAACTTGACAAAATACAAATGTATCCTAGATTTTACATTCGAGAGAATCAGATAGGGACAAAGCAGCTTGACCATGTCACTTAAAGGGTTTCATAACACCAGAACCGGACAAAAACACAAAGATATCAGCCTACAACGTAACACTGTGAAACGAGAGAAACTCATATTGGTATATATCGGCTGCCAGAGAAGAGCTAGCTAGACGAAATCCTAGAGATCATGAAACAAGGTGGCTTGAAACGCTACGCACAACGACTCGGGATAAAACTACTGGTCCCACTGTGAACTTATTTTACCAGGTATCTTTTAGTACATGAGATTTTTCTGAGGAGGATGAAAGCCATAATGCAAATTAACCGTGTAGAAGTGACATATGCAGGGAGTGTTCAAATGACAGCTATACCGTATAGTCTCTGTAACTAATAGTGAAACCTGTATATGATTTGCTTATAATACATAAGTAGTAATCAACATTTACTAAACTTGTAAGTACTGAAGCATGACTTCCAGTGTGCTTTCGTATACATGGATGAGTTGAAAGTAAATTTTTATAATGTAACTAAGTTTGACAAGGATCTGTGGGCAGAACCCCAACCTCCTGATTTTGGGGAGAATCTTATGTCATGGGGAAGCTGCAACAAAAGATCTTAGTGTAATGCGACGGAACCGCGAGATCTCCCTTAGTCTGGATTTTTTCCCAAAAAAATTTCGAGTTATCTTAGCGAAATTCCCAAAACTTCTGGGGTAATTCTGGGTTTTCCCAATATCTCTTTGAACTTTAGAGAAAGATACGAATTTTCATGACTTTGGGGGAAACCCAGAAATTTCCACAGAATCTCCTTAAAGTATTTGTCTCTAGATATCTGGAGATTGGGACTGATAAAATTATAGTATGTAAATGAATCATATCACTACTCACAAAAGAAGTTCTAACTACACTCCATATAGCAACACAAATACTATAATAACACAGGGCCAAGTCTACAGACGACATCCTGAACAAACATACATTCACGTCAGTACTAACGTTATGATGTTCGTCAGACAACCTTGACAGATTCCAAGGTTGACATTGAACAATCTCAACTATATTAAGGCCGAACTGTCAAGATTAAGAAATAGTTGCAAGGGTTGAAGTCATATCACGAATTGATATGAGGTATGAATCGAGGATCTTGTGTAGATCTGATATTCATCATTTTTTTCGATTCCAGTAAGTGTACTATATCTACCATTTTCGAGAATTTTCCCATTCATTTAGTCGGTCAGTGCTCCATAGAAAGGAGTGGTTTTCATTCAGGATTTCATTTCAGTCGTTTACAACCATCCACATATGCCTTTTATGAATTGAAACGGTGGCACATTCCATTTTGCCGGACGAGATAAGCAAATAAAGTGAAAGCTACAGCTTGAGAAGAAATCTTCAGTTGAATTCATTCTTTAATATACAGCATTCACACACTAAATAGGCGGATCAATACTGTGTATGCGTATGCACATATGATGCCTATTGAAGATAGATGCGCAACACGTGTCCTATCTTCTGTGTAGCCACATAAAGTCAATATATATTGTTGGTTTCAGATAAAGTGAAAGTTAGAGTGAACTTTGGATGCGTTTTACTGATAGTTGTCGTCAGTATCTTGGCTTTCTATCGGAAACAGTCTTCCTACGCAATGCATCTAGGTTGTTGAGAGATAGTGACCTCGAAGGAAGTAGTCTACATTATGCTCCTCCTTAACTTGGAGTATTACCACTTGACATTTACGAAGACTGAATGTCAAACCATTACTGTTTGTCCATATTATATTAGTGGTTAAGAGCAAGCTGATAACCTTCTTATAGGACCAAAACACTAAAGATTACGTAGTCGGTTAATTTGTTATTTTGTGTAGGTATAACACTCCCTCTTCTTTCGTGCTAATTGGTGAAATGTTTGTGCGTTTTGAGATAATCTAAGTCGATTAGTGGGGTTCACCATCTAGTTCAAACAACGCTCTCTGTTTGTAGTAGTAATCCAGCACTTCGTTCTACTCGAGATGTTGATTTATCCGGATTACCAAGTAGACTCTGGAACGTTTCAGAGACAGCTTTGGAAACAACGCTTTATTTTGTGGAATTAAGGGTTCATTGTAGTTCTTCCGTAGTGACATATAGGTATAGTAGAAATATAGTACTCATCCATGATATTTGATGCATTTCATCATTATCCGAACAGAAACCGTTCCATTTTTAATACAAATTTGTTATTTCCCCGAAAACTATAAGTATGTTAAACGCTGGTTATACTTTTTTTGCAGATTTCGGTTCTTTTACTCTGTGGAAACGATCTTTCAGATTCATGTAAAAAACTTTAGTGCCGAAACAATATATGCATTCGGTAGATGTTCTAGGTTGAAACTAATGAACAAGATATGTGACGGTGACGTTGTCTAATCGCCACTAGATGCCACCAATTACCTGAAAATTTACTAACATAACAAGAGACGAGAGTAAAGAAATCAGTGTACATACACGAGCTTGTAGTGACCTACTTTTGTCAACAGAACGCGATTGGTTCGATGAAAACAATTATTATTATAACCAATTGTACCAGTGATTGTTTTATTGTGCTCGTTTGTTTAACTGTGCTAATAACAGCCATTTTAGTCTTCCATTGTATTCCATTGCTTTTACGCGGTTTTCGAGTACGCACGTATCTTATCTTGCCGATCGCACCTGTACTCCTTTGGCACGATCTCGGTATTCTTTCGATACCACGAGATTGCCAACAAATATATACGACTACTACAATCATCTGCCTTCTGATTTTTGGCCTTTCGGAATCTTATTGGTTAATTGGCAAGTAGTCTGGTAGCGGTGTTCATAGTCAAGCTTAACTCGACACCACGCTACAAGCTCATCAAGAAGAAATCTTATAGTGATATGGACGGGTTTGACCATTCGGGCTCGGTCACTCTATGCAGCCCACTTCTTTTCAGTACAACCCAACGTGTTCTTCAGAATTGCTGAACAGCAAATTACTGACTGTCATGTTAAGACCAGTCAGTATATACAGATGTGTGACTTCCACGTAAGATCTCCTAGGCAAATATACAGCTTTCGGGATAGGTCCGTTTTTCTAGTAGCAAAGATTAATGCACTTAATACTAACCCTAACGTCAATTTTACAACTCCATCCTCATCATTTTTTACTCCGAAAATTGATTAGGCATGGGTTGATAAAGTATTTATTTATTAAAGTTTCGTGGGAGTTTTTTTATAATGATGAAAGTTTCAAATTTACAACTTAGACAAATAGGTGGTCTGGTGGTACTAACAAAAATATTTGATTCTGCGTAAGATACTAAGGAACTTTCCACAATCGAAAACTCATGTTGTCAATACTACTTCACTCGTCTGATTTACAGTGATAATCAACGAATTCATTAGGTGTGATGCCTTTGTAGTATGTGCTACTGATTTCGACAGGCATAAGTAGCATGTATCAGCAATGAAAAGTGAAATGCCTGAAGGTAGAAGATTAAGAAGATCGAAGAAACGTGAGAGAGACCAGACAATGATTAGCGCGGGTCTAAAAATAGCAGCTTTTGTCAATTAGAATGACTCATTTTGATATCTTACAAGATAAACCATCGTGTGACAATCTGCCGAACAGTCTACGGTTTTCAGGAAGAACATTAAATCAGAACAATATTGCACTGACTACTATGAAATCCTACATCACGTCAATTATATTAATTAATATTAATATTATCATCAATACTTATAATAACCAACAGCATATTTAACAGTTTTGAAGACAGACTGTAGTTCTTAGAATTCCTTAGAATTTAGCTCGGATAAATTAGCGTATGAATGCATACCGTCGGTCACGCCAGTCGTTTTGGCCTGTTGAAGTAAAGTTGTATGCTAAGCATTTACTTTGTTTTCTGATATGTTTCAATTTTTCAATAAGTGAGATGCAGCGGTAAAGAAGGCTTGAAAATTATCTATGATCAAGAGAGTCTGGAGGGAAAGGACACCGCGGGTACTATTGTAAGATTGGAGGGTGTTAAAAGAAGGCTTGAAAATTATCTAAGATCAAGAGAGTCTGGAGGGAAAGGACACCGCGGGCACTATTGTAAGATTAGAGGGTGTTAAAAGAAGGCTTGAAAATTATCTAAGATCAAGAGAGTCTGGAGGGAAAGGACACCGCGGGCACTATTGTAAGATTAGATGGTGGTTGGAGGTGGTCGACAGGAAACCGTGGACCCGGGTTTCGTGCTACTCGGCACTCGTCAGCAAGGTGTACCTGTAATCTTTGAGGGAACTGGTATGAATGAACTACACCGAGTTTAGAGATGTAATGGAACGACATTTACTGGGAGACAAAAACCAATACGCTAAGAGATTAGCAAATCCATATGCATTCAACGAACCGGTTATATGTGGCTTAATATTCCCCCACAAACTAGTAATCCATTCGAACGTCAAGAAAGACCTATTGTTCGGAGCTGAAATCTAGAGAACTGTTACAAGCATCATTAAAAATATACAAGTATTAACAAACAATTTCCCTCCGCACGATATTTTAATGTCCGCTGGTCGCATGCCATCAACAGTCTACAGTGGCAGGAAGCAAACCAGCTTTCGGCTGAGAGGAAATTAGGGAAAGACGCTGAAAGTGGATAAAAATACTGGAAATTACTGTTCAGTTGAATGAAGAATACAGGCCAAGCAGAAACAGGTTTAAATGAACATATTGCGCTTGTAGGCCTGTTTGTATAGGAGTTTAGATCCATATTCACTATAGATGAATGATCCGCCGAAGTGTCGTTCCATAAACTAGTTGACCTGCAGTGTATCCAATGTCAGCTTCCATCGCATTGCGAATAACTAGTAAGACGAGTGGAAGAGAGTTGGCCCGCTGTGAAACGTTCGCCCCTGATAGGGAAGCGTTTAGTTGTCGGAGGAAGCGTTCTGACAACCTGTTTGCTTGTGGGTGGTAGGCGGTCGTCCGGAAGCGAATAATTCCTAGTAGCGTTATAACACAACGGAAAAGTCAGATTCGAACTGGCGTCCGGGATCTATAGTGATGGTTGAAGGGCAGCCGAAGTTTGCTACGCATCGTTCAACGAAGGCGCGGGCCACTGTTTCACTAGTATTGTCCTTGATAGGTACTGCTTCTGGCCATTGAGTGAATTCAAGAAACTTGGTTAAATGATTAGCAATAAATGAACATATGTTTGAGGACGTTAGATCCCCAGAACTCACTTGGAAACGTCCTAATTTTGTAATTTTATTTTAAAATTTTGAATTTTCTTGTTTTTTGCACCAAAAGCCTTTTTTCACCTTCATGTTGTGCTTCTCACTTGGGGAAATTTTAATCGTTATTGGTCCGTTGCGTCTTTTAGTATGCTATTTTGTAACCCTCCTCAAGGACGGGTTTTGTGCTGTATACTTAAGCTTTGATTTTCGTCTGCAGTTATCGCTCGTGTTTCTGGCTTTTTGTGAGATATACCCCCCTGTTCAGACTTCGACTTCTCTCTCTAGTTAGCGGAGCCAGGACGCAACAGAATATCGAATTTGGTGGTCTTTTGGTCACAAGTCTTTGCACCGTTTGCAGACTAGGTGAACTCGTAATCGCTTCAAACCTCGCACAAAGTAATCCGTAACAGTTTGCTTACAGATACGAGAGAAGCACTTTAGATGCCATTGCTGCTCTACATCACAATATAGTGTTTAGTTTACAAAAGAGTGAGAAACATATCCGATGCTCTTTCCTGAACTATAATTCTGGTTTCCATTCTATACCCCCAAGCTCCCAACTTTGAGAAAAATCCCCAAATTATGCATAGCGCATTATTTCAGAATAACAATTAATATCCATCATATTATTAAACCTTAAAATAATAAATTACATGAGGAGTTGCGTTTTTTAGAAGCTGCTTTAGATGACCTAAAGTTCCGGGATTATTTCGTAGGTTGTCACAGGTGTTTGAACAAATTTAAAGTGGCAAGATTAAAGGAGCTCCTATGTGATGATCCTCGTAAATCAGCGAAAGTTTGTCTACGTTACCTGCTTTTACCGGAACTAGCGAACTCTTACACTTTGCACGGAACCCAAAGTAAATTCGGTATTGGTAAGTATAAATTTTACTTGACGGTTCAAAGTAAGTCCACACTATTTTAATAACATTTGTAGGTGCTCTGTGTTCCCGTTTCCAAAGTGCGACACGTCCGAAAAAGGATATAATACACGCCATGAGTATAGCAAACCAGGCTTTCTTGCGTGACGCAAGAGATAAAGTAAATAAACGTGGATGGCGATCTAAAGTAAGGGTGAGCTATAACCACTTCACATGTTTATTATAATACATATTGCACTTTTAATATTCCTTTGTGGTCAATATTTACAGTGATACAACTTTCGTCTTGTCCGTCTTGCTTTCAGCTGGCTTCGCAGGTTTTATCAGACGTAACTGTAAGTCCTTTGTTCGCATTATTAACAACATTGTAATACTGTTGGTACATCATCGACGTTTCACATATCTTGACATTTGATTATAAACTAAAAAGTTTTTTTTTATTTTTTAGAACATTGTGAATGATAGTTCAACGTCTACGTAACGTGCTTATGTTACAAAGCCATGAAAAAACCTTGTATTAATAAATGTTTTGTAATTTTATACATCGTAATAAACGTTTCAATGTGTCACAAATCAGTCTTTTAATAACAGCGATAAATCGATTAATGTTAAGTTTCTTTGGCAATGCGTAATTGACGAAAAATAATGTAACATTCCAGCAAGAAATGTACTTATGTATTCTCGCTAGGTTTTCCATGATGTCTAGAGATTTTCGTAGAACTTTTGCGTTAACAAAGTTTTGGAAAAAAACCCCAACGTTTGGGAATATTTTGGGTTTTTCCCCAAAATTGTGAAAAAGTTTGGGGTTTTCTTAATAAACGTAGGCGCACTTCCCTAAAGTGTAATAAGATTCTGGATAAATTTTGAGGTTTTTGTGTCATTTCCCCAAAGTTTATTATAGCGGTTTCTCCAAAATTTGGGTATTGGGCCAAGACGATTTTTACTTAACAAGTTATTCAGCGTCAATACTGACAGCTGGATAACCAATTGGCTATGTCCTTACCTCTCTGGAAGAAAACAGTACACTGAGTTTGGAGGGAAATGTTTAATAAGTCTACTATTTCATAAAGATGTACTATGAGGAGCCGTTTTTTCACCTATTTTTTCTGCGTCATCTGCCATCTTCCACAGAAAACACTTGTGTAATATGTGAATGATCTCATTATATGTATCGAGCGGCGGTTTATTGTTAATGGTCTCATACTTAATCCATCTAAATTTCAAGCTGTCAACTACAGCCTGAGACATGGACAGCATCTAAACATCATTTTGAGATCCGTTAAGGCTTCTACCACTGAAGATTCTTTGTTAAACACGGTGTCGAAGGTCAATTATCTTGCTGTTACTTTGCCTCTGATCTCTTTTGATCTTCTCATGTTTTACTGTCATCGAAGGAAGTTTTCCGTCTGACTTACTACACAAAGAGGCTGCATGCTTTTGAGATTACTTGACATTTACTATTACAATTTGTCAATCCCTGTCTGTTATCTATTATTCTTTACCGTTCTCAATTTTTCTTTCACAAGCTTTTGAGAAAAGACTTTGCTGTAATGCGGAGAATGCTGAAGGCAGTTATCGAGGTGTGTTGAATCATTCGATAGCTTTATTAAAATGGTTATGAATAGACATATAAAGTCTTTGAAACTACCGGCAGGTGTTATCTTATCAAATACTAACCATCCCCTTTTCTCATGTCTTTCTCCCTGTATATCTTCTGGTAGAAAGAGACGTAACTGCATTAAAATACATGCAAGCAAGCCAAGGTATAAAAGTTCTAATACCTAATCTAGCAAATATGTTCCGTGACGAACAGGTTGTTAGGGTTAACCTAGTCAATAACCTGTATTTTTAAACATGTCTTTAATTTGGAAAGTTGTACAGATTCAGATCGTTTTTTCACCTTTTGTCCTTTCTTTTTTTGTGAGAGAAACTTGTTGAAATACCTCGTTCTGCAAATTCTATATTGTAACAGAATACAATTTTAATAAAGCCACTAATAATAATAATAAACGTTCCTATTTAACATTTTCTTGTTTATGTTCTCAATAACTGTATGATATATTTATTTTAGCAGATTGTCATTTAATAATTGGATAATTATGACTTATAGACATATATTTAGTACTCCGAGTCTGAACTTAACGGCGTTCGAACTAGTACTTCTAGTTGAGAATCGAATGTTTCATTATTTAGGTTTAAGTGAATGCAGATATCAAAAGGGTGAAGGGCTGGTGGAAAGGATTGTCCAGGACGGAGTTGAATGGAAGATACTGGTAAGCGGCCTATCCCGCTTACAAATCAATGTTTAGCCATAATGTGTTAGATAATAAATAACATTGTTTATTTAGGCTATGCTATTATGATTGAAAATTAATTATAAACACTTGCCTGACTGCTTGTTTTTATTTCATGATTTCTGGGAATATTACAACTTTATAAAGTGATAAATTTAAATGTGAAATTTTTGTTTTTTTGCTTTATTTCGTACACACTCCTGTTACTAATTACTTGACAGTGATTTTATGGATTGTTTCGCTATGGAACAAGAAATCCTAGCGGAATCCTATATGCGAAATGCCACTGACATAGTTTTGCCAACTGCAGCATCGAATGCAGATATTCCATCCTGTCTTCATAAATCCATTCAGCATACTTCAATCAGTATTGGTTCCATGAAAGCTGGTGTTTATCAGGTAGGCTCATCAATCAGCTGTAACAATGGTCAAAATACTGGAGTACTGTCAGCGAATTGTAGTGAAACCTGTACTTCAAGAAGTTCTGTTAATCAATTCACAGCTTTGTCAGACGACAGGAGTAAGTTGTAATAAATGTTCTTAATAAACTTTTTCTTGCTTATTTTCCTAAATTGTAAGGTATATTGATTTTAGCGAAGTGCAATTAATTATTGAATAAACATGACATAGAGCCAGATATTTAGTACCTCTATTTGAAAGTTGAGTGTTTCATTGTTTAGGGACGGCTAAACCAAAACGTGGCATCAATGCTTGAAGTTGCTAACTTCTGGTCTGAGCCATGTTGGTAGATGCAGACTACTTGGTTGGGGTCCGCGTGACTATCGTAATCAATGGTTGGAGACTCTGGGTGATATGGCTCAGGATCGATCACAACGGCGTCGGTGTAGACACTCTCTGTCCTCTCTTAATTTATTTATCTTAACACATAGGTATTGGTACAAGGAGGCACCAAATACATATGCGCCACACGAATCTCAATTGATTTGTGTGAGGGCTGTGATTCTGCTCGGGTGCCCAAACCGAAGCAGGGTCCTCTCTTAAACTAAGAGATTAAAATCGCTTTCTTTCTACGAACTAATTCTTTCTTCCTGTACTATATCCTTATATGCAATCTTTCTTCTATATATTACCACCACTGAATTAACTACTTCTATGAATCCAGTGTTCATCTCGCCGTGCAAATGCGGTATGGCAACTTGGACCGATGCATATATGTGCTTGGTCCTACGTTGCAGCTGACTGACCCAGCTTTTAAACGTACGCTACAGGACTGCCGTCTTCTGGCCAACTTCCAAAGCAAAACTTGATTACTGGGAAGCTAATGCAACGTGACTTAGGAAAATCTGCCCAATCAAAAGAACAGTTCCATAAGACTTCTTACTTGTGCAGCCTAGCCTTCGTAAGAACTGTAGCTACCACAGCTTATCTTACTTTGTCCGAATACATTTCTAGCTATGGAAAATCCTGTAACAAGTAGCAGAGACTCAGTGCACACAGTGAAACTAACTCTGTACATTACCTTAAAAAATCGACTACCAATTTTACAGCAGCACTTTCCCATAGAACATGAATCGTTTGTTGCGCACAGGCAGCAGATATTTTGTTCGGCGACCAGTGTAGTCCACTGCCAGGCGTTTTATTATTGATACTGACCCAAAGATACCATTATATAAACATCATATAAAGTCATCGGTTAGTAGTAATACAATACAACCTTCAATTTATTTGGAAAATAGTCTACAAGGATAAAATGGTAATTAAACAGCATTCTATTCATGGATCCAAGGGTCAACGGTTTGTTTATATTGACATAGTTCTTGTGGAGTAAACCATAAGTTGATTTCCCTCTTAGCACTTTCAGTTGAGTCTGATCCGTGGACAACATTTCTTCCTACATCTTGGCAATAGTCTCCCCTTATTGATCCAGGACAACTTGCTTCAGGTTTAGTAGCACCTAACATTGTACGTCCGTTCTCAACAACCTAAAGTAAAGAAACATGGTTAGTAGAAAATGAATGTTTGGTAATACGCAACGAAGAAATAACAAGTGGTAGAGGTTAGAAGCTTTCTCCATAGAATTAAAAGCACAGTAGATGTGGTCGACAGTAAGAGGATACTAGGTAGACACTGAATTAACTGTGAGACTTGTTCACACAGAGTGAGGTTTAAAGAGTTACAGTTTATGTTGAGTAATACTTCTGATACTGTTTGCTTAATCTAGCAGTCCTGATGACAAGACTTTTAGGATTATCGGTTTAGTGATCTTTGTACATTGAAGTTAAGAACGGATTTTATATCTAGCTTTCATCCTGCTGGTATAAATCGCCTTAGATGTATCACTACAAAATCTTAAAGTTACATGACAAACGAACAGAAAAAGAACAGTTGGTGCTAACATAAAACTTCAACTTAATTTTGATGGTCTGTCGTATTCGTTGAGTGGTAAAAAAAGCACTTCCGCTTATTACGGTATTGCATTAGGCATACATATTCAGTTGAAAGTCATCGTGAAGATTGGAAAACTGAAGGAGTGTGTGGTCATACTTGATGTCAAAACTTTTGTTTGATTTCGCAAAACTTCTCAGTCCATATGCAGATAACCAAGTTACAAAACCTGAATTGTGTTGTGAGCCTTCAAACTAAATTGAGAAGTGAAAACAAGAAAAAATATAGACATGTTTTCGCCTCTTCGTCGTATGTCCCCACACGTCCTGGTACGGACGAGAGTGGGGAGAGTCCGCTTTCCCTCTCGAAATACTCTCATACGGCCACGCGTATACAACCTCTTCCAGGGACGTCCTACTCACTGCCTTCTCGTGGCAGAGGTGTTTACGAAAATGAGAGGACGAAAAGCGAATGTACGGCGCTTCAACCGGATCCCAAACCAACGGTGTACATGGGCTCCAGTATCCTGATGGAACAAATGGCGTATGAACCAATCGTTGGTCACCGGCTACCATGGGACTGCATCTCCTTACGATGCTCCACTGCCTTGTGGGTCAGACGTTCAGGTCGAAGGCTCGGGGTGTGACCCCCTAAGAAAACCACCTGGTTTGGTTTAGGCACCCGGGCAGTATCACAGCCCTCACACATATCAATTGATATCTGTGTGCTGCATATGTATTTGGTGCCTCCTTGTACCAATATCTGTGTTAAAAATAATAAATAAAAATAAACTCTTCGTCGTATTCGCATACGCAATCATTGACTGCAATTCTGAAAGGATTTATGAAATATAGCTTTCTGCCCTATTACAAAAAGCTAAACGCTTGGCTGCAGTAATTGTAGTAAGAAACTTCAGCGATCAAGTTGGTAGTTTAAACCAGAGCAAGACAATCAGGTGGGTATCAACATTCAAGTTACCTGAACAGACAATGGCAACTTGCAGTCTTAATTATGCTCAGACAGCTACATGTGCACAGCAAGCACCAACTTTAAGTATAGGGACACTGTTTGAAATGGCGGACCCCACAATCGACAAATCGATCTTACAACCATCAGTGATCACTCAAGGGACCCGACATAAGACCGTCGATTATTTTGGAGGGCATGTCTAGACTGATAGTTATCGAACATGTGAAAGTGTTTGTTTTACTGGATAAAGAAAAGCCACGACAAAACCCTCTATAAAGTTCAAATTAATGACGAATACATCAAAAGTATATTTAAGGAACAACTAGAGGAGTAATTGGTCATTAGCCGAAGCAATGCCAACTCAGATGCGGGTCGACATTGCTTACACAGTCACGACATCGACAAGTGATTAGAATCAAAATGTTAGGAAGGCTCAAAAGGCTCTACTGAACCGACAGATACTCGGAAAGCCACGATGTAAGGCTACAAGCACGATTACGTAATCAAATGGTGGGCTGGTAACTCAGTGATCGTGAACAGCCTATGCGGAAGCAACGGAGAAAACGGGGGCGAAAGGCAACTGCAGACAAATCCTCAGCGAAAAACATTTAATACAAATTGAGTTTAGAGACCATCTATGGAAAAGACGAGACAATGAACCACCATTAACCCAGGCGACAGGGACAATGGGCAGAATATTGGAGACATATGTTTTCTCGAGGTGCCTACTCAATTCCCCAAGCAACATCAATGAGATGTCAAGAAGTCTCCTTGACGTTTCAGGAATCAGGGAAAGCCAAGCTAATTTGAGACGAGGAAGTGACAGGCCTTGATGGATTAACCCCGAAGACCCATAAGGATGATGGTTTATTTTCAGTCATTAGATTGAGATCATAGCTAGTCTCGACCACTCATTGCTTCAGTTTGTAACAGGATAAAACCCTTTTATGGTAACTACAGAAGAATCAGTTTGACACAGATTTTAAGACTTGACAATCACTTAAGGCTATACATGTCTCATGGAGAGAAATCTGGGAAAACCGGGCTGGTCTCATACCTAGATGTGTGGATAAAATATTCGCAATATTGCTCTATGTATAACTTCTATGTTTGGCAAATATTTGCCACGTCCATATAGATATACCCATGGACTCACAACCTCGGCTGTATTTATCAGCCTTAAGAATCCATTTTATTTTGTTGATCGTAAAATCTTGCGCAGTATCTCTAAAAGCATAACAAACAACAAAGTTAAATGGTTCAAGTTAGAATTTTACAAGCTCTAATCGAACACTACTAATGCAGTTAGAGCTCATTGCGGGCTGTCGTTGTAACTGATTACCTCAAGTAGTGTTCATCAAAACTGTCCACTTTCTTAATTTTAATTCAACTACCATAGACATGCTCTACGAATTTCCATGACCTTCGGGAAAACCCTAAAATCCGAAGATTGGGAGATATCTGGGGAGATGAGAAATATATAAAAGTTTTCGTCAAAGGTATCGCCTTTACTTACCTTACGCCCTTCAAATACCATTGGTACAACAGGTCCAGATGACATATACGCAACTAGTTTTGGAAAGAATGGGAAGGATTTCAGTGCCTCGTAGTGAGTCTGAAGCAGCTGTTCTGAGGCCTGCATCATCTTTATTGCAACAAGCTTATAGCCTCGCCTTTCAAATCGTTGTATAACCTCCCCAACAAGACCTCGTTGCACCCCATCAGGTTTGACCATTATGAACGTCTGTTCCATGATAAGATGACTGCCTCAAGTGAATTCGCGCCCGAATGATGCACATGAAAAGTGTATTCGAACAAAATCTCGACAATCGTTTATACATGCATGAACATTTTTATTACGACTGTAGTATTTCTTCATGTTTCAGCTCCATACAATAAAACTGTCTTTACGTTCATATTGAAAATTCTTTGGTGTTGGTTGGCAGTTGTTAATGGGAAATAGATTACTTGGAAACGCAGAAGAGTAGGAAAGATAACCATAACTAATGCCCGTTTACTTGATAAGTCCTTGGTGGACTCACAGACTACTCCAACAAAGTCCCAAAGTGAAGCCTTGTCAAACATTGTTGCATGTCACTCGCTCGACTCCCGTGATTCTGTTACAATGAAAAATAATCGTAAGATGCCAGTAGTTGATATGCAGGTTCTAACATCACGATCGAAGGCCGTGAACACGACTTCAAGAGAAGTTAGCCCCTTACTAGTTTAATTATTTGGAACTTAGAAGAGTCGAAAGACAATGATCCTGCTAAAAGACATGCACACAATCTGGAATTTGTGGAATCTGTAATAAGAAATGTACTACTTTGAAGAGGTTTCAGGGGTACATATCACGAAAGTAAATAGGTTGGGGACGGGACCCAACCAAGAATGATCTTGAAGTTGGTTCTCTGGAATATTGAAGAAAGAGATATAATATTGGAAAACGCAAAAAAGCTAGTGATCCAAATATTCGTATCCGACCAGATTGGATGCTTAAGGATCGAATCAAGTGGAAGAATTCTCTTACAGAAATAAAAACTTCAAAGTTAATTAGCGAAACTAATCTTACCATTAAGGGTTTTCGGGTAGTCAGGCCTTGGAAGCCAATGCTTCTGAGGCCTGCTTGAGTAAAACGGATGACTCCTAAAACATCTTAAATGTGTTCTACACGAACACCCGTTGTCTTAGAAATAAAACGTCCGAGCCAAGTCTGAGGGTGGACGAATTAAGTCCCGATATAACTGTTGCTACAGAAACTTGGCTCACCGTAGATAAAGAATGTTTTCCCATCATCGCAGGCTATATTTGTATCAGAAGTGATAGTTTTAAGTCGCGAGGGAGGAGGCATAATGTTATACGTTAGGGATCACTTTCTTATACAATCAGTCATATCGGGGGCGCATGTCAGTGGTACACGTGAGGCAGCATGTTGTAAAATTAAATCTAGAAATGGGTTAGTGACTATAGGAGGAATACACCGTAGTCCGTGTTGTCCTTCTGACAACGTTATCTTAAAACACATCTGTTCCTGGAGTACGGCAGAATGTTATCTCATCATTCAGGACTTCGACGCACCGCATATCAACTGGATAGAGCTTACAGCTCCAGGTGGTGGTTCTGATAGCGACTTTTTATCAACAACTATTCAGTATCCACTTGTACAATATATTGCGAAGCCGACACATTGCCTAGAAACATGATTCGTCACTGCTGGACCTTGCCCTCACCCAACACTGTGAGAATGTCTTTGATATTCAGCACCTTCCTCTACTAATGAACAGTGATCACATTGTAATTTACTTTAAGACACATGGTATACAATTTGTATCTGCCCCACCCCATCCCAATATCTGGCGAGCTAATATTCCGGCAATCAGAGACTGTGCTGTCTCGACTGATTGGTCGGTCGACGTGGATGGATCGATCGAAGACGAATGGAATAAGGCTACATATGAGTCCATAACATCACTATTTATCCCATGGTCAGCACGCAAGTTACCACATAGCTCTCCATGGATTAATAAGGAAACCCGGAAGCTGTCAAAGCGTAGGAAACACTTCAAGGACTCATTCTTGTTGACAAGTCACGCATCATTTAAGCGTCAGTACCAAAGCTTACGGAATATTTGTAAGAAAACCATAGCTAACTCCCATACTACTTACGAACGACAATTGGCATATGATAATCGTACTTGTCTGAAACGACTGTTTCCGCACGTTAAACGGCCAATAAATCGTAGTGATGGTATTCTCCCGTTACTGTTACACGAAAATCCAGATTTGCTAGCTGAATCAGATGGGGCAAAAGATGATGCTTTATCAAACTATCATAGTGAACAAGAGTTTCATAATAAGCTTTCATGCTCGACTAACTTACTTATTGCGAGAGAGGATTGGACAGCAGCCTTAGATAAAGGTCTGTCTGTCGATGTGATATTCATAGATTTTAGCAAAGCATTTAAGAAGGTTCCATACTTAGGTCTCATGCAGAAGCTCTCGAGCTTTGGAATAATAAGTAATGTACAGGAGTGGATAGGAAACTTCATATGTGATCGCAGACAGAGGGTGAGGGTCAGTGGAACAATATCCGATTTGAAGCCAGTCAAAAGTGATGTACCCCAAGGCATCATCTTAGGTCCACAACGCATGTCCTGCCCATCACCAGTGTCTTTCCCTAATTTGCTCTTTAGTTGGAAGCTGGTTTCCCCTCTCCCTCAGCAGGTTATTGCTGCTGGTATCTGGCCAATGGATCTAGAGTACCTTGTCTAGACAACTGCTTATAAATACATGTATATTTTTGATTATGGTTGTAGTAGTCTTTCACGTTTCAGCTCCGTACAATAAAACTGTCTTGATGATCGTATTGAAGATTCTCACTTTGAGGGTGGTTGACAATTGTCTAGAGTTCCATATGTTCTTCAACTGTAGGAATGCCGCGATTTCTTTTCCAACCCTTGCATTTACATCTGCATTAAATCCTCTTTGTTCATCGATTATGCTTTTCAGGAACGTGAAAATTCCTACTTGTCCCACAGCTTTTCTATTAAGTATGATTCCGTTGGTGCTCGCTGTGTTGTATTTCAGGGTTTTGCATGTTCTCTTGTGTATACTGAGGCCTAATGCTTCAGAGACCGTTGCTACTTCTATGTGATTTCTATGTCTGAATTAAGGACTCGGCTGGTATGTTGTCTGAAACTGCTCCTTCCAACCTCTTGACTTTTCGGATGCCCTTGCTAATTTATTCAATTTTTGGTGAGGTATTGGGAGGTCGGTATGTGCTGACTCGATGTCTGGTGGGTTTAGTAAGGTTCGCTCTATTCAAAAACCCTTCAAAGTGTTCTAACCACCTGTTTCGCTGTTCGTGAATCGCAGTGGTTTGCTTATCGTTCCCGTATGTGACTGGTCGTCCTGATCTATCGTGTTTTCCCGCCAAATTCTTCACCGTATCGTACAATTGTCTTCCCTTTCCTTCTCTTGTAGCCATAACCGTTGTCGTTTCTATGCTTTCTGCAGAATTCGTTTGCTTCTGTGAATTCGGCTTGTGCCGTGGCTTTCTCTGTTCTTGTTGTTGTCGTTTCGTTCCTTCTTTCTCGAATCTTCTCCAGGATGTCAACAGTGGTTCATTTTTTATGATGTTGCTGCTTGAGGCCCAGGACCTTCTGACATATTAGAGTTATTGCTTCTTTAATTTCACCCTAGTTATTCTCCAGTGTGTTTTCCTTCTTTAGTAGATCTTTTAGGAGCTGGGATTGACTGCTGAGACCAATTCTTATTATTTTAACAATTTACCATATATACTTCATGATCTCCACCTTTATCACACATTCTACGTGGGATCTATATTCCAGAAAAATCTTAAACATAGGTAAGAGAGTAGTGAGGAGCGTTTTTATTCTAAGCAAATTTATACATATTTTGCTAAGTGGATTAGGCTAGACGTGGATACCTACATTGTGACTAAACAGGCTTTCATTTTATCCTAAACTTCTATAAAGTTTAGTAGGAGAAAAGCAAACACATATAGTTGAGCACCACTAATTACATCCTTGGTATCTAAAACGTTATGATTAACCTGTTTCATGCCAAATATGGACACTTTCTACCGGAATGTTTATCTCTCTTTCTTTTTTTAACAGCGATTTACTGAATGTACCCATATATCAGCAGTAATACAAAGCTTTGACACTCCCAGGTTACCTGGAATATAACGATCAAACGTCAGTTGTTCAGTTTGAGTGCAGAAAATTAACTTGCAATTTTGAAGGGTGAACGAAAAAAGGCAGACTACAGAACACGCTTCACCGAGAATCGGGGTCAGACTTTACAAGAATAAACAGCATTTGAGAGTAACTGGAAAGCAGAGCTTAGGACAAATCAGGTTGGAGAATCTTGGCCGTCAACCTATGCCTCAATAGGAGTGGCAGACATATGGCGGTTATTTTGCTTGTCATATCACCTCCGTTTTTTTGTGAATTTCTTTACATATGGTTGACTAAGTCTTACCAGATAGTGTGCCTCTGCACCATTACAATCAAAAGTGTGTTCGCAGTGTTATGAAATAAAACTCAGCATTGTATTTATACTGATCTTTTTATGTTTGTTTGCAGTCGTAACATTTTTTCACGTGGTATTATTTTATTATCCTATTAGTTTTTCCCTTTAACTTAACATTTATTAGCGATAAATAACTCGTCACTGATAGGGTTCTATCAACGTCATACATTAATTTTGCTAGGTTTCACGCTTTCTATTTTCACCAATTAACGTTATTATATTTGCTCTTAACTAATACTGGATCTGATCATACCATTAAACTTAACACGTCTATCAAGTGAAATTATAACTGTCGCTGTTCACTTTATTAAACTTTATAGTTACATTACATACAATAATGTCATGGCCATCTAAAAAACATATAATCTTTACTGATATCTATAGCGCTTGCAAAATATCTAAATCAGTCACTAAAGCGAATGATGTGAAAACTTATAAACACACTGATCAGTCTGTATCCTACTCTGATCTTTCCTCAGCTACACTAAACGTGAACCGTTTACTTGGGCACGACATATCACTACCTTGTATATCGCCTGTAGATATAAATAAGAGCAGTCATAGATTCGACATCATTTGTCAGCCCAAACAATAGCATCACATGTTTTGAGCAGTATTTAGACAGCGAGGCTGACCCCAAACACTCAAATATTTTACAATTGGCCATCCTGAGCAGCGGTCCGCGGAGTACATGTAAGCCTCCCTACAATAGCCAGCCCGATGATCTAGATCTTGACTACTCACCCAGATATGTACTCCATCCCCCAAATAAGTATGCACAAGGTGACCGTCCGGTAGACACTTGCAACAGGTCTGTGTGTAACCATATCGACCCTAAAAACTTTGATATAACTTCCAATAATCTCATCACTAGTAGCAGCCAAACAGAACTCAGCTTCACCCAAAGTATCCAAGATTTATTACCGTACAAATATTTAGTCAATGTTCCAGAAAATCCTGATCTCGAAATTATAAAAAACGCCGAAAAAGTAATAAACCATATATCATCTGAAGTGTTAAAAAGACTTCAGTGTGTGCAAAATATTACTGTGTATAATATACCTGATAGTGCGAACGTAAAAATTGTTAGAAATACTCTACTACAAGAATATGGATTGTCGCAATCTTGGTGCGTAACAAGAACATTACGTAAAAAACACACTAAAGCCTCCTGTCCCATTCTATTTCAGTTTGGTAGTACCACTGAAGCTAATCACCTCCTCAATAGTCAGCCATTACTGAGGCGTATTCCAACATTTAAAAAGATTAGAATCATCCATGACAGGACTGCTATCCAGCGTCGAATCTTCAATGGAACACAAACTAATCAACCCAGACTACGTAGCCGCGGCAGCTACAGCGTTTGCCACTGCATAAATCCTAAAAAACTATACACTACCCCTCCCAAAAACGGAGGCACGTCGGATGCTACCATTAGTCCTAGGAAAAAGACAGCACATAAAGCAGCTGCAACCACTCATCCTCAGCCTAAACACCCAAACACCCCAAAAAGCCAATCCACTTATGCCTCAATAGTGCCTCAGTATTGCCTCGATAAAAAGCCTAAAAATAATCCCCCAGGAATCGCGCTAACAGCTACAGATGCTCAGACACCGCTGTACGAAATAATACTAAACTCCCTGTTAAAACCCACCAGTACTGCAGCATCACTAGCCTGAAACATGCATCTTTTCTTAACACTACAATGCTCTACAACAAACATAGTGAACTGGCAGTACCTACTCATCCTAACGTGAAACGACACTCGATAAGAACCACACCTACATGTGATACCCGTAAGTCATATAGTGTGGACCTTACAAGCTCCATGAACCAGCACACAACTACACACAACTGAAACACTGCTCCTGGCAACAGTATCAGGCAATCCTTCATCTCTTACCAGAAACATACTACCCCCCTAACTACCCATAATAGGACTAAATTTGCCCACTGCACACAAGGAAGCAATAACGTTGGCCTACTTGGGAACCCACTTACTGACTCTAGGTACTATCTAAATCAAGCCACCCCATACAACATTTTAATCCCCCCTAACTTGACAAATACATCATCTCATCCTTTTTTATCTCTCTCCCCCTCAACAGTGCTGCTTTGGGGTCTCCAAATTTTGAGGGCGATAATCTCACTAATCTGAGACCATCTATATACTCCGTCCCAATGGGAAGTGGCACACCTTTCTCAACATCGATAGCTGTCTCTAGCCTTAAAAGCTCATTGACTGAACCTCCTGATCACTCCCCGAACACACTACCTAACCATCCAACTATACCTTTCACTCTTAAACATACTTCTCTCACCAAACTAACTTCCAACTACCTTTCTCGCATTAACCCTATTGGTAATAAACTAAACGCGCACCAATATGGAGTCAAAACTTCCAATTCTTCTTTAGCACATGGCAAAACAGACGATCCACTGGGTTTGCATCATACCCTTCTACTAACAAACACTCACCGTACCTGACACTTATGTTAATCAACACTCGATTTGTAAAAAGTAAGATGACACACCTACTACTTTTAAACAACCCCTCATTTGTTTTGATAACGGAAAGTTGGCTGTCCTCCGATATCACAGACACATATCTACAAATAGACACCTATGACTTCTTCCGCTGTGGTCGAGTCGACAAGAAGGGTGGTAATTGTCATGTTTATGTACCAAAAAATCTGAGAGCGGAAACCTATATCGACCTAATTCGGTATGGCTCACTGTGCACACTCATGAATGTTAAATACTAATCGGATGCATATATCGAGCTACTAACACTCCTAGCTCAACTGACACTATTATAAGTGAGTCATTTGCTCAGGTTGCCTCGCTTGACTTCACTTACAAAATTGTATGTGGTGATTTCAACCTTCTCACCATCAACAGGACGACACACTCTGGCCCATTGTGCTTTGAAAGAATACTTAGGTCCTTAGACACACGGTTGGCAACAACATGTACACCTGCCTACACGAAATCACAACATTCTTGACTTGATATTCTGTCATGTCACACTAACATCAATGGTGGTTGGTGAAAAGTTTCACAACAGCGACCATAAAATAGTCCTCTGCACCCTTCCGATTCTTGCCATGTGCAATAAACTAAAGACATTAAATACACGTTTCCGATATAGAGAATATGCAAACGCTGACTGGGAAAACTTTCGATTTCTAATAAAGCACTCTGACTGGAGCATTTTTTTACCAGTGATAACCTCTTAGAAGCATTAGAAATATTCAATACCACCATTAAATCTGCACTAGACAGTAATAATAATAATAATAATAATTTATTCTCAAATAACATTTTGTTACATGAGTCATGCCAGTTTACAGGCAAGATCAAATTGTTACAAATGATACAATTTCCAAATGTAGTAAATTATTCAGCTGGGTCTATAATTTATAAGATATGAATGTAGAATGGTTTTAGTCAGTATCACAGTTAGCGCGCTTCATGAGAGTTGCGTTGCGAGGTGCAACTGACGGTCGATACTAGATTCATGTGCAGTTGAGGGCTTCTAGAAATTGCAATCTTGTATCCCTTTGGAATATTTGAGTCTTTAAAGATGGTGCAGGACGGGGTCACTCGTTCCGTTTCTCAAGGGGGCCGAAAAACGGTTCAAGAAAACAAAAAAAGGACGAGAAGCAGATAAGACAATGTTCATGAAGAAGTGGTTGAGGTATGACTACTCACTCTGATTATCTTTCATTAAAGTATTTTAGTAAGCAGGAACATCTTAATAAGTTAAAGGAAATAACTGTAGACAAGGTATGAGTGAATAATCAACTGACAAATGGAGGTGGTTCAGAAAGAAACTGAGAGTATGAGAATATGTAGTTATAAAATATAGTGCTAAAAGCAGTGTTACGATACACAAATGGCTGTCTCCCCTTTCTTTTGTCGACGCTATTGGAGCCTTTTTTAGATTTTATAGGGTCTTGAGTAGGCTTCGTTTTTTTTTATCGAATTGTCTAGTTTGCTTGTAATAGGATTACTGGGTAGGAAGTTAAACCAATTTAACATTTTGCATGATAAGTCATCATCAATACCACTAGTTCGTGACATTCCAATAGACCATAAGGAGCAGTCAATCCCAGCTCCTAAAAGATCTACTAAAGAAGGAAAACACACTGGAGAATAACTAGGGTGAAATTAAAGAAGCAATAACTCTAATATGTCAGAAGGTCCTGGGCCTCAAGCAGCAACATCATAAAAAATGAACCACTGTTGACATCCTGGAGAAGATTCGAGAAAGAAGGAACGAAACGACAACAACAAGAACAGAGAAAGCCACGGCACAAGCCGAATTCACAGAAGCAAACGAATTCTGCAGAAAGCATAGAAACGACAACGGTTATGGCTACAAGAGAAGGAAAGGGAAGACAATTGTACGATACGGTGAAGAATTTGGCGGGAAAACACGATAGATCAGGACGACCAGTCACATACGGGAACGATAAGCAAACCACTGCGATTCACGAACAGCGAAACAGGTGGTTAGAACACTTTGAAGGGTTTTTGAATAGAGCGAACCTTACTAAACCCACCAGACATCGAGTCAGCACATACCGACCTCCCAATACCTCACCAAAAATTGAATAAATTAGCAAGGGCATCCGAAAAGTCAAGAGGTTGGAAGGAGCAGTTTCAGACAACATACCAGCCGAGTCCTTAATTCAGACATAGAAATCACATAGAAGTAGCAACGGTCTCTGAAGCATTAGGCCTCAGTATACACAAGAGAACATGCAAAACCCTGAAATACAACACAGCGAGCACCAACGGAATCATACTTAATAGAAAAGCTGTGGGACAAGTAGGAATTTTCACGTTCCTGAAAAGCATAATCGATGAACAAAGAGGATTTAATGCAGATGTAAATGCAAGGGTTGGAAAAGAAATCGCGGCATTCCTACAGTTGAAGAACATATGGAACTCTAGACAATTGTCAACCACCCTCAAAGTGAGAATCTTCAATACGATCATCAAGACAGTTTTATTGTACGGAGCTGAAACGTGAAAGACTACTACAACCATAATCAAAAATATACATGTATTTATAAGCAGTTGTCTAGACAAGGTACTCTAGATCCATTGGCCAGATACCAGCAGCAATAACCTGCTGAGGGAGAGGGGAAACCAGCTTCCAACTAAAGAGCAAATTAGGGAAAGACACTGGTGATGGGCAGGACATGCGTTGTGGACCTAAGATGATGCCTTGGGGTACATCACTTTTGACTGGCTTCAAATCGGATATTGTTCCACTGACCCTCACCCTCTGTCTGCGATCACATATGAAGTTTCCTATCCACTCCTGTACATTACTTATTATTCCAAAGCTCGAGAGCTTCTGCATGAGACCTAAGTATGGAACCTTCTTAAATGCTTTGCTAAAATCTATGAATATCACATCGACAGACAGACCTTTATCTAAGGCTGCTGTCCAATCCTCTCTCGCAATAAGTAAGTTAGTCGAGCATGAAAGCTTATTATGAAACTCTTGTTCACTATGATAGTTTGATAAAGCATCATCTTTTGCCCCATCTGATTCAGCTAGCAAATCTGGATTTTCGTGTAACAGTAACGGGAGAATACCATCACTACGATTTATTGGCCGTTTAACGTGCGGAAACAGTCGTTTCAGACAAGTACGATTATCATATGCCAATTGTCGTTCGTAAGTAGTATGGGAGTTAGCTATGGTTTTCTTACAAATATTCCGTAAGCTTTGGTACTGACGCTTAAATGATGCGTGACTTGTCAACAAGAATGAGTCCTTGAAGTGTTTCCTACGCTTTGACAGCTTCCGGGTTTCCTTATTAATCCATGGAGAGCTATGTGGTAACTTGCGTGCTGACCATGGGATAAATAGTGATGTTATGGACTCATATGTAGCCTTATTCCATTCGTCTTCGATCGATCCATCCACGTCGACCGACCAATCAGTCGAGACAGCACAGTCTCTGATTGCCGGAATATTAGCTCGCCAGATATTGGGATGGGGTGGGGCAGATACAAATTGTATACCATGTGTCTTAAAGTAAATTACAATGTGATCACTGTTCATTAGTAGAGGAAGGTGCTGAATATCAAAGACATTCTCACAGTGTTGGGTGAGGGCAAGGTCCAGCAGTGACGAATCATGTTTCTAGGCAATGTGTCGGCTTCGCAATATATTGTACAAGTGGATACTGAATAGTTGTTGATAAAAAGTCGCTATCAGAACCACCACCTGGAGCTGTAAGCTCTATCCAGTTGATATGCGGTGCGTCGAAGTCCTGAATGATGAGATAACATTCTGCCGTACTCCAGGAACAGATGTGTTTTAAGATAACGTTGTCAGAAGGACAACACGGACTACGGTGTATTCCTCCTATAGTCACTAACCCATTTCTAGATTTAATTTTACAACATGCTGCCTCACGTGTACCACTGACATGCGCCCCCGATATGACTGATTGTATAAGAAAGTGATCCCTAACGTATAACATTATGCCTCCTCCCTCGCGACTTAAAACTATCACTTCTGATACAAATATAGCCTGCGATGATGGGAAAACATTCTTTATCTACGGTGAGCCAAGTTTCTGTAGCAACAGTTATATCGGGACTTAATTCGTCCACCCTCAGACTTGGCTCGGACGTTTTATTTCTAAGACAACGGGTGTTCGTGTAGAACACATTTAAGATGTTTTAGGAGTCATCCGTTTTACTCAAGCAGGCCTCAGAAGCATTGGCTTCCAAGGCCTGACTACCCGAAAACCCTTAATGGTAAGATTAGTTTCGCTAATTAACTTTGAAGTTTTTATTTCTGTAAGAGAATTCTTCCACTTGATTCGATCCTTAAGCATCCAATCTGGTCGGATACGAATATTTGGATCACTAGCTTTTTTGCGTTTTCCAATATTATATCTCTTTCTTCAATATTCCAGAGAACCAACTTCAAGATCATTCTTGGTTGGGTCCCGTCCCCAACCTATTTACTTTCGTGATATGTACCCCTGAAACCTCTTCAAAGTAGTACATTTCTTATTACAGATTCCACAAATTCCAGATTGTGTGCATGTCTTTTAGCAGGATCATTGTCTTTCGACTCTTCTAAGTTCCAAATAATTAAACTAGTAAGGGGCTAACTTCTCTTGAAGTCGTGTTCACGGCCTTCGATCGTGATGTTAGAACCTGCATATCAACTACTGGCATCTTACGATTATTTTTCATTGTAACAGAATCACGGGAGTCGAGCGAGTGACATGCAACAATGTTTGACAAGGCTTCACTTTGGGACTTTGTTGGAGTAGTCTGTGAGTCCACCAAGGACTTATCAAGTAAACGGGCATTAGTTATGGTTATCTTTCCTACTCTTCTGCGTTTCCAAGTAATCTATTTCCCATTAACAACTGCCAACCAACACCAAAGAATTTTCAATATGAACGTAAAGACAGTTTTATTGTATGGAGCTGAAACATGAAGAAATACTACAGTCGTAATAAAAATGTTCATGCATGTATAAACGATTGTCGAGATTTTGTTCGAATACACTTTTCATGTGCATCATTCGGGCGCGAATTCACTTGAGGCAGTCATCTTATCATGGAACAGACGTTCATAATGGTCAAACCTGATGGGGTGCAACGAGGTCTTGTTGGGGAGGTTATACAACGATTTGAAAGGCGAGGCTATAAGCTTGTTGCAATAAAGATGATGCAGGCCTCAGAACAGCTGCTTCAGACTCACTACGAGGCACTGAAATCCTTCCCATTCTTTCCAAAACTAGTTGCGTATATGTCATCTGGACCTGTTGTACCAATGGTATTTGAAGGGCGTAAGGTAAGTAAAGGCGATACCTTTGACGAAAACTTTTATATATTTCTCATCTCCCCAGATATCTCCCAATCTTCGGATTTTAGGGTTTTCCCGAAGGTCATGGAAATTCGTAGAGCATGTCTATGGTAGTTGAATTAAAATTAAGAAAGTGGACAGTTTTGATGAACACTACTTGAGGTAATCAGTTACAACGACAGCCCGCAATGAGCTCTAACTGCATTAGTAGTGTTCGATTAGAGCTTGTAAAATTCTAACTTGAACCATTTAACTTTGTTGTTTGTTATGCTTTTAGAGATACTGCGCAAGATTTTACGATCAACAAAATAAAATGGATTCTTAAGGCTGATAAATACAGCCGAGGTTGTGAGTCCATGGGTATATCTATATGGACGTGGCAAATATTTGCCAAACATAGAAGTTATACATAGAGCAATATTGCGAATATTTTATCCACACATCTAGGTATGAGACCAGCCCGGTTTTCCCAGATTTCTCTCCATGAGACATGTATAGCCTTAAGTGATTGTCAAGTCTTAAAATCTGTGTCAAACTGATTCTTCTGTAGTTACCATAAAAGGGTTTTATCGTGTTACAAACTGAAGCAATGAGTGGTCGAGACTAGCTATGATCTCAATCTAATGACTGAAAATAAACCATCATCCTTATGGGTCTTCGGGGTTAATCCATCAAGGCCTGTCACTTCCTCGTCTCAAATTAGCTTGGCTTTCCCTGATTCCTGAAACGTCAAGGAGACTTCTTGACATCTCATTGATGTTGCTTGGGGAATTGAGTAGGCACCTCGAGAAAACATATGTCTCCAATATTCTGCCCATTGTCCCTGTCGCCTGGGTTAATGGTGGTTCATTGTCTCGTCTTTTCCATAGATGGTCTCTAAACTCAATTTGTATTAAATGTTTTTCGCTGAGGATTTGTCTGCAGTTGCCTTTCGCCCCCGTTTTCTCCGTTGCTTCCGCATAGGCTGTTCACGATCACTGAGTTACCAGCCCACCATTTGATTACGTAATCGTGCTTGTAGCCTTACATCGTGGCTTTCCGAGTATCTGTCGGTTCAGTAGAGCCTTTTGAGCCTTCCTAACATTTTGATTCTAATCACTTGTCGATGTCGTGACTGTGTAAGCAATGTCGTCATTAATTTGAACTTTATAGAGGGTTTTGTCGTGGCTTTTCTTTATCCAGTAAAACAAACACTTTCACACGTTAGATAACTATCAGTCTAGACATGCCCTCCAAAATAATCGACGGTCTTATGTCGGGTCCCTTGAGTGATCACTGATGGTTGTAAGATCGATTTGTCGATTGTGGGGTCCGCCATTTCAAACAGTGTCCCTATACTTAAAGTTGGTGCTTGCTGTGCACATGTAGCTGTCTGAGCATAATTAAGACTGCAAGTTGCCATTGTCTGTTCAGGTAACTTGAATGTTGATACCCACCTGATTGTCTTGCTCTGGTTTAAACTATCAACTTGATCGCTGAAGTTTCTTACTACAATTACTGCAGCCAAGCGTTTAGCTTTTTGTAATAGGGCAGAAAGCTTTATTTCATAAATCCTTTCAGAATCGCAGTCAATGATTGCGTATGCGAATCCGATCGGAAACCCAACATGTGACTTTTCACTTTCTAGATGTTTCTGGCAAAAGTTCCAGTGAATGGTGTTTGGATAAGATGCTTCTCAGGGATTCCAGAGCCTTTCACGGCTTTTTCGAGGAGTTTTTTCGGAACCGCCAACAAATATAATCTTAACATATTCTCCAAGTCGGCTCTTTCAGTAATGCCATTTACTACCTTCTAGCACTCCGGGGGCATGGAGCATCTTGAAGACAACGCCTTATAGCCATATATTTAGACCAACTGTATTTTATGCGTTGATTAATTATTTTCCTGGATTTTTCAACGGGAACTCTGCTAAATATGATTGCAGTGCAATCGTCGCTACTCATACTGTGCATGAATATAAATTTTTTTGACTGAAAGCTTATCAGCTCTGCACTACTGGCTCCAGCTGCTATTTTGTTGTTCGGCCATCAGACGGTTGCTGCATCTTTCTTCCTAAGATTACGTTAATGGGTGTCAAAGCTATCATCCGGATCTGCCTTGTCACATCTCAGGATCGATAGTACCCGCAGTACCAGTTGTTATTGTCTCGCAGCCTGTGGAAGTACCATACATTCGTCCGATCGAAAATTTTGTATCGTTCTCACCGAAGAGTTGTCAGTTCGGCAAGTACGGATTAGGGCAAAACCGAGTTGTTGAGGTTTCTCGTGATGTAAGTGGTCCACTAACCTTCTGGTTTATCTCCCTTAATACATAAGAGTAGTCTCATACCCTGCATGTTTACTTTACTTCCCATGGAATCGAGGGCAACTACAATTGCAGCGATGGTCATGATCATCATATCGGACCGGACATAGATTTTGAGCTCCTTCATCTTACATTTAACCATACTGACACCAACGTAAAGATTTTTATGATTTTGGCGCCTTAAGTGATCCTGTGGAAGCACCTCAAAGGTCCTCACTTGTGTCACAAGGTAAAAACTCGTGGAAACTACATTTTTGCCTGCAATTTTGAAGCTTTCCATACTTACTATAGTGCTAGCACCAGTCAGGCTTATCTGCCTCCCGTGGTTGACAGACAGATCGTTTTCGTGAAGAATCCTTTTGAGGAATTTAGGAGCGTATACGGTCATGATGAATATTAAGATAATGTGTCGGAGTATGACAGAGGTCTGTGACGCCATTTCGTGTCGTTTGAGACTTTTCTTTGACTAAATAAACCTCGGCAGATGCAGCCAGTTCGTCCACAGTGTTGTTTCGAAATGTGACAAGCACTGCCCCCACCTGTTGAGGATGCGTAGACAAGAAGTGCTGTCTGAACAGGTCCTCGCTAAGTGTTCGTTGACTTATGACCTCTCGCATTCGCAGCAACATTTCTGTTTCTGAACTATGTTGCGGCTTAATGTCGTGGAAACGTCGGTCCAACTTTTTTCAAATGTTTATATCTCCAAGCTTAAGAATATCTCTTTTCGGAGTTTCGTAAGTTTTTGAAACATTACTAGTAAACATACTGCGTGTAACGCACCTGTAAGGAATTGTGTACGTAAGTCTTTCACGTCGTGCTTGTTGAAGTCAGCTTCTTCGTTATAGAATCGGACTACTATGCTGTCGGGCTAGAATGGCATTATCCAAAATGAGGGTATGAAAGAGTCTTGATCTTAAATAGTTTGGGAGTATAGCAGCATAGCAGTAAACAAAACAAAGCATTCAAAATGGCATAAAATACCACAATATGGAAAAACTGAAGTAGAAAAATGATAAAAAAAGGTTCCAACAGGGAACAGATTTACAGTTAAAAATAGTTCTACCAGGTGACATCAGGCTCAAGACTAAAAATGCCACAAGTATTCGAAGTTTGATAACACTTCAAGCAGTGGTACTTTTATAATCAAAGTATGACAACCCAGTCAAACCAGAAATCGGAAAAGAAGAGGCTAGTCGATGTATGTGAGCTTATTGATGTACGAGGGATCGCTTAACCCAAGTTCACGGAATGTTTTATATATAGGATTCATTTACCACTAAAATAACGGTAAGCACAGGCACAATCAATATTTTGAGGAAATATAGCGACAAAAAATGCAAATATTCTGTTTCAAAACAAATTGAATGAAGCACAGTTTCGGAGATCAAATCAGACAACATTCTTCCGCTTAACGTATAAAGTGTCTTTCACTGATTCTTAATGTATCACATCAATGGACAAACTCTGTGTTCAAATAGGCATAAACATTGTCTGCTTCGCTTCTGGTCCTCTATTTATCTTAACCTCTTTATCAGCCTACTTGGGATATGCCACCGAAAACCCATGTGGAACGATTGACTTCGACCTACACCATCAATAATACCTCAGGGATATAAATTCATGATTTATAGAAGCTCTTAAATTTACATGGATTTATTCCCGACTAACAGTTGCACATCGCAACTGTTACTAGACTTAAGAGCATCATCATTTATTCCTGGAACATCCGCCCACCAATGCGGCACATTATTATGGACCATCTAATATCGAGAACTATAGTGAATAAAAAGGACCCCATCTTTATTAATTGGAATATGACCAAATTATCGAAGACATGGATTACCATCTCCCATTGTCTAATGCTTCCAGGTTTTCCATGGTGGTCTAACAATTTTCCACAAAACCCCTTCTAGCATTAATTATTATTCATGCTCTTATGCTCCTACTCCTTACTTTGGGGTTCCGAAACTATAATGGTCAAAATCGCATAATTCTGCCTAAGTGTCATGTCCTTTATTCCATTAAGAGCACACAGATAACTCATCAATCACATGAATGCCGATCGACTATGGCTGGTCATAAGAAGTTCAAAATGTCACAAATTCTTGTGAGTCGCCTAATGTTTTGTTTTCGTACTCTGAGAAGTTCACGATTCTAAACTCTAGCATATTATTTGATTTGCTATCTATCCCTAATATCTCTAAACCACATGTACCTTGACCTGTGTTTTATTCTCATGGAAGCGTGATATACCAAATAGATATCTAACACACAATACAGAAACTTTAACTATCTGATTTGCTTGTAGCATGGAACTGTAGAAATGTGGTCTACTATGATATTAGCACTGCTCTAATAATAAACCTAATTCCAAACTTCCACATTTGTTATCATGTAACTGCCTAATCTATAAGATCTCAAGTGCAAATCACATCATCGTCTACACCAACTCACTGCATCGTAACAATTACCAATACATGATAGAGAACAATCTTAGGCTAGAGATGGAACAATATATTTAATATGAATAAAAGATATAAGGTAACATTTAACAGGGACCACGCCTGCATGTCCGAGCCATGCCATCTCATCAACCCAATTTGTTCAATTCATTCTCCCCGCCTTCTCCATTCTTCTGTATTTCTCCGCGTTAGATGTTTAATGTCTATTTATCATACTGTCTCCTGGTAGGGCCCAATGCCACTACAGATCTAGTATAGACAGTATGTTCCGATAAGTAACCTAGATTAAAGCGATATTTATGCACATCACAATCGTAAGAGAGCCTAACATCGCAAAATAAAAAGGATTGCGCTTATGACGGGGAGATGACTCCAATCCATTCATGTCTGTAGGGCAGAACATGTTGTTAAACTACTGTTCCTTATTGCCAGATGTGATGTCGCAAACCAATGGTATTGATGCTAATTTATTAGGCAAAGTATCTCTCTAAGTCGTGTTTGTGACGTCGAATTGGAATCACTTCCTACCGAGTAATACTAATACAGTATAAAGTATAGGTTACCATTCAAAGTATCTCGCACTTGTCAGCCGGTCATGAATCGCCAATAGTTGCGTCGTTAGCCACACGTACAACATCATCTGTCCTTCAGTTTCCATGCTTGCAAAATTATTACTGCCTCACTTTCAGCAAGGAAACATGTTCTATCATTTACTGACGCTATCGTCCAGAAACTGCTGATTCTAACAAAAAAAACGTTTACATACATTTTGTGCAAACTCTTTTTTGTCCACTTTTAAATGTATGCGTTCTTACGTGCAGTTCAAAAGTGAATCATAGAAGTTACCTTTCAGTGAAAACGGTTGTGAACAACGTTTTCTCGTGAGTACGTCCCCTAAGCCTGGTTTACTACACGTCAGATCCTTTTTGCATGGTTTCATAAGAATAAGTGTGTATTTGAGTGAAATCCTTGTGTGTTTGACTCTTCCTCTCGTCCTTAAACGTAAAGCTATGTTTGAGACAAACTCACTGGTGTATTTCATTTGTTTTCCTTTCGATTTGAGACTTTCATCATCTGTTTTGATTGGAATTTCAGTTTTGTAGATCACCAAGGTAGATGATCGCAGTCGAATGATTGGAGGCCTACTCGAGTTAAACGGGAATAGTGTGACGAACCGGCTAATTTCAAAGTCACATTTTGCGGTCAGCATCTAACTTGGATAATCGTTTCGACGCATGTGGGAGAGGTGTTGTTACAGTCATAAGATAGGTATTTAAACAAACATGAATTTTTTGGAATTTAGAAGATAATTCTTACCACTGGCTTTTATTTCCAGGCATGCACGGCATTTCGGAACCCAACCAGAGAATTTTGAAAAACCGATAAATGTCATTTCTGTACGGTTCCCTTGCATACTCCACAAAGGCGTAACAAACTCATTAACTCTTACCTTTTACCAACCAGTCGAAGAATCCGAAAATAATACACGATGTGCAATTCTCTGGTACGACATTCGTAACACCACAGATGGTGACACCAATTCGGTCATTGTCACTGTGCCTGAACACATACTGCTGAACCTCTGCGTTACTAACATGGCCTTATCCCTGAATGTCGGCAATCGTTCATAGACAATGGTAATCAAACGCGGATAGTCGCCTAACATGTTCAGCTGGAAGAGGACAGGTTTCACAAGCATAGAACGAAACTGCTCTCACCGACGCATTGTAAATCTGTGCTTTTACAGCCAGAATTATATAATGAGGGCATCAAACATGACATAGATTGACATAAGCCTCTAACTTTTAATACACGCATAATTATCTCATTACTGACGCTACCACACGCGCTCAACCAGGTACCCAGATAAACAAACTTTTTGACTAGTTCTAAAAGCTCATCAAAGTCATTGAGTATAGGGACAGACTCTTGTCAGTCTTGTAAAAGCACCTTGAACTTAGAAGGTAAGAACTACGTGCCAAGCCTACGGACGCTCATTGCCAACTGAATAAGTGCTCATTTTACAGCTCAAGTATCACCCACAATAAGAAAATATCATCCGCATACTCAGGTTTGAAAAATCTTTCCTCAGGTGACAGATACACACCAGCATAGCCCAATTTCATCAGAGATGTTCCTAGGGTATCATCGATGGAAAGGTTATAGAGGAGTAGTGGGAATGAACAGCCCCGGTTCTTCAATTACCAGTTTATGGGTAGGTGACCTTATCATTTTTAGTGTCTAAGGAGCATGTTTTCAGTCAATTCGATGTCATGCTTCAGGGCTGTCTGATACTGCTTCTTTTCAACCCTTGATTTTTTCTGATGCCCGTGTTGATTTCTTCAAAGTTTTTGGGTGAAAATAAAGGTCTTTCATTGATCATATCCAGAGTATTCTTCAAAAAAATCCCGAAGGAGTCCTAGCAACACTGTTACATTTTTTATCCAATCATTATTGAATAGAACGTTTTGGTGAACACCTAGAAAGTGGGGATTCATGTTTTACACTTATCATTAGAAGATTACCTACCTTGCTACTGTGTTCGATAGCGTCGTCGATTCTTCAAGAAGCCCAAAAGTCACCTGAAATTTTATAAACACCATCATTTTTATGTACAAAAGTGAACCATGGACTTAAGTTTGCCTTCCATATTTCGCGCCTTTTCTATCAAAACTTTTATTCCCGGTGGTAGTCGTTAGGTATTTTAGGCTTAAAAATTACTAGAATATTTAAAGTCCTTTTATCTACAACAACTCACTCAAGATTTCGATAATGTAATAAGAAGACGGAGATTATCAAAACTATGTGATATATTAGCGCAATACACTCAAGATTGTTTCTATAGGAATTAATATATGAAAAGAATGAATTAAATTTACCACTTGCTCCAAAAATAGTTATTTGATTTCCATATCAGGGTGAAATGTCTGTTTAATGCTCGATCTTTTAGTGGATGTAAAGTTGAAGTAACTTTGTAATTTTAACTATAAATTATCCATTGTCAACAAACCTATAAAACTAACATGATATGTGTGCATTTTAACCATACTAATTAGAAGTAACTAAAATTTCTTCTCTTTCTTGTACTTTACTGGTTGATGTTCAAATGCTTTCATATTGACTGATACAAATTTTATTTATTTAACCATATTAAACCAGTCATTTCGTGTTAGCAATCGTTCGGACTTTTCTACTGTTGTTAATTTTATTGCACTGATTATTATTGAACAGTTATTGGTGGTAACAGGCACATAATATATCAAGAGACTTTCTCATTACATCTCTTATTGAGTTATTGAGTATTAACTGTCACAAAAATGCTGGAACACATAAAATAAGATGCACTAAAAAAACTTAAGCTTTTACAATCGCGAATATTATCCTCACTTAGACAATAGTCTTTGTCATCGTCTGAATTGTACAAAGATGTAGTTTCTTGACCTTTGTAGAGTGAAAAGAAAGCAAAACATGTCGAGAAACATAAATCAGATAAGTTGACTAATTTTGCCATGCATTATAACCAGACAGAAATAATAATAATATATTTCTTCATGAGCAGGTACACGCCATTTTAACAGGCATGATCTACAAATTACAACATTTGTTGAAGCATAGCATGCTTCCCAACTTATTAAGTTAGTAGTTGTTATAAAGTAGACTCGTAGAGCGCTTGCTATAAACCATGACCTTGAGTTAACGCATACGTCGAGTTTGTTCCAGACATCAGAAGTTCTATAGCTGTGCCCTCAGAGCGAGATTTTGAGGAAAAAAAGGGAAACAGCAGAGCAGCAAGGCACTTGGATATGGACGCCAATCGTTGCCCAACATTGCGTAGTAGAACAGACAGAGGTATAATAAATTAGATTAAATTCATATTATCTCTTGTTAGAGTAATGTGAAGTCAGAGGCTCCAGTTAAGAGAATATAGTAATACAGAAAAATGAATCGTGATGTTTAGTAAGTTGCAGTAAGCTCACATGAAGGAAGGGAAGTCAAGGAAAGCGGTTTACTAGGAGGGATTATGCATATAAAAGGGTGAAGTGTTAAGGATATTAATAATTATATCTTTTATTGTCTGATTTTTTTCTTTTTTTGTCCATCCGATGCCAGCCACACAATCTTAGTGTAAAAGTCCGAGTAAGCATGTTATAGGTTGTCTTAGTAGAATAGCCATTTTAGTATAAAATCGGAAACATGAGTCTGAGTGGTGAGAGTAGGAAGAAAATCTATATAACAGGTTTATTGACTTATGCCTGATACACACAAAATGTTCTGCCCCACAAACATGGGTCGATTGAAGTCGTCGCCCTCACCATCAATGTGTAGCGTGGTGTCGAGTTGAGCTTGACTATGAACACCGCTACAAGACTACGTGCCAATTAACCAAAAAGATCCTCGTAGACCAATATCAGAAGGCAGATAATAGTGGTAGTTGAAATATATTTGCTGGCAATCTCGTGGTATCGAAAGAATACCGAGATCGTGCCAAAGGAGTACAAATGCGATCGGCAAGGAAAGGTACGTGCGTAGTCGAAAACCGCGCAGAAGTAATGGAGTACAATGGAAAACCAAAATGGCTGTTATTAGCACAGTTAAACAAACGAGCACAGTAAAACAGTCACTGCTACAATTGGTTATAATAATAATTGTTTTTATTGAACCAATCGCGTTCTGTTGACAAAAGTAGGTCACTACAGGAGTCCCTCACTAAAATGGGTTTACACCTTCGATAGTTGGCGGTTTGATTCGTGGGACTGATCGGCAGAAGTGCGGTTGTAGGATGGAGGAAATTGGTGGAACAGGAAGTGATCGTTGATCCTCGAGTTGCCAACGAAGGTCTTTAGCGCAGAACGGTACCAGGAGAAGTGTGCTGTATTTGTTGGTCGAATTAGCATACCACACCAGAGTGGTTTGTATCCAGGATCTGATGATTGCGTTCGTAGGGATGTGAACCAGAAAACGCTGCAGACGTAGGATGAAGCCATGTTGAGCCAAGAAACCGGAAGCGACCATAACGATCAAGCGTATGCCAGGCGAATTCGAGACCAGATAATCGACTGTGTGCGTTGACTAGAGCATGGGTGGCCAAACCAGCTTTTGCCAAAGTTGACTGAAGTCGACGTTACCAAACGGGCGATGGTCGGAGGCGTGGGCTCAGGATACAAAAACATCAAAAAAATTGTAGCATGCGTGTAGTATGGGAATTGTCCTACACCGTATCCAATGTTGACTGTGCGGTTAGTCGCGAAAGCGTACGGGTAATCGTACTCGGCGACCGGAACGTGAGACGGTAGTCTCGTTCGTACTTCGTGAGCCTGCGATCTCATCCAAGGTCAAGGGCGGCGTGGTCTGCCGATCTGGACGCGAGACGGAAGCCTCGTCCGTAGATGGTGCAGATGACGCGTGCTGTTGACCGGGACGTGAGAACGAGGTTTCTGATGTATCTAGCGTGGGATCCGAGGAAGAAGTAGAGATCCCGCCAGTAGGTTTGATGGGTCTAGCATTGAGTCTCAAGTTATCAGGTAGGGCACTGTCATCGATGTGTACTAGTTTGAGACGATCAATGCTGACGATCTCGACGCGGCCGTGTCGATCAACCTTGAAGGTCTTTTCGTGACGAGAGATCACGTGAAAAGGGCCTTCGTAAGGCTGTTGTAGAGGTTTGCGTACCGAATCTACTCGTATGAAAACATGTGAACAGGTAGATGACTCCCGAGGGAGAGCGACCTGTTGATGTTGTATTCGAGTTGACACCGGAGGCAGTGTTCATACAAATTCAGACCGTCGTTGGACGCAGTCTGATTTACCGAAATTATTACTGCTCCGTGGTGTGAAGAATTCCCCAGGCAGACGCAATGTCGTGCCGTATACAAGTTCAGCGGCGGAACATTGAATATCTGCCTTCAAACTCGTTCTGATACCTAAGAGAACGAGCGGTAAGGTTTCGTACCAATTGTCGTTTTCGTGTGCTCGAAGAGCACTTTTAAGTTGGCGATGAAACCGTTCGACTAAACCATTCGATGCTGGATGGTAGGCGGTAGTGCGTATGCGTTCCGTACCAAGCAGCCGGGTCAGTGAGGAGAATAATGCGGACTCAAATTGTTGTCCTCGGTCAGACGTGACAGTCAAGGGACAACCGTTCTACGAAGCGGTGAGCAACTGTATCCGCCATGATAGACGTGATGGGAATAGCTTCGGGCCATCTTGTAAAACGGTCAATGCACGTGAGTATGTGATCATACCCATGCGATGGTGGCAATGTTCCTACGATGTCTATATGAACGTGATCAAAGCGAGCATCAGGCGTAGCGAACGTGCCAATGGGGGCAGCTACGTGCCTGTGCACTTTTGATCGTTGACACTGTAAGCATTGCTTTACCCACATACGAACATCTTTATTCATGGGCGGCCAGACGTATCGTGCAGCGATGTGGCGCAATGTGGCTGCGATACCTGGATGAGACAATCCATGAAGGGCATCGAAGACGAGACGGCGATAGGTAGAGGGTACGATGGGTCGAGGAAGACCGGTAGAAATATCACATAGGATAGTACCTGAGCTAGTAGCTAGGGGTGCTTCCTGACACTGAAGGGACGAAGATTGTGGTGCTTCTGTACAGACAGGATCATTTGCTTGTGCGGCGGCCATAGCAAGAAGATCGAGCACCGGTAAGGTAACTGCATTCGTCTGGATACGTGATAGAGCATCGGCAACATAGTTCGACTCGCCTTTAATGTGACGAAGGCCTGTCGTGAACTGTGAGATATAGTCCAAATGTCTGCACTCTCGTGGTGAGTAGCGGTCAGACTTGGTATGCAGGGCATACGTTAAGGGCTTATGGTCGGTGAATAAAATGAATTGGCGTCCTTCTACTGCGTGCCGGAAATGCTTGATGGCGCAGTAGGCTGCAAGCAGCTCTCGACCTAAAGCGCTATATCTCGTCTCCGTGGGAGTAAGGCGTCGTGAGAAAAATTCAAGAGGTTGCCAACTACCGGAGATATTTTGTTGCATAACGGCTCCTATATTTTTATTTATTTATTTTATTTGTTTATGGCTTTATTCAATATTATAGCGAAATCTGATGCATCAACCGTTATACTAAGCGTGGCTGATGGGTCAGGATGAGCGAGAAGTGTAACTTCAGCGAGAGCCGTTTTGATCTATGAGAATGCAGTACGTGCGGTATCGTTCAATTCTAATTTGCGTGGATTACCGCGTAGTAAATCGGTTAATGGTCGTAACCGTTCTGCCGGGTGAGGGATGAAACGTCGGTAGAAGTTAACCAAATCGAGAAAAGCCTTCAGTTCCTTGATTGAGCAAGGCACGTTGTACTCCTTGATTGCTCAAACTTTGTCCTCGCAAGGCAGAATACCCTCTTGTCTGATGATGTGACCCAGAAATATTATTTCTGATTTACCCAATTCACATTTCTCTGGGTTGACTACTATTCCATTATCCGAAAGACGTTGGAATAATAGCGTAAAGTGTTGATAACTCAAACAGACCGAGAGGAGTCGTGATAGCAGTTTTCTCGATATCTTCAAGAGCGACTGGAATCTGGTGATATGCTCGTACCAGATCAATTTTAGAAAAGATAGTCGTGCCATTGAGCGATGCCGTGATGTCGTGTATGTGGAGGATGGTGTAGCTATCAAAGCGCGTAACTACGTTTAATGCTCGGTAGTCGCCGCATGGTCTCCAACTAACCCCATCCTTTTTGCGCACCATGTGTAAAGGAGAGACTCAAGGACTGTGAGAAGGACGAATAATACCAGCAGATAGTAAATTTTCAAACTCACGTTTGGCGAAGGCTAATTTGTCCGGTGCCAGTCGGCGTGGTCTTGCCGTGACTGGTGGTCCGCGGGTGACTATGTGGTGTACCACACGATTGGTGACCGATGAAATCTCCTCGAGTGGTTTAGCTATTCTGGGGAATTTCTCGAATAAGGCGTGGAATTTATCGTCACGCAGATAAAAAGTGCCGAGGATTCGGTACGTGTTTGTGTGAGCTTTAAAGCCCATGATTTTACTGTTCGACGAAGTATCGATTAGCTGCAGCCTACGTGAATCGACTAGCAATTCATAGTGCTGTAGGAAATCAATACCTAGTATGGCTGTGGGAACATCAGCAATGATGAACGTCCACAGATACCGTCGTCCGTTGCCTAGGCTGACCGCGAGTTGTCGTGTACCGTAGGTAGGAGTGGCTGAACCATTTGCAGCGCGTAGCTTGTGACTTGATGCTACCACGTGGTACGACAGAAACTTGGGCACCTGTATCCACTAGGTACCTAGTGTTTGTGCGACAATCGTGCACGTAAAATAGACGGCCAACCTGAGGTGCAGGGCCGGCGAGTACGGCCGCCTTTACTAGCCTGCTTCGGAGTTTCCCGCCTTGTATGAGCACGGGGCTCGACAGAGGCGGGCACCAGATCCGAAGGATCGATGAAACCAGCACCAACCCTTACTCGCTTCCGAAGCCGCCTTTTGGCGTGGCTTGGAAGATGCCCCTCGTTGGGCGAGTGTTGACGGATTTTCGAGAATTTGAGCGGGCTCGAGGGACGTAGGGTTGAGGTACGTTACAACGTTCTTGAAAACTAAGACGTGTGTGAATACACCCTCCCCTGTCACCTTGAGCCGAGGAGTGGCTGCCATCGATAGCGACTTTCGGACGCGACGTTGAGGCAACTACGTAGTTGTCTCGGTTGCCAGTCCTAGCTAGATTTTTGTCTGCTGTGAGGACTACCTGTTTCAGTGGTGCGTCCTTGAACAGGGCCGTAATTGTAGGTTGGATAAATGCTGGTAGAGATTCGAGCCACAGTTCTTTAACGATTTCAGAATCGGCTGCCGTGAGTCCTGCAAGAGATTGCAGGCGCGTGAGGTGGTGGCTCGGTTTAGCATCACCCAGGGGGTGACGTGCTAATAACGTCCTCAATCGTTCCTCCCTCGATGGGAGGAAATATCTGAGGATCGCCTCCTTGAGACGATATGAAATATTGGGCACATTGGAATTGAGGACTACCTCACGGACAGCTACTAAATGGTCTCCCGGTAAACATTCGAGATCGTAGGCGTACTTCTGCCGTTGGCTTGTAATATGACATTCTCGAATTGAGACTCTATTGCAGCGAACCAAACTTCGGGGTCGTGAGGAATAAAAGATACAGGTCGAAAGTGTATAACCTGTACGTCAGAGTCTATTACGTTAATACTATTCTTATCGTTATCCGTCATGTCAAATATATTATATATTAAAAATTAATATGAAAATATATGACAGACGTGGATAGATAAGCGATAGACTCACCAAAATTGACTTCTTTGGAAGGTTTGGTTGCGATTGCCAAGTGTTCGTAGATGTAGGTTCACCAGTTGTAGAAGATTTGACCGAAGTTGAGGCGTGTTCCAATATTTGGCTCACCAATTGTAGCGTGGTGTCGAGTTGAGCTTGACTATGAACACCGCTACAAGACTACGTGCCAATTAACCAAAAAGATCCTCGTAGACCAATATCAGAAGGCAGATAATAGTGGTAGTTGAAATATATTTGCTGGCAATCTCGTGGTATCGAAAGAATACCGTTTAAAATTGCTTTTAAGACAATTACTCCATACATAAACCAAAAGACTAAGTCTAAACTGCGTAAACTGAAAAGGACGTACTATATATCAAGAGACTTCAGTGCGCTGCACCAGAGATACTCTGTACTTGACGGAGTTGATATGATGGAAAGAAAGTCAATATTCGATTGATTTATTCATTATGAGTTTTATTCAACATTACTTCTGTTTTGATTTAATGTAATTATTACTCAATGTAGTATTTATTTTCTTTTCTCGTATGATATTTTATTCTGTATAATATACGACATTCTTGTATTTAATTGACATGAACTATGCTCTATATGTGATTTGTCATAACTGAGTATTTTTCATGTATGTGATTTCATTCTAATTATTAATCGAAATGGTTGTATAATCAATATATAAATGAGTGTATTTTCGACTAAGGTCGTCGTCATCATCATAGTGTTTTGGGGCTAATAAAACTTCGCTTATATCAGTCTTGTGTTCTTACTTTCGCCTCGTGGGAATTGTGGAGGTCCCTTCGTTCCGAGCATAAGTGGTCAGCGATTCCGACATAACAATCAGCGACGACCAGATACAAAGTAGCATTCGATTCACAAGTCATAACAGGAGTACAAAGTCAACACAACAAGCATAAACAGGCAGAGGAACATACTGCGCTCATTGCTGCATCTAAGACCCATGCCTTGTGTCGTCTCCTCGCAAAACGCATAAGAAAGAACGAAGATCACAACATTCACTCCCTACTGCACGATGGAGTGACGTATAATGATCAAACCATCATAGGTGAACTATTAAGTGAATGGTTTTCCCACAATGGAAATACATCTCATGCCACAGATAATAACACAAAGTGCACCGGCAAAAATTATCTTAGTACCATAAACTTCGACATTAGGAGTATACATACCGCCATTAAAACCTTTAAGCCAAATGCGAGTTCTGGTGCCGATGACATCCCCTCAATCCTTTATAAAATGTCAGGACCGGACAAACAGACGCTATTACTCAAAATATACACATTATCTTTAAAGACAGGCACATATCTGGAAATCTGGAAGGTAACGTATGTTTTTCCCAAACACAAATCAGGACCGAAGAACCTGGTCGAAAACCACAGACCCATAAATATCGCTCGTTATATCACGCATAATGGAAAAAGTGATAAAAAACAACTATCTGATCACCTACTTAAAGAAGATCAAGTAGACCCGTCACAACATGGCTTCACTAGAACAAGGTCGTGCAGTACATGTCTGATAGACTGCTCTAACGAGATTACCCGCATACATGACCAGAAGAAACTGGTGGTCATACTATATTTCGATATTAAGAAAGCTTTCCATAAAGTACCTCATAATCTTCTAATCAACAGACTTAAGTCAGTTGGAATTATAAATCCCCTTTTGCAATGTATCACGTCTTTTCAAACGGACAGATACCAAATAACCAAGATTGACTCTACAACATCTACACCTCGACCAATAACCAGTGGCGTTGTGCAGGGTAGTGTCTTGGGTCCATTGCTCTTTATAATCTACATCAACAGTATATGCAAGTGCTTTAGCACAGGTAAGACCTACCTCTATGCCGATGACTCAAAAGTCATCTATAAAACCGACACTTGGGATGTACGTAGTACTATGCAAACAATCCAACATGAACTCAACATGGTAGACGACTGGTTCAAACGCTGGAGGCTAGAGCTCAACACAGAGAAATGCGGCTGGTTATGTATAGGAGACACGTCTCTCAAAATAAAACTAACACTTAACAACAACACATTGCCCAGACTGGCATCAGTAACTGACCTAGGGGTACACTACTGACACAGTCTTAATTTCTCTGAACACATCTCAGCCAAAGCATCTAAAATGCGGAAATTGCTTGGCTTCATTCTCCGTAATTTCTATAAAAATGAATCTAAAACCCGTCTTTATAAAGTTTGTGTAAGACCTATAGTTGAATACTGCTCGTTCTTCTTTTCCAACCTACGCCTATCTGATATACTAAAGGTGGAAGGAATACAACGAGACTTCACCCGCAAAATACTTATGACTGAATCAGTCGTTGACTACAGTTACTGATGCCAAATCCTAGGAATAGCACCCCTTTGGAAGAGAAGGCTTAGGTCCAATTTGATTCTCTACCTCATAAACCTTACTTATTCAACATGTAATATACTTCTTGCCCAAGATTCACATGAATACGTACTTCGAAACAAAGTATCTACGGTCAACGTTGAGAAATACAGATAAAAACTCGGAAAAACTTCTTCCTCATCAAGTATGCAATAATTTGGAACAGGCTCCCCTCCGAAATACGCATGGCAGATGAATTACATACGTCTGTAAGACTGCTTGATCAAGCCCTCATTTGCACTGATCTAGCGCGTACGAACAGATCTGCGCCCCACTCGGACATCATAAGCTCTCTACATATCTAAACCAAAATGGACTTCAAGTTCAGTTTGCCTTATTTTTCCTACTTTGCAGTTGTTTTATTTACTTTTGACACTCTATTTCTTCACTTAAAGTAGACAGGTAACTCATTGGACCTACTGATACTGTTCAACTAAACTCAGCCGCTAAGGGATACTCATTACCACCCTAAAAAGTCAAGAGAACCGCGCAATCGATTGCTTACTACTAATCGACCTGCATCTAGGGAGCCTGTTACCCATCAACTGATTAGTACAACACAAAATAACATCAGCACCAAGTAAGTGTGAGTTTCTTCCTGTTTATTCTTTGTTAGTTTTGTACTCTTCTATACACTATGTTGAGTAGCAATTAATATTATTTCTCCACCCGCTTTAATAAACTACTATCCTACATTATGCCCCTCCTAATGCTTATACTCTAATTTGCAAACTATACTTTATACTATAGTCAATTAAAGCACTGCATCGATGCCTTACCCACAGTCCATAATTTGTAACTGCTTGATAAGCTTGTGAAATGGTATTTATAGAAAGTGTTTTCCAACAGGTTGTGAAACAGAGGATTGTGTGAGGTATGATATATATCCGAAAATAAGCTTAAGTGAGCCTAACATCATATAAGGAGGGAGGGTGGAGTTACTGACCAGCAAGCATTTGAAGTGACCTACTTTTGTCAACAGAACGCGATTGGTTCAATAAAAACAATTATTATTATAACCAATTGTAGCAGTGACTGTTTTACTGTGCTCGTTTGTTTAACTGTGCTAATAACAGCCATTTTGGTTTTCCATTGTACTCCATTACTTCTGCGCGGTTTTCGACTACGCACGTACCTTTCCTTGCCGATCGCATTTGTACTCCTTTGGCACGATCTCGGTATTCTTTCGATACCACGAGATTGCCAGCAAATATATTTCAACTACCACTATTATCTGCCTTCTGATATTGGTCTACGAGGATCTTTTTGGTTAATTGGCACGTAGTCTTGTAGCGGTGTTCATAGTCAAGCTCAACTCGACACCACGCTACACATTGATGGTGAGCCAAATATTGGAACACGCCTCAACTTCGGTCAAATCTTCTACAACTGGTGAACCTACATCTACGAACACTTGGCAATCGCAACCAAACCTTCCAAAGAAGTCAATTTTGGTGAGTCTATCGCTTATCTATCCACGTCTGTCATATATTTTCATATTAATTTTTAATATATAATATATTTGACATGACGGATAACGATAAGAATAGTATTAACGTAATAGACTCTGACGTACAGGTTATACACTTTCGACCTGTATCTTTTATTCCTCACGACCCCGAAGTTTGGTTCGCTGCAATAGAGTCTCAATTCGAGAATGTCATATTACAAGCCAACGGCAGAAGTACGCCTACGATCTCGAATGTTTACCGGGAGACCATTTAGTAGCTGTCCGTGAGGTAGTCCTCAATTCCAATGTGCCCAATATTTCATATCGTCTCAAGGAGGCGATCCTCAGATATTTCCTCCCATCGAGGGAGGAACGATTGAGGACGTTATTAGCACGTCACCCCCTGGGTGATGCTAAACCGAGCCACCACCTCACGCGCCTGCAATCTCTTGCAGGACTCACGGCAGCCGATTCTGAAATCGTTAAAGAACTGTGGCTCGAATCTCTACCAGCATTTATCCAACCTACAATTACGGCCCTGTTCAAGGACGCACCACTGAAACAGGTAGTCCTCACAGCAGACAAAAATCTAGCTAGGACTGGCAACCGAGACAACTACGTAGTTGCCTCAACGTCGCGTCCGAAAGTCACTATCGATGGCAGCCACTCCTCGGCTCAAGGTGACAGGGGAGGGTGTATTCACACACGTCTTAGTTTTCAAGAACGTTGTAACGTACCTCAACCCTACGTCCCTCGAGCCCGCTCAAATTCTCGAAAATCCGTCAACACTCGCCCAACGAGGGCATCTTCCAAGCCACGCCAAAAGGCGGCTTCGGAAGCGAGTAAGGGTTGGTGCTGGTTTCATCGATCCTTCGGATCTGGTGCCCGCCTCTGTCGAGCCCCGTGCTCATACAAGGCGGGAAACTCCGAAGCAGGCTAGTAAAGGCGGCCGTACTCGCCGGCCCTGCACCTCAGGTTGGCCGTCTATTTTACGTGCACGATTGTCGCACAAACACTAGGTACCTAGTGGATACAGGTGCCCAAGTTTCTGTCGTACCACGTGGTAGCATCAAGTCACAAGCTACGCGCTGCAAATGGTTCAGCCACTCCTACCTACGGTACACGACAACTCGCGGTCAGCCTGGGCAACGGACGACGGTATCTGTGGACGTTCATCATTGCTGATGTTCCCACAGCCATACTAGGTATTGATTTCCTACAGCACTATGAATTGCTAGTCGATTCACGTAGGCTGCAGCTAATCGATACTTCGTCGAACAGTAAAATCATGGGCTTTAAAGCTCACACAAACACGTACCGAATCCTCGGCACTTTTTATCTGCGTGACGATAAATTCCACGCCTTATTCGAGAAATTCCCCAGAATAGCTAAACCACTCGAGGAGATTTCATCGGTCACCAATCGTGTGGTACACCACATAGTCACCCGCGGACCACCAGTCACGGCAAGACCACGCCGACTGGCACCGGACAAATTAGCCTTCGCCAAACGTGAGTTTGAAAATTTACTATCTGCTGGTATTATTCGTCCTTCTCACAGTCCTTGAGTCTCTCCTTTACACATGGTGCGCAAAAAGGATGGGGTTAGTTGGAGACCATGCGGCGACTACCGAGCATTAAACGTAGTTACGCGCTTTGATAGCTACACCATCCTCCACATACACGACATCACGGCATCGCTCAATGGCACGACTATCTTTTCTAAAATTGATCTGGTACGAGCATATCACCAGATTCCAGTCGCTCTTGAAGATATCGAGAAAACTGCTATCACGACTCCTCTCGGTCTGTTTGAGTTATCAACACTTTACGCTATTATTCCAACGTCTTTCGGATAATGGAATAGTAGTCAACCCAGAGAAATGTGAATTGGGTAAATCAGAAATAATATTTCTGGGTCACATCATCAGACAAGAGGGTATTCTGCCTTGCGAGGACAAAGTTTGAGCAATCAAGGAGTACAACGTGCCTTGCTCAATCAAGGAACTGAAGGCTTTTCTCGATTTGGTTAACTTCTACCGACGTTTCATCCCTCACCCGGCAGAACGGTTACGACCATTAACCGATTTACTACGCGGTAATCCACGCAAATTAGAATTGAACGATACCGCACGTACTGCATTCTCATAGATCAAAACGGCTCTCGCTGAAGTTACACTTCTCGCTCATCCTGACCCATCAGCCACGCTTAGTATAACGGTTGATGCATCAGATTTCGCTATAATATTGAATAAAGCCATAAACAAATAAAATAAATAAATAAAAATATAGGAGCCGTTATGCAACAAAATATCTCCGGTAGTTGGCAACCTCTTGAATTTTTCTCACGACGCCTTACTCCCACGGAGACGAGATATAGCGCTTTAGGTCGAGAGCTGCTTGCAGCCTACTGCGCCATCAAGCATTTCCGGCACGCAGTAGAAGGACGCCAATTCATTTTATTCACCGACCATAAGCCCTTAACGTATGCCCTGCATACCAAGTCTGACCGCTACTCACCACGAGAGTGCAGACATTTGGACTATATCTCACAGTTCACGACAGGCCTTCGTCACATTAAAGGCGAGTCGAACTATGTTGCCGATGCTCTATCACGTATCCAGACGAATGCAGTTACCTTACCGGTGCTCGATCTTCCTGCTATGGCCGCCGCACAAGCAAATGATCCTGTCTGTACAGAAGCACCACAATCTTCGTCCCTTCAGTGTCAGGAAGTACCCCTAGCTACTAGCTCAGGTACTATCCTATGTGATATTTCTACCGGTCTTCCTCGACCCATCGTACCCTCTACCTATCGCCGTCTCGTCTTCGATGCCCTTCATGGATTGTCTCATCCAGGTATCGCAGCCACATTGCGCCACATCGCTGCACGATACGTCTGGCCGTCCATGAATAAAGATGTTCGTATGTGGGTAAAGCAATGCTTACAGTGTCAACGATCAAAAGTTGTGGGAGAGTAGTTTAGTGGCTTTGGGCCCTACCAGGAGACAGTATGATAAATAGACATTAAACATCTAACGCGGAGAAATACAGAAGAATGGAGAAGGCGGGGAGAATGAATTGAACAAATTGGGTTGATGAGATGGCATGGCTCGGACATGCAGGCGTGGTCCCTGTTAAATGTTACCTTATATCTGTTATTCATATTAAATATATTGTTCCATCTCTAGCCTAAGATTGTTCTCTATCATGTATTGGTAATTGTTACGATGCAGTGAGTTGGTGTAGATGATGATGTGACTTCCACTTAAGATCTTATAGATTAGGCAGTTACATGATAACAAATGTGGAAGTTTGGAATTAGGTTTATTATTAGAGCAGTGCTAATATCATAGTAGACCACATTTCTACAGTTCCATGCTACAAGCAAATCAGATAGTTAAAGTTTCTGTATTGTGTGTTAGATATCTATTTGGTATATCACGCTTCCATGAGAATAAAACACAGGTCAAGGTACATGTGGTTTAGAGATATTAGGGGTAGATAGCAAATCAAATAATATGCTAGAGTTTAGAATCGTGAACTTCTCAGAGTACGAAAACAAAACATTAGGCGACTCACAAGAATTTGTGACATTTTGAACTTCTTATGACCAGCCATAGTCGATCGGCATTCATGTGATTGATGAGTTATCTGTGTGCTCGTAATGGAATAAAGGACATGACACTTAGGCAGAATTATGCGATTTTGACCATTATAGTTTCGGAACCCCAAAGTAAGGAGTAGGAGCATAAGAGCATGAATAATAATTAATGCTAGAAGGGGTTTTGTGGAAAATTGTTAGACCACCATGGAAAACCTGGAAGCATTAGACAATGGGAGATGGTAATCCATGTCTTCGATAATTTGGTCATATTCCAATTAATAAAGATGGGGTCCTTTTTATTCACTATAGTTCTCGATATTAGATGGTCCATAATAATGTGCCGCATTGGTGGGCGGATGTTCCAGGAATAAATGATGATGCTCTTAAGTCTAGTAACAGTTGCGATGTGCAACTGTTAGTCGGGAATAAATCCATGTAAATTTAAGAGCTTCTATAAATCATGAATTTATATCCCTGAGGTATTATTGATGGTGTAGGTCGAAGTCAATCGTTCCACATGGGTTTTCGGTGGCATATCCCAAGTAGGCTGATAAAGAGGTTAAGATAAATAGAGGACCAGAAGCGAAGCAGACAATGTTTATGCCTATTTGAACACAGAGTTTGTCCATTGATGTGATACATTAAGAATCAGTGAAAGACACTTTATACGTTAAGCGGAAGAATGTTGTCTGATTTGATCTCCGAAACTGTGCTTCATTCAATTTGTTTTGAAACAGAATATTTGCATTTTTTGTCGCTATATTTCCTCAAAATATTGATTGTGCCTGTGCTTACCGTTATTTTAGTGGTAAATGAATCCTATATATAAAACATTCCGTGAACTTGGGTTAAGCGATCCCTCGTACATCAATAAGCTCACATACATCGACTAGCCTCTTCTTTTCCGATTTCTGGTTTGACTGGGTTGTCATACTTTGATTATAAAAGTACCACTGCTTGAAGTGTTATCAAACTTCGAATACTTGTGGCATTTTTAGTCTTGAGCCTGATGTCACCTGGTAGAACTATTTTTAACTGTAAATCTGTTCCCTGTTGGAACCTTTTTTTATCATTTTTCTACTTCAGTTTTTCCATATTGTGGTATTTTATGCCATTTTGAATGCTTTGTTTTGTTTACTGCTATGCTGCTATACTCCCAAACTATTTAAGATCAAGACTCTTTCACACCCTCATTTTGGATAATGCCATTCTAGCCCGACAGCATAGTAGTCCGATTCTATAACGAAGAAGCTGACTTCAACAAGCACGACGTGAAAGACTTACGTACACAATTCCTTACAGGTGCGTTACACGCAGTATGTTTACTAGTAATGTTTCAAAAACTTACGAAACTCCGAAAAGAGATATTCTTAAGCTTGGAGATATAAACATTTGAAAAAAGTTGGACCGACGTTTCCACGACATTAAGCCGCAACATAGTTCAGAAACAGAAATGTTGCTGCGAATGCGAGAGGTCATAAGTCAACGAACACTTAGCGAGGACCTGTTCAGACAGCACTTCTTGTCTACGCATCCTCAACAGGTGGGGGCAGTGCTTGTCACATTTCGAAACAACACTGTGGACGAACTGGCTGCATCTGCCGAGGTTTATTTAGTCAAAGAAAAGTCTCAAACGACACGAAATGGCGTCACAGACCTCTGTCATACTCCGACACATTATCTTAATATTCATCATGACCGTATACGCTCCTAAATTCCTCAAAAGGATTCTTCACGAAAACGATCTGTCTGTCAACCACGGGAGGCAGATAAGCCTGACTGGTGCTAGCACTATAGTAAGTATGGAAAGCTTCAAAATTGCAGGCAAAAATGTAGTTTCCACGAGTTTTTACCTTGTGACACAAGTGAGGACCTTTGAGGTGCTTCCACAGGATCACTTAAGGCGCCAAAATCATAAAAATCTTTACGTTGGTGTCAGTATGGTTAAATGTAAGATGAAGGAGCTCAAAATCTATGTCCGGTCCGATATGATGATCATGACCATCGCTGCAATTGTAGTTGCCCTCGATTCCATGGGAAGTAAAGTAAACATGCAGGGTATGAGACTACTCTTATGTATTAAGGGAGATAAACCAGAAGGTTAGTGGACCACTTACATCACGAGAAACCTCAACAACTCGGTTTTGCCCTAATCCGTACTTGCCGAACTGACAACTCTTCGGTGAGAACGATACAAAATTTTCGATCGGACGAATGTATGGTACTTCCACAGGCTGCGAGACAATAACAACTGGTACTGCGGGTACTATCGATCCTGAGATGTGACAAGGCAGATCCGGATGATAGCTTTGACACCCATTAACGTAATCTTAGGAAGAAAGATGCAGCATCCGTCTGATGGCCGAACAACAAAATGGCAGCTGGAGCCAGTAGTGCAGAGCTGATAAGCTTTCAGTCAAAAAAATTTATATTCATGCACAGTATGAGTAGCAACGATTGCACTGCAATCATATTTAGCAGAGTTCCCGTTGAAAAATCCAGGAAAATAATTAATCAACGCATAAAATACAGTTGGTCTAAATATATGGCTATAAGGCGTTGTCTTCAAGATGCTCCATGCCCCCGGAGTGCTAGAAGGTAGTAAATGGCATTACTGAAAGAGCCGACTTGGAGAATATGTTAAGATTATATTTGTTGGCGGTTCCGAAAAAACTCCTCGAAAAAGCCGTGAAAGGCTCTGAAATCCCTGAGAAGCATCTTATCCAAACACCATTCACTGGAACTTTTGCCAGAAACATCTAGAAAGTGAAAAGTCACATGTTGGGTTTCCGATCGGATGATTACCTATTCTTCTACTATGTTGATTAGCGTTCTAAAATTATCTGGAAAGAAAAAGCTATATAGAATGTTACAAAAGCCCAATATTTTCTGTGCATAAACGAACCTTGAAGTAAAGCGTTCTTTCCACATTTCGCATCTTTTTTATCGTGTTTAAATCACTGTATAGATTTAGCGTGATGTTATTAGAAGAGCTTAAGAACTGAATCTAACGCTCAATCGAAAAACGTGTCAATACCTAATCTTGTTACATAGTAAATAGAAGGGCTTTTGGGTTGTTGCCATACGGTTGATAACACAACATAAGGAGGAAGTGAAGTGTTCTAAACAAACATTAAGGAAACACAATCATCTGATAATTCAGCAGAGAGAAACAGGAAATGTAATGCCCACTTTGAACAAATAGATGAATATTTCACCCATTATGTTTTATTCCTGATGAATAGCTAGCACTCCCTTCTTAATCACGTAATTTTGGTTGATACAAATACTGCACAGTAATGGTATAATCCAGTTTAGAGAACATCCTGGATAAAGTGAGGCAGAGGACGTTAACTTTATGCAAACAAGGAAACGTGAAACATGAAGCAGGCCTCGATGCTAGGTTTCGACCATAACTTACACTTAGAGCTACAACAAAAGTGAAAAATACGGGCTTGAAAGCGTAGGAGTGATTTTTGAACAATCGCGGTTTAGATTAGAGCAACTATATCAGTTCATGTCATATAGGAAAACATGGTCCAGGAACGTTTGTTGTCACCGGGTCTTAATGTACTACTCCAGATGACCTTGGTGCCACTAACGTCTTTATTGAGCACTTTGACAAAGAACCGAACGAGCACCTTTGAATCGATACCTCAGCGCTGAAGATAGTCGAGAGCGTTGACCAACTAATGCTTAGACCAGTATCAGGAAAGTTGTCAAACTTGGAAACCTGTAAATTGCTGGTTTATGACAATATGAACTCCACAATGCTTAAGGAATTGGTGGATATTCCTTATCACAGACAAATTGATACATTTTTAGCACTCCTTTAAGTCCAAGAAATTGACAAAGAGTGAAGAAAAGCAAACACCCTCCTGATTGCAAAGGAGGGAAATGGCGAATCAGATCTAGTACTGACAGTTGGCTCTGCTGCCAATATCATTGAAGTTACCAGCAAACCAGACAGATGACCAGATGGTGAGGTTCATCAGCAAAATACCCGTCTTAGGAAGCATAGCATGGGATAAGGAAGTTTGGGTACTGTGCTACAAACATGCTGCCATCAGTGGATGGTTGAGCACACTGCTAGGATCGTAAAGCATTCCTATTAGCATTACACCCGAGCCTCCCAGATGTAACTGATATAATTCGGCACATCGTCCGACTAGCTAAGGTCTGCCAAATAGGGATTTTAGATATGCTTTCCTGGCTATTGAATTATCTTCAGGGCCGAGCGTTCTGTACAAATTTAACAGATTGCGTTCGAAGTGGAAAACGTTCACGCCTGGTGTATCAACAGGAGAAATGAAAGGCCATCTACTCTATCTCGTTTGTTAATCAAGAGCCCTTAGTAAACATCAGTCCGTCAATACCTATTTATGTGGACACCAGCTGTGGAGAGTATCAGATCATAGATGTTTACAAGAGCTCTAAAGAAGCTTAGTGTCCCCAGAACAGTACAGGCGTAGTAGTATTTCGATATTTAACCTCTATAAATGCAGATGAATAGTATTTAAAACGATATAAGAATAAGCAGAATACTTACTCTGTGGTCATCGCTTCAATAAAATCCCAACGGAGAATGACCTACGTATGTTACTGTCAGAGGGCATAGACAGCAGTGATAAATTCTATGAAGGCTCAGACGAACTATAAGTTGGTTTTCGCTTGGATGAGTCGTACTTCACATCTCATATGACAACTAGTCAGCTTAAACTATATGAGCTTAAGAATATCAACCAGCATTCATATACAACTTCACATTATTTCATCCTCAATAGGCTTGTGATGGGCGTCGAGTCATAGTCATTAACCAACCCTATCCGTTTCTCTTCTTGTCAGCTTTGCTTATCGGATAATCTTATACTAATGCCTGTTTATGAAGTTTGCTTGAATAAATCCCAGTCAACCAACAAAGGGGAAATAAAGGCGAAAAAAGGGGAAATTTAGGGGAAAACGCGCCAAAATGTCGCCTTTTTCGCCTGTCTTGGGGAAATAACGCGGATTTCCCCCTTTTTGTCGCCTTGTCGCTAAATTGTCTACTTTTCGCCTAAATATCCGCCGAATTGTCTACTTTTCGCCTAAATATCCGCCGAATTGTCTACTTTTCGCCTAAATATCCGCAGAATTGTCTACTTTTCGCCTAAATTTCCGCCGAATTGTCTACTTTTCGCCTAAATATCCGCCGAATTGTCTACTTTTCGCCTAAATATCCGCCAAATTGTCTATTTTTCGCCTAAATATCCGCCTAATTGTCTACTTTACGCCTCAAAATAAATTCACACAAAATTGCGCGTTTTTTATCCAACCTTAAAATCACCATTGGCACTACCCAAAAGTTCTCCAAAATTCGCCTTTACTTCTACAACAAACCACAGCGAAAGTGCAATGGATGGGAAAAGCGCTATATATGTTTATATATTTTTATTTCAAAGGAAAAGCGTTTTGTTTTACAACATAATAGCGGAAGCTTGAGCATCAGTCATTTAGCATTTCATTTGTAATTCCAAATTCGTCGTGCTTTGAGATCTGCAACAGAAGAAACATGTGATGTCTTATTTATAACACATGTGCATTTAATCGAAAGTTCACTGACAATGAGTAAGAATTCAAGATCTCTAAAGAAAATATGTTTATTAAAAATTAGGTACAACATCAAACAAAGTTACACCGACTACATTCTTCAGCAACGTTTGTTCGGCTATTGACAGTCAAAACAGTCGTCCTGTGAATTCTGAATAGTAAAAAAATGAAAAGTCAAAACGAATTCTGAAAAACATGGCCGAAGACACAGAAAAGTACTTTAAGCTAAACTTACGGTTATGTTCGTTAAGACTGTTGACTGCAACTATAAATAAGTAGGGAAATTATCACTTTAAATTAGTACATACCTGCTCTTGCTTCCGTCGATTACGCTTCATCAACTTGTCTCTGACGTCATGGAAATAACCTTGTGTCGCGATGTCGTAAAGCTTCGCAAGATCTTTTTCATTAACGGAGGATGACAAGAAGCGATTTGTCAATGCACCTGAAGTTTAATTTATAAGTATAGGTTACTTCGTATGCAGCCATAAAACCGACATTTCTGAAGTGCGCGCTTTGAAGAAGTGCCCAGCAATGTGAAATTACTGGCCACCTCAGGTGTCATGATGTACGACAAAACGTAACGCATTGACATTTTAGGGTCATCACCCATTAACCTCGTCAGCATCGCCATCTGTTATACAAAGATGTCAGTAAATTAATGTTGCTGACTTACAAATCTGTCCCTCGTTTCCTTCTGCTGCAACCCAGTGTCCAGCATCTGCAGTTCCTCTTCCGATGACAAAGGAAACTGCTGACTTGATACTCCGCAATCGAATTGATGCGGATGATCATGTTCACTAAACTTCGCTAGTAGTACCTTGACATTTGTACTCAAGTCAGTAATTGCTGAAGACATGTTTTGTATTGTCTTACTCAAATCAGCAATAGCTGACGACATGTTCTTCAAGGTTGTGTGCAACCTATCAAATCTTAAAAACGTCAATTGATGGTACAGGTGACTTACTGGCCCGCTGAAGCACAGTCTACATGCTTAGATTCCACTGTTGATGGTGATGTTTCTAATTGTGTAGAACTACTTCATTAACATTTACATAGAAATGAAACTTACTTGGCAATTGGCGAGACAACTTTGTCGAACAACCGAAACTTCGGATAATGCACTTGGCTATTTCCAGCCTGCATCTCGGCCACATCCATATCGACTGAATTGTAAAGAAACCCTTCTTTACGCTTCAATGCACCTCTAAGAAAAGTTAGTAATAAAAATGTACAGACCTCTTTGGTTTTTCCGTGTTTAACGGCAATGTGTTCTCATCCGTTGACCTGTTATTGCGATGCTGCTCCAGTATTTGTAGGGACACTAACATGTCCTTGGCAGACTGCAGAGAATCTACAGTAAACTATAGTTTAAATGTATTTTACTCACCAATTTCCTGAATAACTTTGCACTTCAGCAGTGACCAACTGTCATCTGGCTTATCGCAGTTTCGGAGGTGTATGTCCACCAGCTCCGTTGGAAATAGGCAAAGGTCTTTGCCAAAAATCCATTGCCTGGCTGCAATCATAAGTTTTTTTCGGCTAGGAACGTCAACAATGACGTATTGTTTGCTAGCGGGCTAAATATAAAATAATCGTTAATGAAATTGTTGACTACTCCACATCATTATTTTGTCGCTCCTCTGGATTCTAATTGTACAACCTTGATATTACAATAAATTAATTGTCTACACATAATTTGGTAGTTGCTGGTTCCAGTATCTTAAAAATGGTTTTAACCAGATTGTAGACATGCGGACCCCCAAATAACGGTTGACTTCGCTTGTGGTAATGGAGTTGAGTGGACAGACTTTCATTAGAAGCCATCAAAGACCTATAACCGTATCATAGATCTAAAAAGCTAGCCCGAAGATAGCAGCTTAGTTACACCAGCTCGAACAATGATTATAGCTTTATTACTTTTCATAAATATTTTCACAGCCGGTTTTTTCGTTGGCTAAAAGGTTGTTCAAGGTCATTGGTTGTCGTAGGATCACCACGGTACCATTTGAAAATGCACGAATGTTTGAGAGCAAAATGTCATATCATTGGTTGGTGTTTAATGAACGTATTTAAGTGTTTAGGAACCGCGTCCTGTGGAAAAACATCAATTGTTCAATCATTTTGTAGTGGTGGCCGGGACTTCCCAAAGAACTACCTTATGGTAGCTATGATTATTCAAAGTAACATTAAGAACTCCAGTCTAAGACGGTTGAATTCGTTGTTAAAACAATGATAATACCAGGAGTGGATGACAGTATCGTACGGTAAAATGAACAGTAAAGAATTTATTTTCTAGGAATTGTTCTTATATGACATCCCAGGCCAAGAAGTTTTTCAGGATCTCACGAATCATTATGTAGGACATTAATTATTTTTATAAGGGTAGATTAATATGACCAACCTTATCGTTGTTGTTTTTGATGTAACTAACCAGGAAAGTTTCTCCAGTGCAAAGCTTACCTTGACAGAATTACGGAAACCTAATAATATACGTATACCGGGTATGAGTACTTTCTTATCATATACCTGGCTTCTAGTCGTTCTTGTGGGGAATAAAATAGATCTTAAAGCGAAGCATATCAATATTATGGAAGAAGCCCAGGTGTTAGCGGATGATCTACGTATTCCGTATTTCGAAACTTCTGCTGTAAGTCCTTATTTTTCGTTTATATGGCATCTAATGTGCACCATTAGTGGTACATTCTGATTCAGAAAACATCTTTAAAATGTATGTTCCCATATCATGAGTCAGTCGAAGTTTAGGTTTTTCAATACATTTATGACAGAACTGCATCTCAAGTTCACCAATTTACTGTTAGGTATAGGTAAAATTAGTTTTCCTAAAGCACTGAGGAATCGCAAACCTATTTACGGGGTAAGGACAACACTGGAGACAATTTAAAAAACCGCGTATGACTCGCTTTATTTGACACTTAAGTTTATATAAGACACAACCACGTAATTTCATTGGTATTTAGTAACATTTGGATTAGATGATTTCTTAGGGAATTTTGTGTATATACCTATAAAACAATTGGAGGTCTTATTTAGGGATGAATAATTACTTTTTTGTTAATGGTAATCAGTACGCGAACGTATGTCATGAAATTTTATTTTACAATATTTAGGATGCACTAACCTTACCTCCTTCAAGATGTTTCTTGTGTGTAACAATACAATTGTCCCATTTCTATTTTGAATGTCCAAATATTTATAAAATTCCCCATAAATCAGGAGGACTCAGTAGCTAAGTGGATAACGCGATGGCGTTTGAAGCGGACGGTACTGGGTTCGAGCCCCGGAGTGAACATCAACTCTGAGATGCAGGTACATCCAGCTGACGAGTCCCAAATAGGACGAAACGCGCGTCCTGGATTCCACTGCTAGCCACTATCCATCTGCCCCCATATGCCCTGGTATGGCCGAGAGCGGGGAGGGTTCGCCCTCCCTCTCGAAATACTCTCACACGGCCACGCGTATACAGCCCCTGCCAGGGAAGTCCTGCTCACTGCCTTCTCGTGGCGGGGGTGTTGTTTACGAAAATGAGAGGACGAAAAGCGAATGTCCGGCGCTATAACCGGATCCCAATTCAATGGTGCACATGGGCTCCAGTATCCTGCGGGAACAAATGGCGTATGAACCAATCGTTGGTCACCGGCTATCATGGGACTGCATCTCCTCACGATGCTCCACTGCCTTGTGGACTAGACCCTTAGGTCAAAGGCTCGGGGTGTGGCCTCCTAAGAAAACCACCTGCTTCGGTTTGGGCACCCGGGCAGTATCTCAGCCCACGTACTAAAACCATGATGAACTATTTGCTTATGGAAAATATTCCTTTCTATCTGATTAACATTAAAATAACTCGTACTATTATTATTATTATTATTATTATTATTATTATTATTATTATTATTATTATTATTATTACTCTACCACGTCATTTATTCACCCTCTCTTATTCCTACTTTATGTATCCGTTTCGACCTAGACAGCAGCTCACCTACGGTGAAAATTCAGCTTTATCTAAACGTTCTGGAGTCACTGCCTGGTTGAAAATTGTATGTTACCACCGAATATGAGTACTGAAGCAGTTTTTCTGAAACCACGTGCACCGTTCAAACTGGCTGCCTTCAACGTTCGCACACTTATGCAGGTCGGACAACAGATAGGGCTGGCTATGTCTTTGGAAAGTCCTAATATTGAGGTGTGTTGTCTATCCGAGACCCGTATTCAAGACTCTGGTGAAGTACTACAAGTTCGCTCTCCATCTGTCGCTTCAAAAAGCTTGTTTTATGTGCGTTTATCCGGGGACCCTGTGGCATCTTCGTCTGGTCTTGCTGGCGTTGGTGTCGCACTAAGCGCTAGAGCTGAGGCAGCACTAGTCGACTGGATCCCCATTAACAGTCGGTTATGTGCTGTTAGATTAGAAAGTTCCATCAAAGTGAGAAGAAATCGGCGTGAGAAACAATGTCTTTTCGTCATCTCCGCCTATGCCCCGCAAGGAACTCCAACTCTTGAAACGTTACAAATCACCAGGCCCAGACGACTTACCTCCGGCTCTTTTTAAAGATGGTGGTGACTTTCTGACTAAGGGACTGACGACGTTGCTTACAAAGGTCTGGGAACTAGAGTGTGTACCAACGTCATGGAATGAGTCGATAGTTGTCCCTATCTTTAAAAAGGGTTCACGTTGTTCCTGTAACAACTATCGGGGGATAAGTCTACTTCCGATTGCGTCCAAGCTATTGGCTTCCGTCATACTTCGTAGATTGTTCAGAACCCGAGAAAAATTGACTCGCGAAGAGCAGGCTGGGTTTCGTTCTGGTCGAGGATGTATTGATCATGTCTTCACCCTCCGCCAAGTGTTAGAACACCACCATATATATCAAAGGCCAACAATCGTAGTGTTTCTTGATATCAGGGCTGCCTTCGATTCGTTGGACAGAACTGTTCTCTGGGATTGTCTATTGAAGAAGGATGTGCCTGAGAAGTTTATTAACATCCTAAAAGCTTTATACACAAACACCTCAGGCAGAGTGAGGGCATACAACCACCTTTCTCCACTATTCCATTCAAGCAGTGGGGTTAGGCAGGGTTGCTCAATCTCACCATTCCTCTTCAACTTTGCCATCAATGACATTCTGGAAACAGCTCTGACGGATGTAAGTAATGGTGGTGTGGATCTGTTGCCTGGAGAAAGACTTCTCGACCTTGAGTATGCGGATGATATTGTCTTACTGTGCGAGAATGTTCAAGCCATGCAATCCGCACTTAATCAGTTGGCAATCAATGTCCGTAGGTATGGTATGTGCTTCGCACCTTCAAAGTGCAAAGTACTCCTACAAGACTGGCAGGATTCTAATCCTGTACTCACTCTGGACGGTGAGCAGATAGAAGTGGTCGAAAAGTTCGTGTATCTAGGTAGCTGCATAAATGCTGGTGGTGGCGTGAGTGATGAGATCAATGCACGCATAGTGAAAGCCAGAGCGGCTTATGCCAATCTGGGCCACCTTTGGCGCCTTCGTGATGTTAGTCTGGCTGTAAAAGGTCGGATCTACAACGCGACTGTGAGAGCAGTTTTACTCTATGCTTGTGAAACCTGGCCTCTCCGAGTTGAGGATGTTAGACGACTCTCTGTGTTTGATCATCGTTGTCTCCGAAGGATTGCTGGCATCCAGTGGCAACACTATGTCAGTAATGCAGAGGTTCGGCATCGAGTGTTCGGTCACAGAGACGATAATGAAATTGGTGTCACCATCTTGAAACACCGACTTCGATGGCTTGGACATGTTCTACGAATGTCGTCCCAGGGAATTCCACGTCGTGCATTATTTGCCGACTCTGGGACTGGTTGGAAAAAGCGGAGAGGTGGTCAGTATATGACATGGTGTCGTGGTATGAAAGAAAACTGCAAAGGGCTAGCTTCTGTTGGTCCTTCACGACTCCCTGGCTGGGGTCCGAGAGACGGTGTAACGCAGTGGCTAGAGACGTTATCAGATATGGCTCAGAATAGAAGCCAATGGCGATCCTGCTGTAACCTTCTTTTACTTTATTCATAAAAAGTGGTTGTATCTTCCTTAAATGAAAGATTTCTCCTGATTGTACTTTTCCGTTTCCCCCACCATTGTCCTCTCTCTCTTCCTTTTTTTTATAATTCCCCACGTTCATTACTTTTTTTTCTCCTTCTCTTCAAATTATCATTGTTTTGTGTGGCGCATATATATTTGGTGCCCCCTGTACCAATATTTATGTGTTCAAATAAATAAAAAATAAATACCATAAATCAGGCTCTTGCGCTGCTCACAATCTGTTTTCACACAATCCTAATAGCCCTAAATTTTCTCTAGAATCGAGTTCATACTCGGATTCTCCGAAATTTCACAAGCAATCATCCGAATAACGAATTAGTGATCCAAAAACACAAGAAACTCCAGATGTTCGGTATTTACCTTAACGTACTAAGTCGATGATTGTCTTGATCTAGAAGCAATTTTGCAGCCTTCACGGCTTGCACTAGAATGTTTGATTCTTTTAAAATGGGTTACTAACTTCAGTACGTTGTCTCTATAAACAACGATCAAAATTTCATGAATATTTTACAGACATTTCTTCAAGTTTCACTGTAAATCATCATGCATCACTTCGCGCGTTTATTAAACATTATATTTTGTGATAATTGTTTTAAAACTTTCAGAAGGAAGCACATGGTATTGATGTCCCTTTTCTACATCTCATTAAGGAATATTATGAACTGTACAATGATGCAGTCAATGGCTATCAAACTTTATTATGATTACTATATATATATATATCTTCAATTGATGTGACACGTGTTTTTTTTCACGGACGGTTGGGATGTTTGATTCTATGATGATTCTTCAGTGAGAAACAGCTTTGAAACATTTTAGCACTAAACTGCAGTAACCTTTAAGTAAATGAATAGTCTTCGGCTGATAATAATGCCGATGTTAGGTTGTGTCTATTTCCATAATGAAATGTGAACCCTAGTTGTTGCTGAACATTTTATTGTATTAATGATGTTAATTTGATCGTTTTAAATGCTCTGTTCTTTACAAATTAAGCATATTAGAGACAAATGGCGTTACATTCATGTCCTGTATTCAGATAAAAAAGTCGACATTCATGTAGAGTTACAAACTGATAAAATACTGTGTACATATTCATTTTGAGAATAGGACCAGAGAAATTACGCATCACCAGTTATTCAAGCCGAACAATATTGCCAAATTTTTAGATTTACGCCTGAAGTTGCTGACTGGTTGAGTCTTAGTTTCCCGTCTTTTTTAGTTTTAATGAATTTTATACGGAAGATTTTAGATATATATTTCCAGCAGCTGTCATGAAATTTGAAAGTGGGTGTCATGTTTGCATATTGGACCCTCGGTTTATATACAGTATGGATTCATTACCAAATATTTCAAAACCACAGCTAAAATAGATTCAGTATCTATGATTCAATTCGAGAACATACGAATTGATATAATGAGGAAAATTTATAAAGAATTTAGGAACCTAGGATCTGAGAGAAGACAAAGAGTAAATGCACCTTCACCTTTGCGAATGATTCTGGGCCACATCCTCAGCAGACCCCAACTAATTGTACGGTAAATTAATTAGTACAAAATGCCTGTTCGATGCAGCTGGTACATTAGGAAAGAGTCCTAGGTTTATCCATTAACTCAAAAGGTATTTGCAACAATTACAACCGTGTAAACCTGAGGTAAACCACCTTGAATAATTCACTATATATCATCTACGTTTTCGTTATCCTTCGCGTCAGTTCAGAGGGACCATTCTCTAATAATGTTACAACAAATTATGTTCATTGATAGAAGCTGCCAGTAAATACTTGTTTATTAAGAAATCAAAAGGAGGAAAACAATATACATCGAACTTCCTAAAGCTGTTTTTGTTTATAAATCTGGTGATCTATTGACTATTACTGTACAGTTCAGGACATTTTAATCCCAGTCCCTGCCCCTCACATTAGTCTAGCAAAAGAGAAGCTGAAGATAAACGAAGAATAACATCAAATACAGTTGAATGCTAGGAGAAAAGTAACTTAACGGAACAATAAGATAGAAGAATAAAATGATATGAAATTTGAAAGTGGGTGTCATGTTTGCATATTGGACCCTCGGTTTATATACAGTATGGATTCATTACCAAATATTTCAAAACCACAGCTAAAATAGATTCAGTATCTATGATTCAATTCGAGAACATACGAATTGATATAATGAGGAAAATTTATAAAGAATTTAGGAACCTAGGATCTGAGAGAAGACAAAGAGTAAATGCACCTTCACCTTTGCGAATGATTCTGGGCCACATCCTTCAAAATATTTAACCATCGGTTGTGATGACTCAGCAGACCCCAACTAATTGTACGGTAAATTAATTAGTACAAAATGCCTGTTCGATGCAGCTGGTACATTAGGAAAGAGTCCTAGGTTTATCCATTAACTCAAAAGGTATTTGCAACAATTACAACCGTGTAAACCTGAGGTAAACCACCTTGAATAATTCACTATATATCATCTACGTTTTCGTTATCCTTCGCGTCAGTTCAGAGGGACCATTCTCTAATAATGTTACAACAAATTATGTTCATTGATAGAAGCTGCCAGTAAATACTTGTTTATTAAGAAATCAAAAGGAGGAAAACAATATACATCGAACTTCCTAAAGCTGTTTTTGTTTATAAATCTGGTGATCTATTGACTATTACTGTACAGTTCAGGACATTTTAATCCCAGTCCCTGCCCCTCACATTAGTCTAGCAAAAGAGAAGCTGAAGATAAACGAAGAATAACATCAAATACAGTTGAATGCTAGGAGAAAAGTAACTTAACGGAACAATAAGATAGAAGAATAAAATGATATGAAATTTGAAAGTGGGTGTCATGTTTGCATATTGGACCCTCGGTTTATATACAGTATGGATTCATTACCAAATATTTCAAAACCACAGCTAAAATAGATTCAGTATCTATGATTCAATTCGAGAACATACGAATTGATATAATGAGGAAAATTTATAAAGAATTTAGGAACCTAGGATCTGAGAGAAGACAAAGAGTAAATGCACCTTCACCTTTGCGAATGATTCTGGGCCACATCCTTCAAAATATTTAACCATCGGTTGTGATGACTCAGCAGACCCCAACTAATTGTACGGTAAATTAATTAGTACAAAATGCCTGTTCGATGCAGCTGGTACATTAGGAAAGAGTCCTAGGTTTATCCATTAACTCAAAAGGTATTTGCAACAATTACAACCGTGTAAACCTGAGGTAAACCACCTTGAATAATTCACTATATATCATCTACGTTTTCGTTATCCTTCGCGTCAGTTCAGAGGGACCATTCTCTAATAATGTTACAACAAATTATGTTCATTGATAGAAGCTGCCAGTAAATACTTGTTTATTAAGAAATCAAAAGGAGGAAAACAATATACATCGAACTTCCTAAAGCTGTTTTTGTTTATAAATCTGGTGATCTATTGACTATTACTGTACAGTTCAGGACATTTTAATCCCAGTCCCTGCCCCTCACATTAGTCTAGCAAAAGAGAAGCTGAAGATAAACGAAGAATAACATCAAATACAGTTGAATGCTAGGAGAAAAGTAACTTAACGGAACAATAAGATAGAAGAATAAAATGATATGAAATTTGAAAGTGGGTGTCATGTTTGCATATTGGACCCTCGGTTTATATACAGTATGGATTCATTACCAAATATTTCAAAACCACAGCTAAAATAGATTCAGTATCTATGATTCAATTCGAGAACATACGAATTGATATAATGAGGAAAATTTATAAAGAATTTAGGAACCTAGGATCTGAGAGAAGACAAAGAGTAAATGCACCTTCACCTTTGCGAATGATTCTGGGCCACATCCTTCAAAATATTTAACCATCGGTTGTGATGACTCAGCAGACCCCAACTAATTGTACGGTAAATTAATTAGTACAAAATGCCTGTTCGATGCAGCTGGTACATTAGGAAAGAGTCCTAGGTTTATCCATTAACTCAAAAGGTATTTGCAACAATTACAACCGTGTAAACCTGAGGTAAACCACCTTGAATAATTCACTATATATCATCTACGTTTTCGTTATCCTTCGCGTCAGTTCAGAGGGACCATTCTCTAATAATGTTACAACAAATTATGTTCATTGATAGAAGCTGCCAGTAAATACTTGTTTATTAAGAAATCAAAAGGAGGAAAACAATATACATCGAACTTCCTAAAGCTGTTTTTGTTTATAAATCTGGTGATCTATTGACTATTACTGTACAGTTCAGGACATTTTAATCCCAGTCCCTGCCCCTCACATTAGTCTAGCAAAAGAGAAGCTGAAGATAAACGAAGAATAACATCAAATACAGTTGAATGCTAGGAGAAAAGTAACTTAACGGAACAATAAGATAGAAGAATAAAATGATATGAAATTTGAAAGTGGGTGTCATGTTTGCATATTGGACCCTCGGTTTATATACAGTATGGATTCATTACCAAATATTTCAAAACCACAGCTAAAATAGATTCAGTATCTATGATTCAATTCGAGAACATACGAATTGATATAATGAGGAAAATTTATAAAGAATTTAGGAACCTAGGATCTGAGAGAAGACAAAGAGTAAATGCACCTTCACCTTTGCGAATGATTCTGGGCCACATCCTTCAAAATATTTAACCATCGGTTATGATGACTCAGCAGACCCCAACTAATTGTACGGTAAATTAATTAGTACAAAATGCCTGTTCGATGCAGCTGGTACATTAGGAAAGAGTCCTAGGTTTATCCATTAACTCAAAAGGTATTTGCAACAATTACAACCGTGTAAACCTGAGGTAAACCACCTTGAATAATTCACTATATATCATCTACGTTTTCGTTATCCTTCGCGTCAGTTCAGAGGGACCATTCTCTAATAATGTTACAACAAATTATGTTCATTGATAGAAGCTGCCAGTAAATACTTGTTTATTAAGAAATCAAAAGGAGGAAAACAATATACATCGAACTTCCTAAAGCTGTTTTTGTTTATAAATCTGGTGATCTATTGACTATTACTGTACAGTTCAGGACATTTTAATCCCAGTCCCTGCCCCTCACATTAGTCTAGCAAAAGAGAAGCTGAAGATAAACGAAGAATAACATCAAATACAGTTGAATGCTAGGAGAAAAGTAACTTAACGGAACAATAAGATAGAAGAATAAAATGATATGAAATTTGAAAGTGGGTGTCATGTTTGCATATTGGACCCTCGGTTTATATACAGTATGGATTCATTACCAAATATTTCAAAACCACAGCTAAAATAGATTCAGTATCTATGATTCAATTCGAGAACATACGAATTGATATAATGAGGAAAATTTATAAAGAATTTAGGAACCTAGGATCTGAGAGAAGACAAAGAGTAAATGCACCTTCACCTTTGCGAATGATTCTGGGCCACATCCTTCAAAATATTTAACCATCGGTTGTGATGACTCAGCAGACCCCAACTAATTGTACGGTAAATTAATTAGTACAAAATGCCTGTTCGATGCAGCTGGTACATTAGGAAAGAGTCCTAGGTTTATCCATTAACTCAAAAGGTATTTGCAACAATTACAACCGTGTAAACCTGAGGTAAACCACCTTGAATAATTCACTATATATCATCTACGTTTTCGTTATCCTTCGCGTCAGTTCAGAGGGACCATTCTCTAATAATGTTACAACAAATTATGTTCATTGATAGAAGCTGCCAGTAAATACTTGTTTATTAAGAAATCAAAAGGAGGAAAACAATATACATCGAACTTCCTAAAGCTGTTTTTGTTTATAAATCTGGTGATCTATTGACTATTACTGTACAGTTCAGGACATTTTAATCCCAGTCCCTGCCCCTCACATTAGTCTAGCAAAAGAGAAGCTGAAGATAAACGAAGAATAACATCAAATACAGTTGAATGCTAGGAGAAAAGTAACTTAACGGAACAATAAGATAGAAGAATAAAATGATATGAAATTTGAAAGTGGGTGTCATGTTTGCATATTGGACCCTCGGTTTATATACAGTATGGATTCATTACCAAATATTTCAAAACCACAGCTAAAATAGATTCAGTATCTATGATTCAATTCGAGAACATACGAATTGATATAATGAGGAAAATTTATAAAGAATTTAGGAACCTAGGATCTGAGAGAAGACAAAGAGTAAATGCACCTTCACCTTTGCGAATGATTCTGGGCCACATCCTTCAAAATATTTAACCATCGGTTGTGATGACTCAGCAGACCCCAACTAATTGTACGGTAAATTAATTAGTACAAAATGCCTGTTCGATGCAGCTGGTACATTAGGAAAGAGTCCTAGGTTTATCCATTAACTCAAAAGGTATTTGCAACAATTACAACCGTGTAAACCTGAGGTAAACCACCTTGAATAATTCACTATATATCATCTACGTTTTCGTTATCCTTCGCGTCAGTTCAGAGGGACCATTCTCTAATAATGTTACAACAAATTATGTTCATTGATAGAAGCTGCCAGTAAATACTTGTTTATTAAGAAATCAAAAGGAGGAAAACAATATACATCGAACTTCCTAAAGCTGTTTTTGTTTATAAATCTGGTGATCTATTGACTATTACTGTACAGTTCAGGACATTTTAATCCCAGTCCCTGCCCCTCACATTAGTCTAGCAAAAGAGAAGCTGAAGATAAACGAAGAATAACATCAAATACAGTTGAATGCTAGGAGAAAAGTAACTTAACGGAACAATAAGATAGAAGAATAAAATGATATGAAATTTGAAAGTGGGTGTCATGTTTGCATATTGGACCCTCGGTTTATATACAGTATGGATTCATTACCAAATATTTCAAAACCACAGCTAAAATAGATTCAGTATCTATGATTCAATTCGAGAACATACGAATTGATATAATGAGGAAAATTTATAAAGAATTTAGGAACCTAGGATCTGAGAGAAGACAAAGAGTAAATGCACCTTCACCTTTGCGAATGATTCTGGGCCACATCCTTCAAAATATTTAACCATCGGTTGTGATGACTCAGCAGACCCCAACTAATTGTACGGTAAATTAATTAGTACAAAATGCCTGTTCGATGCAGCTGGTACATTAGGAAAGAGTCCTAGGTTTATCCATTAACTCAAAAGGTATTTGCAACAATTACAACCGTGTAAACCTGAGGTAAACCACCTTGAATAATTCACTATATATCATCTACGTTTTCGTTATCCTTCGCGTCAGTTCAGAGGGACCATTCTCTAATAATGTTACAACAAATTATGTTCATTGATAGAAGCTGCCAGTAAATACTTGTTTATTAAGAAATCAAAAGGAGGAAAACAATATACATCGAACTTCCTAAAGCTGTTTTTGTTTATAAATCTGGTGATCTATTGACTATTACTGTACAGTTCAGGACATTTTAATCCCAGTCCCTGCCCCTCACATTAGTCTAGCAAAAGAGAAGCTGAAGATAAACGAAGAATAACATCAAATACAGTTGAATGCTAGGAGAAAAGTAACTTAACGGAACAATAAGATAGAAGAATAAAATGATATGAAATTTGAAAGTGGGTGTCATGTTTGCATATTGGACCCTCGGTTTATATACAGTATGGATTCATTACCAAATATTTCAAAACCACAGCTAAAATAGATTCAGTATCTATGATTCAATTCGAGAACATACGAATTGATATAATGAGGAAAATTTATAAAGAATTTAGGAACCTAGGATCTGAGAGAAGACAAAGAGTAAATGCACCTTCACCTTTGCGAATGATTCTGGGCCACATCCTTCAAAATATTTAACCATCGGTTGTGATGACTCAGCAGACCCCAACTAATTGTACGGTAAATTAATTAGTACAAAATGCCTGTTCGATGCAGCTGGTACATTAGGAAAGAGTCCTAGGTTTATCCATTAACTCAAAAGGTATTTGCAACAATTACAACCGTGTAAACCTGAGGTAAACCACCTTGAATAATTCACTATATATCATCTACGTTTTCGTTATCCTTCGCGTCAGTTCAGAGGGACCATTCTCTAATAATGTTACAACAAATTATGTTCATTGATAGAAGCTGCCAGTAAATACTTGTTTATTAAGAAATCAAAAGGAGGAAAACAATATACATCGAACTTCCTAAAGCTGTTTTTGTTTATAAATCTGGTGATCTATTGACTATTACTGTACAGTTCAGGACATTTTAATCCCAGTCCCTGCCCCTCACATTAGTCTAGCAAAAGAGAAGCTGAAGATAAACGAAGAATAACATCAAATACAGTTGAATGCTAGGAGAAAAGTAACTTAACGGAACAATAAGATAGAAGAATAAAATGATATGAAATTTGAAAGTGGGTGTCATGTTTGCATATTGGACCCTCGGTTTATATACAGTATGGATTCATTACCAAATATTTCAAAACCACAGCTAAAATAGATTCAGTATCTATGATTCAATTCGAGAACATACGAATTGATATAATGAGGAAAATTTATAAAGAATTTAGGAACCTAGGATCTGAGAGAAGACAAAGAGTAAATGCACCTTCACCTTTGCGAATGATTCTGGGCCACATCCTTCAAAATATTTAACCATCGGTTGTGATGACTCAGCAGACCCCAACTAATTGTACGGTAAATTAATTAGTACAAAATGCCTGTTCGATGCAGCTGGTACATTAGGAAAGAGTCCTAGGTTTATCCATTAACTCAAAAGGTATTTGCAACAATTACAACCGTGTAAACCTGAGGTAAACCACCTTGAATAATTCACTATATATCATCTACGTTTTCGTTATCCTTCGCGTCAGTTCAGAGGGACCATTCTCTAATAATGTTACAACAAATTATGTTCATTGATAGAAGCTGCCAGTAAATACTTGTTTATTAAGAAATCAAAAGGAGGAAAACAATATACATCGAACTTCCTAAAGCTGTTTTTGTTTATAAATCTGGTGATCTATTGACTATTACTGTACAGTTCAGGACATTTTAATCCCAGTCCCTGCCCCTCACATTAGTCTAGCAAAAGAGAAGCTGAAGATAAACGAAGAATAACATCAAATACAGTTGAATGCTAGGAGAAAAGTAACTTAACGGAACAATAAGATAGAAGAATAAAATGATATGAAATTTGAAAGTGGGTGTCATGTTTGCATATTGGACCCTCGGTTTATATACAGTATGGATTCATTACCAAATATTTCAAAACCACAGCTAAAATAGATTCAGTATCTATGATTCAATTCGAGAACATACGAATTGATATAATGAGGAAAATTTATAAAGAATTTAGGAACCTAGGATCTGAGAGAAGACAAAGAGTAAATGCACCTTCACCTTTGCGAATGATTCTGGGCCACATCCTTCAAAATATTTAACCATCGGTTGTGATGACTCAGCAGACCCCAACTAATTGTACGGTAAATTAATTAGTACAAAATGCCTGTTCGATGCAGCTGGTACATTAGGAAAGAGTCCTAGGTTTATCCATTAACTCAAAAGGTATTTGCAACAATTACAACCGTGTAAACCTGAGGTAAACCACCTTGAATAATTCACTATATATCATCTACGTTTTCGTTATCCTTCGCGTCAGTTCAGAGGGACCATTCTCTAATAATGTTACAACAAATTATGTTCATTGATAGAAGCTGCCAGTAAATACTTGTTTATTAAGAAATCAAAAGGAGGAAAACAATATACATCGAACTTCCTAAAGCTGTTTTTGTTTATAAATCTGGTGATCTATTGACTATTACTGTACAGTTCAGGACATTTTAATCCCAGTCCCTGCCCCTCACATTAGTCTAGCAAAAGAGAAGCTGAAGATAAACGAAGAATAACATCAAATACAGTTGAATGCTAGGAGAAAAGTAACTTAACGGAACAATAAGATAGAAGAATAAAATGATATGAAATTTGAAAGTGGGTGTCATGTTTGCATATTGGACCCTCGGTTTATATACAGTATGGATTCATTACCAAATATTTCAAAACCACAGCTAAAATAGATTCAGTATCTATGATTCAATTCGAGAACATACGAATTGATATAATGAGGAAAATTTATAAAGAATTTAGGAACCTAGGATCTGAGAGAAGACAAAGAGTAAATGCACCTTCACCTTTGCGAATGATTCTGGGCCACATCCTTCAAAATATTTAACCATCGGTTGTGATGACTCAGCAGACCCCAACTAATTGTACGGTAAATTAATTAGTACAAAATGCCTGTTCGATGCAGCTGGTACATTAGGAAAGAGTCCTAGGTTTATCCATTAACTCAAAAGGTATTTGCAACAATTACAACCGTGTAAACCTGAGGTAAACCACCTTGAATAATTCACTATATATCATCTACGTTTTCGTTATCCTTCGCGTCAGTTCAGAGGGACCATTCTCTAATAATGTTACAACAAATTATGTTCATTGATAGAAGCTGCCAGTAAATACTTGTTTATTAAGAAATCAAAAGGAGGAAAACAATATACATCGAACTTCCTAAAGCTGTTTTTGTTTATAAATCTGGTGATCTATTGACTATTACTGTACAGTTCAGGACATTTTAATCCCAGTCCCTGCCCCTCACATTAGTCTAGCAAAAGAGAAGCTGAAGATAAACGAAGAATAACATCAAATACAGTTGAATGCTAGGAGAAAAGTAACTTAACGGAACAATAAGATAGAAGAATAAAATGATATGAAATTTGAAAGTGGGTGTCATGTTTGCATATTGGACCCTCGGTTTATATACAGTATGGATTCATTACCAAATATTTCAAAACCACAGCTAAAATAGATTCAGTATCTATGATTCAATTCGAGAACATACGAATTGATATAATGAGGAAAATTTATAAAGAATTTAGGAACCTAGGATCTGAGAGAAGACAAAGAGTAAATGCACCTTCACCTTTGCGAATGATTCTGGGCCACATCCTTCAAAATATTTAACCATCGGTTGTGATGACTCAGCAGACCCCAACTAATTGTACGGTAAATTAATTAGTACAAAATGCCTGTTCGATGCAGCTGGTACATTAGGAAAGAGTCCTAGGTTTATCCATTAACTCAAAAGGTATTTGCAACAATTACAACCGTGTAAACCTGAGGTAAACCACCTTGAATAATTCACTATATATCATCTACGTTTTCGTTATCCTTCGCGTCAGTTCAGAGGGACCATTCTCTAATAATGTTACAACAAATTATGTTCATTGATAGAAGCTGCCAGTAAATACTTGTTTATTAAGAAATCAAAAGGAGGAAAACAATATACATCGAACTTCCTAAAGCTGTTTTTGTTTATAAATCTGGTGATCTATTGACTATTACTGTACAGTTCAGGACATTTTAATCCCAGTCCCTGCCCCTCACATTAGTCTAGCAAAAGAGAAGCTGAAGATAAACGAAGAATAACATCAAATACAGTTGAATGCTAGGAGAAAAGTAACTTAACGGAACAATAAGATAGAAGAATAAAATGATATGAAATTTGAAAGTGGGTGTCATGTTTGCATATTGGACCCTCGGTTTATATACAGTATGGATTCATTACCAAATATTTCAAAACCACAGCTAAAATAGATTCAGTATCTATGATTCAATTCGAGAACATACGAATTGATATAATGAGGAAAATTTATAAAGAATTTAGGAACCTAGGATCTGAGAGAAGACAAAGAGTAAATGCACCTTCACCTTTGCGAATGATTCTGGGCCACATCCTTCAAAATATTTAACCATCGGTTGTGATGACTCAGCAGACCCCAACTAATTGTACGGTAAATTAATTAGTACAAAATGCCTGTTCGATGCAGCTGGTACATTAGGAAAGAGTCCTAGGTTTATCCATTAACTCAAAAGGTATTTGCAACAATTACAACCGTGTAAACCTGAGGTAAACCACCTTGAATAATTCACTATATATCATCTACGTTTTCGTTATCCTTCGCGTCAGTTCAGAGGGACCATTCTCTAATAATGTTACAACAAATTATGTTCATTGATAGAAGCTGCCAGTAAATACTTGTTTATTAAGAAATCAAAAGGAGGAAAACAATATACATCGAACTTCCTAAAGCTGTTTTTGTTTATAAATCTGGTGATCTATTGACTATTACTGTACAGTTCAGGACATTTTAATCCCAGTCCCTGCCCCTCACATTAGTCTAGCAAAAGAGAAGCTGAAGATAAACGAAGAATAACATCAAATACAGTTGAATGCTAGGAGAAAAGTAACTTAACGGAACAATAAGATAGAAGAATAAAATGATATGAAATTTGAAAGTGGGTGTCATGTTTGCATATTGGACCCTCGGTTTATATACAGTATGGATTCATTACCAAATATTTCAAAACCACAGCTAAAATAGATTCAGTATCTATGATTCAATTCGAGAACATACGAATTGATATAATGAGGAAAATTTATAAAGAATTTAGGAACCTAGGATCTGAGAGAAGACAAAGAGTAAATCAATGAAGTTGATGTACAATGACGAGTTCCATTCGATTGATTGTTCGACGATGATCCGTAGTGTCGCAATTTGGTCTGTGCACGACCGGTCTTTACGGAATCCAGCTTGTTGATCTCGACGTTGAGCGTCTACTGTGTCTTTCATCCTGTTCAGTAACACTCTGTTGAAGACTTTTCCTGGTATTGACAGTAGTGTAATGCCTCTGTAGTTTTCACACTTGCTCAGATCTCCTTTCTTTGAAATCTTGATGAGGTGTCCTTCCTTCCAGTCCATCGGCACTTGTTCCTCCTCCCAAATCTTCTTGAATAGAAGATGAAGCATGCTTGTAGTTACTTCGATGTCTGACTTCAACGCTTCAGCTGGTATATTGTCAGGTCCTGCTGCTTTCCCGCTCTTGATTTGTCTGATGGCTATCCTGATTTCTTCGGTCGTTGGTGGATTGACATTTATAGGAAGATCTGTGTGTGCTGCTTCGATGTCCGGTGGATTCATTGGAGCCGACCTATTCAGGAGTTCCTCGAAGTACTCTGCCCATCTGTTCCACTGTTGTTGAATCTCAGTGATTGGTCTTCCTTCTTTGTCTTTGGCTGGTCTCTCTGGTTTACTGTATTTCCCTGCTAGCTTATTCGTCGTATCGTAAAGCTGTCTCATATTTCCTTCTCTTGCAGTTTTTTCCGCCGTCGTTGCTAGTTCTTCCACGTATTTTTGCTTGTCAGCTCTAATGCTCTTCTTCACTTTCTTGTTTGCTTCTATGTACTCAGCTTGTGCTTGGACTTTCTCTGCTCTTGTTCGACTGTTGTTAATTGCTGTCTTCTTGTTCTTTCTTTCTTTGATCCTGTCCAGTGTTTCTATAGAGATCCATTCCTTGTGATGATGCTTCTTGGGGCCCAGAACCTCATCACATGTTGAAGTTAATGTTTCTTTGATGCCTTTCCAGCTATCCTCCTTAGTAGTTTCTTCTTCCTTCAGTAGGTCCTGTAAGGCTTGGAACCTGTTGTTGAGAGCTACCTTGAATTCATTGAGTTTGTCGGTATCTCGAAGGAAGGCTGTATTGAATCTCTGCAGAGCTGTTTGTCAAGTTGTTCAGTTCTTCTTTAGCTTCAGTTTCAATTTGGCTACAACCAGGTAATGATCTGAAGCTATGTCCGCTCCTCTCCTGGTTCTCACATCTTCCATTGTCCTTCGGAACTTTTTATTGATGCAAATATGATCTATCTGGTTCTATGTGGTGTGGTCCGGTGACATCCATGTAGCTTTGTGTATAAGTTTGTGTGGAAATATTGTACCGCCTATGACCAATTTGTTGAATGCACACAGATTTACAAATCTTTCCCCGTTTTCGTTCCTCTCTCCCAGTCCATGCAGTCCCATGATATCTTCATATCCGGTGTTGTCCATTCCGACTTTGGCGTTTAGATCTCCCATCTGAATGGTGAGGTCCTTTCTTGAGCACTTCTCTATGATTGATTGCAACCTCTCATAGAATTGATCTTTAACTTCGTCGTTGCTATCATTGGTGGGTGCATAACACTGGATAATGTTCATTGTGATCCCCTCCTTCTTTGTTTTGAATGATGCTTTGATGATTCTGGATCCGTGAGATTCCCATCCTACAAGTGCATTTTGTGCTACTTTGAACAGCATTAGAGCAACTCCCTGAGTGTGTGGAGCATTTTCCTCTTTGTGACCGGAGTATAGCAGCATCTCTCCCGTATTTAGCCTTTGTTGTCCAGCTTGGGTCCAATGGGTTTCGCTGATTCCCAGTACTGCCAAGTTGTATCTCCTCATTTCCGTTGCTATTTGACTGGTCTTCCCGGTCTCCCACATTGTCCGGACGTTCCATGTACCTATAAAAATTGTTGCTCTGGTTGTTAGAAGTGGCATCGGTCTCGTGGCTTCCGAAGGAACTCGGCTCTCACCCTGAGGCGTTATATTTCTTCTAAATGAAGACCTTCTAACTCTCAGGGCAGAATTTAAATGGTTTGAGTTGTTTTTTCTGGTTAGCGTTTTTTTAGCGAGTTAGTTTTCTACGGGATGGGGACGCTAACCCCATGCCCAACCCTCCTCCTTTATCCGGGCTTGGGACCGGCAGTAACTTTAGGAGAGCTACAGGTGGAGTTAATGTGAAGTAGCTACAGGTATGTTTAGATGACTTCGTCTTCCCAGTAAATATCTTGAAGTAGCAAACGAGTTCATGGAGTAAAATTAGAAGTCGCCAATATTATGAATAATCACTGAATCACAAAGTTTTTAAAACGATTGTTTAAGGTCTATGCCTAAAATGATGTACTTGATAAGACAATATACAAAACGAGCTAACTATGCTTGGGATTCAGTGTTCTGTTGAGTAGGTGAATCTTAAGCTATAAGTATATATATTCAAATCTTAAAAATATCATCTATATAATATCATTAAAGGCTGTTGGTAGGAAGCCTCGGATCTAAGTTTTGTGGTGATTGACACACGTTTGCTAAACACATATGTATTTCTGAGGGAACTAATGTTCCTATAGAGTTCGGGATCGATGCCAGTCATTGACGTTGTCAATAACTTATTCAGACTACAATTGACCCCTTGCAGAGTTAGGATATCTGCTCGAGCCAACCCAAAGTCTACATCTGTGACTTTCTAATGATCGTCTACGTTAGGTTGAATCACTCAGTCTGAGTAACAGGATTTCATTGTTTTCCTTTAGTTAATGTTATAAGCTACTCTAAAAAAAAAACAAGAATTGATAAGTCATGTCAACTAGAATCTGTAAAATTACAAGTACGATGATCGTTCGACAAGAAATTTGTAGTTGCTCTATATTGTTATTTATAATTGGATTTAGTCTGTTTGAATAAAGACTCTTTACAATCATCAGTAAATACGATAACAGCTGAACGAATAGGTGGCTATTCGTGATAAACAAGTAATACATTTACTGTACAGTTCAATATTTTGTGATCCAATTAAATCTGTTTTAAATTACAACAACTTCAAATTCGAGCTTTTGCTTGTCTTGTTGAAGTTCAGGATTTGCAGTATTTCGTAAGATCATTTCAAATTTACAACACATGACAAACATGACCTAGATTGACATAAGCCTCTAACTTTTAATACACGCATAATTATCTCATTACTGACGTTACCACACGCGCTCAACCAGGTACCCAGATAAACAAACTTTTTGACTAGTTCTAAAAGCTCATCAAAGTCATTGAGTATAGGGACAGACTCTTGTCAGTCTTGTAAAAGCACCTTGAACTTAGAAGGTAAGAACTACGTGCCAAGCCTACGGACGCTCATTGCCAACTGAATAAGTGCGCATTTTACAGCTTAAGTATCACCCACAGTAAGAAAATATCACCCGCATACTCAGGTTTGAAAAATCTTTCCTCAGGTGACAGATACACACCAGCATAGCCCAATTTCATCAGAGATGTTCCTAGGGTATCATCGATGGAAAGGTTAAAGAGGAGTAGTGAGATTAAGCAACTTTAACATATCCCAATGCTGAGTGTGAACAAGGGAGAGAAGTGGTTTTATACTAAGGTATTTGTATACAGTGCTTAAGATGTTATTAAGCTTTTCAGACATTCTTTCCTTCAGCAGACAGCATCAGAGTACGATCATGTCCAACAAATCAAAGTTGACACCGCTGACGAGTACTACACTAGCGCAAAGTATATATCCACTTTCCATTAGCCTTCATCATTTGTACAACTTCTTTCTTGTGTGAGAAGCAACTTGGTTGAGAGTGGTGATTATTCAAGCGTACGACAGACATTAAAACATTCCCGTAATCCTGGTATAGGATTCATTCCAATAGTTAATGGATCCCATTGCAAAACTATATTTCTTATGACAAGATAAACATTAATATTTTTTATACAGTCTATCGGAACATATGAGGAAAACGTCTTGTGCCATCAAGCTTCGCATCGTGTATTTTTTATATAATCTGTCATAATCTCCAATAACATAATAAAAGAAAAACAAAAGAATATGTCAGTCATCTTCAAAAGAATATTAAAAGCCAATTCGTTTCATTTTGTTTTACATTCATAAATGGTTTTTGTTACAGACTTACATCAATTCGAAAACCTATTGAAATAAGGAAACTTTTCTAGACATCTTTTGAGTTCTAGTTCGGGACTCTAATTATGGTGCATCGCAATTCATTAGTTAAGATGAAAGGGAGAAAGTAAATACATGAATTATTGCTAAAATCATTAAAGGTTTAAGTAAAGGTGAAAAATATTGACATTTTATTTAAAAGCAATACCAAATGAAGTACAGTTTAAAAAATAGGGAACATATGCTGTTCAGTTGAATGAAATGCTGACGGCAATCTATTTCCAGGTTTTGTATGACAAAGTAGCACCGTTTATTTCATAAGGGAAAATAACATTTGATCAGTGGTAACAACGCACATAATTGTTTGTCCAGAAAAAAGCGAACGAGCATTTCAGAAAATGTAAACTTGACATTTTTGAGATCGTAGTTCTGTTGACTGAAAAAAAGTTTCGATTGGTTTATTTGTAGGTATTTTTACAAAACTACCAATGCTATAGCTATGGATCACTTTTATTACTCTTAGAGTGATGATGACAACAATGACAGGGATTCCAGTGCAGTATTGACAAAATAATTATAAAAAACTTTCTTCGCTCGATATTGTTAAAATGCAACCATAAGTACTACACAACATGATATCGGGTTATTATTTAGTGGTCAGTTGGTTCAATTATTCCTGTATTAAAACAGAGTTTGTTATGGCCCAGATAACTCACTTGTAACGTATTTGAAACTGGTTAGCACTAGTCTGAATTCCGCTAACAGTATTAGTGTCTTCAGATACACTTGACTAATTTGAGTCAAATAGCACAGAAACTAACTTCAGGGCTTTGGACCAATGACTTCAAACTAAGTATAAAATAATATCTATGTAAATGATGTAGGGTACAAAAAATAAGATATAGAAAAGCGAATTAATTTTCCTTATTGTACAAGAAAAAGGAACAAGCTTGGTTATACCGAACAAACATCCTACCGATTAAGGATTCAAATAAGCCATGATGGAGTACTGACTTAATTTTATTGCTAAGTGAATTCTGTTTTTCATGGTGATTACCTAATTCATGAGCTAGCTTCAACTACGCATTTTTATCTGAATCTAAATATATTTCCTTATTATAGATTTTAGTGCTTTAAATGTCCAGACAAACGATCAGGCTTAAATAACAGGATCTCCGAAGTTGCAGGCGAATTCATAGTTTTTAGGTTTTCACATACATAAGAAAGTTGGGTTATAAATATGAAAAACAGAGACTTAGGACGTTCACTTGTTGATTGTCTTAAAACCTCAATAAGATGATTTTTGGCTTGTTAACATATTAATGAATAATTATTTAATTAAACGTGGTTTTATTACGTAATGATATAAATCTGATGAGTTGAAAAACACTGAACATTCATTTCTTTTCGTTTGACAACTATCAAGCATAACATTATTGTACGCTATATTTAACATTAGATGGTCGAGGATGGTTCATAAAAAGCAGTAGATCAAAGTTTTGTTTAGGACAAATCTCAGCAAAGCGCATCTGTAATACTGAGGAACGGAATGTACCATAACCCCAAGTCATTCAACATTGTGACAGTAAACAAAATCAACAGAATTAAATGACCTAAAAGATAAGAAATTAACTACTGATCAGTGACTAATGATTTTGTAATTCACAATCATTCAGAAGGTCACTAATATCTGGCAATACTCTATGTTAATGTCTGTGATTCTGGCTTAGGTCTCCAAAGGAGCATCATTCCCTTGAATTTGAACATAGATCCTGATAATGAGTCCTAACCAGCAGTTAATTTATCAAGTTGCAGAACACTGAAATCCAAGATGGCACAAAACGGTAGATTTGAGCTATCACTTGTTGATTTTAGTCTCTCAAAAACTTTTTAAAAATTATCCAGACCTATTTGTTTATTAAGATATGGGACACAATTTTGGGGACATATTTCTCACAAATATCACTAATATTAATGATTAGGAATGAAGAAAAGAAATTAATAATGGAATCTACCAAGTTTTATTTCTAAGTATCTATGAATGAATTTAAACACCTTACAATTACATATAAACAAATTTTTACAACTAAGAACGTAATTAAATGAATGTTACGTTATTTATTATTTATAATAAAAATTTGAACTTACCAGAAATTTTTGAGATCACAATGATAAGTAAACATATAATTTTAAAGTTGTTGATATTGTTAGAAAAAAACTTATATCATTGAAATAATGTATTAGCAAACTGATGAAGAAATATATATTGAGCCTGAAATTAGTGTAAAACAACAGAGAACAGTCATTTTTCTATAGATTGTCTGATATTAAGTTAGCTTGATATCCACAATCAACACTAACTAGAAAACCAATAAAAACACGAAAATATTAAATTGTTTCGTCCTAAGTTAAAACTCTTCAACAGTGCACTTCACAGATGGTAGAATCTCAAATTCATCACTAGTGATTAATTTTGGAACGATTTCGTATGCAAAAGACGTTATTGATGGAGTACATTCCCAATGACAGTCAGTTAGATACAACCTACTAATATTGTGCAATGATTGACTTTCAAAGATACGAACAACTAGATTTTGACTCAATGATTTAACAGTATCGTGTTAGCTGTGGCAGTTCCATGTACTGGATTCGACGCCATATAAGTGGATGAGTTCATTTATTTATTTAAGTACATGAATACTAGCCCAAAAAGAGCACCAAAACAAATGTATGCCACAAAATAAGGAAATGCGATTGTGAAGAGGTTGTGTGGCCCGCTTATTTAGATCTGACGATGTTGTCGAAGGGTTCTCCACTTTAGTGGCCCGTGATCTGACTCCGATTTGGTCGTATGAATGATTGTTATCGCCTATCCTCGTATATAATCATTGACTTAAAATGCTTTAGTCTATAACGGAATTAAATAAGTCAAATAACGAGAATGGACTTTTGAATACATATATTTTGTATACGAAGCGAACGGAACAGAGAGAAGAGAAACGACGCGCAGTGGAGTTGGCGTGTGAACAACGTTTTCTCGTGAATACGTCCCCTAAGCCTGGTTTACTACACGTCAGATCCTTTTTGCATGGTTTCATAAGAATAAGTGTGTATTTGAGTGAAATCCTTGTCTGTTTGACTCTTCCTCTCGTCCTTAAACGTAAAGCTATGTTTGAGAAAAACTCACTGGTGTATTTCATTTGTTTTCTTTTCGATTTGAGACTTTCATCATCTGTTTTGATTGGAATTTTAGTTTTGTAGATCACCAAGGTAGATGATCGCAGTCGAATGATTGGAGGCCTACTCGAGTTAAACGGGAATAGTGTGACGAACCGGCTAATTTCAAAGTCACATTTTGTGGTCAGCATCTAACTTGGATAATCCTTTCGACGCATGTGGGAGAGGTGTTGTTACAGTCGACAGATGCAGAGAATACGATAACCACTGAACGAATAGGTGGCTATTCGTGATAAACAAGTAATACATTTACTGTACAGTTCAATATTTTGTGATCCAATTAAATCTGTTTTAAATTACAACAACTTCAAATTCGAGCTTTTGCTTGTCTTGTTGAAGTTCAGGATTTGCAGTATTTCGTAAGATCATTTCAAATTTACAACACATGACAAACATGACCTAGATTGACATAAGCCTCTAACTTTTAATACACGCATAATTATCTCATTACTGACGTTACCACACGCGCTCAACCAGGTACCCAGATAAACAAACTTTTTGACTAGTTCTAAAAGCTCATCAAAGTCATTGAGTATAGGGACAGACTCTTGTCAGTCTTGTAAAAGCACCTTGAACTTAGAAGGTAAGAACTACGTGCCAAGCCTACGGACGCTCATTGCCAACTGAATAAGTGCGCATTTTACAGCTTAAGTATCACCCACAGTAAGAAAATATCACCCGCATACTCAGGTTTGAAAAATCTTTCCTCAGGTGACAGATACACACCAGCATAGCCCAATTTCATCAGAGATGTTCCTAGGGTATCATCGATGGAAAGGTTAAAGAGGAGTAGTGAGATTAAGCAACTTTAACATATCCCAATGCTGAGTGTGAACAAGGGAGAGAAGTGGTTTTATACTAAGGTATTTGTATACAGTGCTTAAGATGTTATTAAGCTTTTCAGACATTCTTTCCTTCAGCAGACAGCATCAGAGTACGATCATGTCCAACAAATCAAAGTTGACACCGCTGACGAGTACTACACTAGCGCAAAGTATATATCCACTTTCCATTAGCCTTCATCATTTGTACAACTTCTTTCTTGTGTGAGAAGCAACTTGGTTGAGAGTGGTGATTATTCAAGCGTACGACAGACATTAAAACATTCCCGTAATCCTGGTATAGGATTCATTCCAATAGTTAATGGATCCCATTGCAAAACTATATTTCTTATGACAAGATAAACATTAATATTTTTTATACAGTCTATCGGAACATATGAGGAAAACGTCTTGTGCCACCAGGCTTCGCATCGTCCCTTCCAGCTGTCAAATAATTCCTGAATGTGTCAAACAACAAACTCTTGCATTTGGCCACCAATGTGTATTTATAAGTTCACTGGCTCATGTAAAGGAGGTTACATAAGCCGCACAATTCGAGCGCTTTTCAAACACGTGTCCGAACATTATTTCGCCTTACTTTTGAAAGGTAAATGTAAGACAATCGACAGTTCAACGTCAGAACATCTTGTGAACTCCAGTTACATGACCTTACATGATAACCCCGTTAAACTTGTCTATACAGTCAGATGATTTAGTTCGAAAGGAGTGTAAATTAATAGCCTGTGCACTTAGAAGGCCTTAGTAAAACAATATTTTCAAACTTGGAATCTGTTTGCGAACGAGACAAGTGTAAGCCATCATTCTTCCATGAATTAATTACCTACTTAGATAGTCCTTTATAATTGCCTGTACACTTTTGATGATGATTGTAGTAGTTCTCTAAGTTTCAGCTCCGTACAACAAAACTGTCTTGACGTTTGTGTTGAAAATTCTGACTCCGTTGTTGGCTGACAATTATTTTGAGTTCCATGTGTTCTTCAATTGCAGGAATGATGAACCCTATTTTCCCAATCAGTGCCATCACATCTGCATCAGATCTTCCGTTCCTATCAATGATGCTGACCAGGAATGTAAGTTTTCACTTCTTCCACGGCTTCTTCATCAAGTATGATTCCGTTGGTACTCGCCGTGCTGTATTTCGGGGTCTCTCATGTTCCCTTGTGTATGTTGACGCCTACTGATGCATAGGCTTCTGCTACGCTGGTTGTCTTGATCTGCATTTGTTCGCGTGAATGGGATAGAAAAGCCAGATCATCTGTAAAGTCGAGATCGTCTAGTTGCATCCAAGCTGTTCATTGTATTCCGTGATTTCTTTCAGATGTAGAGGTCTTCATAATCCCACCAACTATTCGAACAAAAGAGAGAGTAAGTAGTCTTGCCTAACATCGATCTTCACTAGGAATGCATTTATCAGTCGACCTCCACACACGACTTAGCCGTGGGGTCTGTCGTAAGAATTTCGTATGATAGTGAAAAAATTCTCAGGTAAGTCATGGCGCCAACACATAATTTTAGTAAATAGTAGTTCGATTTTATTATGTCCTGCTGATGTTTTAATCTTCTTGACTTTAATTATTAGTTATTATTACCTTTACGCTTTCACTTTATTTTTCGCCCTTTTCATATTCATCAAGTGGACGACTATTCTTCTCACATCTAATTTCCCCTCATTATTTCTATTGTTTGCTGAATTGTCTACTATCATCGAGGGTTATGCTTGAATCGTATTGACCATAACATCACATTGGAACATTAGGAATCCAGCTGGAATCTAATAACCAACGATCAAACGATTATTGGTTGGTTGGGTGCTCTGCTGAGTTTAGTACAAATTGAAGATGGTTATCATCAAGGAAATGATATCAACCAGACAATCGTTGTAAGACCGGGAAGTATCGAACAGCTGTTTCGAATAGTGATTAATCCTAAATGTACACTGTTGGAGGACGACTCAATGACTTAAGAGTACGGTGTTTGACACGAGATCCCAAAAACTTTGGTTTTGTGTGATATGATGACTAAACACTGCTGAGGGAACCATAAGTATGACGTAATAGTCCTTCAGTGGTTCCTGGTTTTTAACGGTTCTCCACTAATATCACTCTAAGATGAAAATCATCCTACACTTATTATATTGTCATTTACTCAGAATACTTTACGATTGCACAACTGCTCGTAGTAAATAGGAGTGCTCTACATTAGTATAAAGACAGGCTTCTGTTTAACAAATTTATGCTGAATACATATAGTTTAATTATCTGAAAACCATTTTCAGCCCGAACCAATTGCTTTAACATAAAAATTAAGCGCTTACAACTTTTTGTACCATCGACGGACGACATCGTCTCAATTGTAAAATGATACCAGGTATATCATAATAAACACAACTGGATTCTTTATAGATTTGTAATAAATCAGCAACAATAAACGTACCAGTTCTACCAACACCAGCCCTGTTATTTTTAAGTAAAAAGTCGATATACATATGTATATATATTCTATATGAAAAAGGTTTTTAAACGACATTAGGTGAGAATCGGTAAAAGGTTTTTTCTACTAACTTATCAAACGAATGATATTTTGTTCAGAGTCCTAGGTTTGATTTGACATGGGCAGTGAACACACACCGTTTGTGAGAAAAATAACTTTTTTGTAAGTAACGTATTCTTCATGAATCCTAAGCTTCGAATTCCATCCCTAGAGATTATAGGTGTATACTGATGAGGAGTCTCATACTAAAACTACAGCTGTTCAGCCCTCCTCGATTTCCGTTGCTCATATCAACATAAATTATTCCTGGGTGAAAACCACTTTCATACTGAATTAATCTACACATTCTACTGAAGTATCTAATGCATCAATTTTATTAGATTATTACTTACGAAGTGAATGTCCATGTGATCAGCCTTGTGTTATACTTTAAGAGCAAGGAGTGTTGGTGTTATCTACATCCTTGAAGAGATATAAATCAAGCAGGAATCTAACTGAAAACTACAAAGGATAAATGTGCTTCGGTGCTTTAATCATTCGTCAGTATATATATATATATATATATATATATATATATATATATATATATATATATTTGAATTTCCTTAAATCTACGCTACTGAAATTTATTTTTAATTTAACCAAATGAAGTTGTAGAGTTTTTGTTTGTTCAACGATTTAGTTGTTTAGTAACTGGATGAATCGACAATACGCTTTATGATACCATTTTATCCACCACTCAGTTGTTAAGTTGTTACTGACAAATCGGAAGTTCGTTCATTTAGCTTCAGAAATGAGAAGATACAAACAGGAGGTGAGTGGAATGAGTAAATCCCATTAAACACAAGAAGGACGAAGTAAACTAGCTTCTGTTGTATTCTGATCGTGAAAAAAAATACTTCACATACAAAGACTTGCACTGATGCTGTCCAAAAAGGAACGAAAATCGCTTGTAAGGAGGAAACCTCATAGATCCAGGGTCATCAAAGCATTCTTTCAAATAAAGAAGGAAGGAATAACAAAGAATGCTATCCAGTACTATTTTAGTGACCTCCAACTATCAAAAATCTAGTTATAGAATATGCTATTAAGAACAGGAACGTAAATTGGAAATCTTGATTACTTACGTGCAATGCACAAGAGTTGGAGAATATCGATGTGATTCTCTACGCTTTAGTTCACGATAATCTTTCATAAATGTTTGAAATTCACTTAATTTTGGTACATCAAAGTCTGGCCAAGTCGTCATATGCAACTGTACAACATATTTGGAATTTTCTGGGTTATTTGACTGATAGTTAATCTTATGGAGAAAATCATAAGAATTGTTTATTATTTAAATTGTTTTACGATCAAGTCAACTCTGCAAATAAATAATGACTACATAAGCATGATTTAATTTCGTTTGAATAGTTACGGAAAAATCGTAGAATACGAAACAATTAGTTGTACACAATAGTTTTAATTTCACTACGAACTTTCTTTGGTAAAATTCTTTGTTGAATTCGATTCTAAAGACTTAACTAATACGACAGAGCTGTTACGTGAAGCTCGATTTACAATTTATAATAGATAACAATCACACAGATTCAAGTTTATTATATTAAATTCACTACTACTACTATAGACTTATTTATATTGTTCAGTGGTTGGAAATAGTAAACATTTGGAGTAAATTTGTCGGTAGTAGTAATTACAGATTTACCTCATTTAATATACTACCAAAAGTCAGTGTTTATTGAGTCCATGTTTTTCTCGTGCATGGAATTTCTGGATTGTGGACAGTGATGACACTTTCAGAGATTGTACTTAGGACTTTCAGGTCTCATATTATGTTATTAACCAGCAGACCACTTGGCTGACAATCCTGACTTGCATCGGCTCATAATAAAGCGAAACGAACATCCAATCCTACTGATGACGACTGCTTTACTCTGGATATCTACAGACTTTATCAGTTATTACCATTATTAATGGCTTTATCTAATACTATGTGTTTATTATGATGTGGCATTCTCAGCACGAACTATTTCAGCAAGTTTCTTTTACAAAAAAATCGATTACTAAATACATGTATACCTGAAATAAGTAAACGAACTATTTGAAATTAAATGAAATGTTCCAAAGTAATAATCTATACAAATCTTAAGAAGCAACGTGTTCGAAAACACAAGTTTTTGACTAGGTCAGCCCTTAAAACGTATTCGTCACATAGTATATTTGTTAGATACGATATGTAGAGCTTTTATACATTTGCCTGTGTGCATGGATTCTATTTTATCGGCGTCTTGTTCTACCACAAAATATACACGGAAAAAAATGTGAATGCAGTGAATGGCTTTTGTCGTATGGGATTTTGGTACTAGGACGAAATAGCTGTTAATTGCTGCCTAGTTTGTAACGGAACTTTAAATGAGGTCAATTTATGATGAATGTAAATCAACCTTCACAAAACCTCTTCATCAATTTAAGCTAAATATTTTATGTTCGACAGACGGTCATACAATCGGCACTTTCTAGGTTGCAAAACATTGATTTAATCACTGTACGACGCTATCAATGTGATCATTAACTCGAGATTCCATATTTCATATTAAAAAGAGACGTAATTAACAAGATAAAATAAGATGAAATAATTAACAATTTGATCATAGTGGCTAGGTAATTAATTTATTTATCAAGTACTATTTTCAGAGTAAAATATTTGAAGACTGGAGTGATGAATATTAGTAAATGAGATCGGTACGGTGGAACGACGCAAGCACCATGATGACTAGTGAAAGAAAAAGGAGCATATAAATTCAAAAAAGACTCTTAATTAAAGCCTCATTTAAACCAAAAATATAAACCCATTTCTCTCAATTTATTTAACTAGATATCACAGTGAGAATAAAACAATGATGTTAAGCGCTAAAAATCATAGTAATATTTGTTTTATGACTTTAAAATTTGAAGATAAATTTGTTAGGGCTTTGGGCTCATTGAAAATGACTGTCGGATCAATTGCTACAAGTTAAAAAGTAATAAATGGATCTCATTATTGATGAAAAGAGTCCTTACCCCGGTGAAATCTCAAGTGGTTAAATCAAATGGAGTGACTAGGTTTGTATTCGTCTTAAATGTAGTCAAGTTTATAAAAGATAGCAGTAACCTTTTGTAATGAGTGAGTCTAACTATATCCTAAATGATGATTTTCACCTTATTTATTTACATATCCTGCATATCTGTTATGCATATTTCCAAAAAATATACTGAACATTTTAATTACAGCTATAACAGTGGTATTATGAGTAAAAGTTGAACACGTCATCACGTGACTTACAAACGTCACCACTGAGCCGTTTAGTTAACGATTGATCGCCTGAAAATAAAAATGATTAACATAGTAGCAAACAACGTTATATTGTGTATTCCATAGGGTTGATTGATAAATAACTAGTTAGTATGGTGCTCAGGTTACTTAGTACTATGAAGTTTGTATATGTTCTGATATAAAACACACTAACATGTCACTCAAGACAATGGATAAATAAATATAAAAGCAGTGAAAAGTATATATAAGAAAATATTTTCATGACAAACATATTTTTGGTTGAGATAAATATTACTTAGGATCCTCAAAATGCTGGACGACTGTTTTGCCGCTACGTTAAAATAATAAAACTTGGGTCCCTGGGTCTGTCAGTTAAAACAAAATTTTTGATTAATACAATACGTTATCGAGTAAAAATATACTTATAATTTTACGTATGTTGTAACCTCCAGTTGTTTATCCTGTTTGTAAACCCAAACCTGGAACTTATTCTAGCGGTTAGGATCCCTGGCTCTCATCCATGCGGCCCGGATTCTAGTCCTGGCACAGAAGAGCTTTTGCCCTCAAATGCTCTGGTATGGCTGAGGATGAGGAGAGTCAGGTCTTCCTCTCGAAATGCTCTCACATGGTCACGCGTACAGAGCTACTGTCAGAAAAGTCCTACTCATCGCCTTCTTGAGGAGGGGACATTGTTTGCGAAATTGAGAGGACGAAAAGCGAATGTCCGGTGCTTTAACCGGGTTGGTGGGTATAAAGGATCCATCTGGGGTAGTTGGAATACCCTGATACCAAACCAATGGTGCACATGGGCTCCAGGATTCTGAGGGAACAAATTGGGTATGAACCAACTGTTGGTCACCGACTACCATGGAACTGAACTTCTTAACGTTACTCCACTGCCTTATGGAGCCTTTGGGTCAAAGGATCCGGGTGTGGCCCCATAAGAAAACTACCTGCTTCTGCTTGGGCACACGATTAGTATCACAACCAACACGAAGATCAGTGACAACTACTACTGAGAAAATTTCTCTTCAACACTCACTTAGATAAATCGTATGATAACTTTCATCTTTATTTCTATTATACTACGTCACATATATACACCATCTTATTCTCATTTTGCGTATTTTGTTTTTCAACTTATACCAAAGCTCGCCTATAGTGGAAACCCTGTTCTATCAAAACGATCCTGAGTCACTGACTGATCGAAAGTTGAATGCTACCACCGACTAAGAATACTGAAAGTCTTTCTGAAACCACGTATACCATTCAAACTGGCTTCCTTCAGCGTTCACACACTAATGCAGGTCGGACAACGGATAGGGTTGGCTATATCTCTAGGAAGTCTTATGTGGGGACCTCGTGGCATCTCCGTCTGGTTTTGCTGGTGCTGGTGTCGCAGTAAGTGCAGCACTAATCAATTGGATCCCCATTAACAGTCGGTTATGTGCTGTTAGATTAGAAAGTCCCATCAAAGTAAGAAGAAATCGGTGTGAGAAACGATGTCTTTTCGTCATCTCCGACTATGCTCCGATAGATTGCAACCCGGATGCAATCAAGGTTGAATTTTACCACCAGTTAACTGTTCTTCAGAAAATGCGCCCGGCAGATATTGTAATAGTGACCGGCGACTTGAATACTCAGGTCGGGCGTCTAGGCACAGAAGAGAGTCGTTTAGGTGACCGATGGGGACTTCTTGGTCTCAGGTCAGATAACTGGGACCGTCTACTGCTACTGTGCGCAGATCAAAACCTGTTTCTCACTAGCCCTAACTACCGGCACAGTCATCTCCGATGTGCCACCTGGCGTCCTCCCTCTGCATCGCAAGCCTGAACTCAGATTTACCACATCGTGATCAGCTACCGCTAGCGTGGTTGTACACAAGACTGCCGATCCTTTTAAAGTACCTATCTAGACTCTGATCATGCCCTTGTTTGCGCTAATCTTACCTTGCTATTCACTGGCCAAATTCATCGTCATAAATGGATCGATGTCAGTAAATGGGTTGCAGCTTCTGTTGTTAACTGAATATCAAACTGAGGTAGGTTTAAGGCTATCTACCTTCTCACCGAAAGCTATGGATGAGCACTGGTTGCAAATGCACGATGTCATGAAAATGTCGAGTAAAGTAGCTCAAAAGCGCTGGGTTTCTTCAGGCTCCTTACAACACCTTGAAGCCCGTCGGTCTGCTCCAGGTGACTGCGAGTTTGACCACAAACGAAGATTTACGAAATGAAATTGTGAAGCAGCGACTGCACCTTGAAACTGCTGGAAGCTCTTTCAATTTATCCAATTCACTAGCATCAAGAACTCTGGTGTGAGTGAAACAATGTGTGAAGATGACAGGACGCCAATCAATAGCATTTATTGACATTCTGGACGATGAGTAGAGTCTCAAATGACTCGTAATTCCTTCGTTCTTGCATTTTCATACAAATTGCATTCTTTATTGTTCGATCTTCTCGTCTCTCTGCTGCCAGACATTCTGTTCATGACTCACGTTATATACTACTTATGTCTACATAAGTAGCACACACCACAGTAGTATGTTTAGGGAAAGCTTGAAGCGGTCAAAACGAAACGTGCCATCAGTCCACCAATTTGCAGACAATTGGATTCAGCCATGTCAGTAGGTGTAGACCAATATCTAGTTGAAGTGTTTATCATAACTAATGGTTAGATTCATTGAATGACATGGCTGCAAATCTATTGTAACGGCTCTGGTTCTTCCTTTTTTTTTCTTGCCCGAATTCTGAGCTTCTGTGTTCCTCGTAATTTTCTTTATTTCACTTATTTGTGTTTTCTTCACGAATCCTATCTTCGATATCTAGTCATTCCTATCAGCATTGGAACTTTTGCTATCTCTAATATTCTGGGATTTATCAATATGGGGTTGTGGAGATTGTTGAGTTTTTGATTGAGATCATGAATCGATTGACGTTAGACCACCATTGGAAACCTGGAAGCACTGGACGGCCGTTTCGTCCTAGTATGGTTCTCCTTAACAGTGAGCATCCATGATCTCGCATGAGGGATTCTAACACAGGACCATAGGTCTCGCGTGCGAACGCCTAACATCTAGACCACTGAACCGGCATCTAACCGATTTAATGTCTAACTTCAACCAATCCACGAAATTTGGTCTGGCAATTTTATCTCCCTGTGATCATGGGTTATGGCAACTTGAATCAAAGTACATAAGTCGGGACTGACTGAACAAATTTGTAATTGATTTTCTTTATCAAGAAAGTTTTTATTATGAACTGATTTTAACTAGCGAATCTCTAAAGACCAGAATTCACTAGGAATACATCAAGTTCTACTTTGACAGTCCTCAGTAGTGTGAGCCCCTGTTATCATTTGGTGAGGATTTTATATTTAGAGTAATGAGTAGGAATCCAGTGATCAGTATTTCATTTAAGCTTAAATAAACATAAAAAGCAAGAATGTAAAATTGTAGAATCAAACGTACACATACAGAAGTAATGTATAGTTTACGTGAAATGTATATATGATGATCTTCTTCAGATAATAATGTCACTTCCAGTCTCAAGCAATCTGACTGAAATGTTAATGACTCATGAACATCATTTGGCCAATACTGACAACATTTCGATATATTGTCTTCATATAATCTATAGAAACAATTAACCAAGAAAAAGTGAGACAAAGTTTTGAAATAAAGAAAATTTATTTATGTAGATTTTGTCTAGTTCAACGAAGATCGCAATTATGAACTTTAACAGTTTATTATGAAACCGATTATAGAGCACATAAGTTTTGAGTCAACAGGATCTAATGAAGTGTATATAACTAAGAAGTCAAAGATTAAAACGAAACAACTGTTCAGTGTTGTATGACCTCCGATGGTTCTGCAGCTAATGTTAATTGATGATGAAAATAATGAGTTCACTGTCATAGAATACTGGACTTGGTCTTATTATTTATTAAATAACTAAACGATTAGTGATATTCACCAAGCGTAATGGTATGCAATCATCCACGGTTTTGATATTCACCTAGTCACAAAAACAATCAACTATGGAAATATCGGGCAGTTTATTGTTTCCGCCATACAGTGAACAATTATTTTGATGTTGATAAGATAAAATCATCATGACAGGAATCGGACGACTAGTGTAGATTTATTTATTTGAACACATAAATAATGATACAAAGTAGCACCAAATACATATGCACTATACAATAACAATGAGAACGTGAAGTGCGTGTAAGAAAAAGGAGAATGATATACTGAGCAATGTATAATAACGTCTCAAGCCACTGTGTTGCATCATCTCTATGATCCCAACCAGAGTTGTGAAGGACCAACAGAAACCAGTCTCGTACAACTTTCTTTCATACCACGACACCATGTCATACACTGACGACCAGTCCCAACGTAGGCAAATAATGCACGACGAGGAATTCTCTGAGATGACATTCGTAGAACATGTCCAAGCCATCGAAGTCGATGTTTCAAGATAGTGACACCAATTGAATTATCGTCTCTGCGCCCGAACACACGATGCCGAACTCCTGCCACTGGGTGTCAGCAATCCTCCGGAGACTACGATGATCAAACACAGAGATTTGTCTAACATTTTCAACTCGGAGGGGCCAGGTTTCACAAGCATAGAGCAAAACTGCTCTCATCGACGCATTGTAGATCCGATCATTTACATCCAAACTAACACCACGAAGGCGCTAAAGATGGTCTACATCGGCATAAGCCGCTCTGGCATTCAATATATATGAATCGATCTAATCACTTACACCACCACTAGCAATTATGCAGCTACCCAGATACACGAACTTTCCAACTACTTCTATCTGCTCACTACCCAGAGTGAGTACAGGATCAGTGTCTTGCCAGTCTCGTAAAGGTACTTTGCAAAGCACATACCATACTTACGGACACTAATTGCCAACTGATTAAGTGAGGATTGCATGACATGTGCATCATTGCATAGTAAGGCAATATCATCCGGATACTCAAGGTCAAAAAGACTTTTTACAGGCAATGGATCCACATCGCCATCGATAGCAAAGGTAGAGAGGAATGGTGAGATCGGGCAATGCTGCCTAATCTCACTGCTTGAATGAAACAATGGAGAGAGATAGTTGTATGACCTCACTCTACCTGAGGTGTTAGTATATAGGGCTTTCAAGATGTTAATAAACTTCTCAGACATACCCTTCTTCAATAGACAATCCCAGAGAATAGTCCTATCGAACGAATTGAAAGCAATCCTGATGTCAAGAAACACTACGACTGTTGGCCTGTGATAAGTATGACATTTGGTGGCGGATGAAGATATGATCACTAAATCCTCGATCAGAAAGAAAACCAGCCTGATCCTCGCGAGTCGATCTTTCTCAGGTTTTGAACAATCTCCGAAGTATGAAGGAAGCCAATAGTTTGGACGAAATCAGAGGTAGACGTATCCCCGAATGGTTGTTGGATGGGTGAGTTGAACCATTTTTAAGGATGGGGTTAACCACCGACTTGTTCTAAGATGTTGTAACACTCTCTAGTTACCAGACCTTTATAAATAACTCAGTCAGTTCCATAACCAAAAAGTCTAAAAAGGGATTGGGGTTGTAGAGACAGTGGTTCTAATCCTCTTTATACCGAAAGTGTCTGTAAGTTGCTGAAATAGTTTGCTTTCAACCTGAGCTCCATGGTCGGTCGTAATTTTTGTAGGGACATAGGAGTTTGTAATCCAGTGTTTCACTAATTTCTTTGCCACTTTTGATGCTGACGTGTCTTTTAACGGAACGGCTATGAAGCATCTCGTGAATCTATCTATGCACGTTAGTATATGGGTGTAACCATTAGAAATTGGTAACTGTCCGACGATGTCGATATGAATGTGGTTGAACCTAGCGCTAGCAGCAGGAAAAATTCCTGTAAGAGACATGATGTGCCTATGAACTTTTGACTTCTGGCATTGGATGCATTCCGGTGACCATTTCCGTACATCTTTGTTTATGTTTGGCCATACAAACCTGTGATAAGCTTTACAGTGGCTTTTATACCTGGATGAGATATGTTATGTAATTTCTCAAAAATGTTTCGTTTCATGCCACAAGGTACAAAGGGGCGAGTTTTACCTGTTGAGATATCACAGGTTAAGGTTTCCTCGTTGTTTATGGGGATGTTTTGGAACAATAGTTTCGTTTTATTAGACTGCAAAAGATTTCCTAGTTCCCTATCGAGCTTTTGGTGTTTTGCCATGTCTTGATAGTTTATATCAGGGATCAAGAAGATATTGATATTTAATCTCGATAGTGCATCCGCTGCATCGGAAGAGTTTTTCATGGGTACCATATGGGGGGTGACAACCATGGACAATCGGAGGGGCTTATGATACCCAACTCTATCATTTTGTTGAATTTGTTCTTTGTGATAGCCAGACGAGAAGGGTTAAGGCGTCTTGGACGTGTGAACACTGGTGGTCCCTCTGTCCTTATGTGATGTACGACGGTATGTGTCGGTATGTCATGTTTGAAACTCGGTCGTAATAAATTCGGGAAATGATTAAGTAAATTGATGTATTTGTCATTCTCATGATGAGGTTTGATTGATAAATGTATGGACGTCTCATTAGATATAATAACTCTAATTTCACTGCTATGATCGACAAGGACAAGTTTCCGGTTTCTAACGTCTACGAGTATTCTATGGAATTGTAGGTAATCAATCCCGATTATAGGAACGAGGACGTCAGCTACGATGGAGCTCCATGAAAAGTTGGATTTGGGATCGAAATTTAATTGTAACTGCCTTTTACCGTATGACTTCATCGCGGTTTGTAGTTTTAGTTTAGGGTCATGTGTGTTATTCTCAAGTGGGCTGACTACAGGGTAAGTAATCTGAGTCTGGTGATTTGTTGCACTTCAAGAGTTAGAGTACCTTGCGGACTACGGGTCATGGGGGTTTGATCGATGTTGCCGAGACAGCAGACCGGTCGAGCTGCTCCTCGAAAGACTCGACTCATCGTCCAGAACGTCAATAAATGCTAATGATTGGCATCCCGTCATCTTCAGAGATTGTGTGGATCAAATCAGATTTAGTTAAGTCGGTCGGTCAAAACTCTTGTTAATCGGATTTTGACGACGATGACCTTCGTGAATCAAACATGTGCTGACCCCTAATCTAAGTATAACTCAGCATTTATTAGTTTCCGGAAAACAATAATTTTTATTTCATTATTAGGTCTTCTTCCAACCCCACTGTTGTTGCTACCATGACATGGTGGTCTGGCTTCCTATCGCGATGAACCAATGGAGCTATAATAGTCGGAACAAATGTTCCTCAATGTCCTACCGTTCCAGACAGGTCGGTTGAAGAGCGGTAAGACTAAAAGCAACAAACTCAAGGTCCGAAGGCGAAGTCGTACTGCTGACTGTATAGAGGTGTGACGGCAGTAAGGTTTTTCCTTCAGATAACCACTGTGGTGTGTGCTACTTATGTAGACATAAGTAGTATATAACGTGAGTCATGAACAGAATGTCTGGCAGCAGAGAGACGAGAAGATCGAACAATAAAGAATGCAATTTGTATGAAAATGCAAGAACGAAGGAATTACGAGTCATTTGAGACAAGTGATGAATATTTTGCAAATTGAGCATTTACGATATGGTTGTTAGATTTTACTAACTAGTTCTGTAATTCGGTTGTCCCCATAACAGTGGTGCTGCCTTCCCACAATGAGCGGTGGGATTAGAAAAGATCGGCCCTAGAAGTGCACAACTCCGCTTATCCCAAGGATATCCGTCTCTGGCAGTAAGGTCTCAACAAGTACAGAGCTAACACAAGAATTACTCACAAAAAGATCGTATGTGACTGGCATCAAGCAGTTGCCACTGGGCACTGCGGTGATGTTTTCAGGTCACTAGGACTACCTCTAGTTGAATTTCATTTTCAGGTACCTCTAGATGAACCCTTCCACGACGTAGGCAACCCTGAAATGATAACCACCCTCATACCTCTAACAGCACTCAAGACCACTGTATTCATAACCAACCTCCTTCTTCAATTCCTCATATTCCTCCTACATCAACTTTCAACTCTAAACTCCCTCTTTTGGTTTCCTCCTCAAGTGTCACCATAGCCAACAATTCTAGCGCGCAAAAACCGTCCCAGATCTAGTGAAAACTCGCAACAACCTACACATTGAAGCCTTCAACGTACGCACCCTATCTCAAATCGACCAGCAAGACTCCTTGGTTAAAATCTTAATCTCGTACCATTAATGTATGCTGTGTCTCCGAAAAACGCATACAGGATCCCAGTGTGTTCATTCTCTTGACCTCACCTCGCCAAAACGGGGAGCCAGGGAGATACATCCTCTGTGTTCGGCTAAACAGTTTCGTAAGAACTCGGAAGGATAGTGTTGGGAAGATCCAGAAAATTTCTCGCAAAAGACACCCAAGGATCAGGAAACATTAAGAAGCATTTCATCGAATCAGCGTTCGCTTGGAATTTTAGCCAGAAACATGAAGGATGTGAAACGTCACATGTAAAGGTTCTGATTGGCTGGTTGTTGTACTGCTACTATGTTTAGTAGCATTCCAGAATTTTCGAGCAACGCAAGGGCATTTAGAATATTATAAAAACCCAATGTTTTCTGTATTAAAATGAACCTTGGAGTAAAGTACATTTCGCATACTTTGCGTCTTCTCTCTTGTGTTCAGGTCGCTGTATAATTCTAGCTTGGGGGTTACAAGAACAGCTTAGGAACCGAGTATGGCGTTCAAATTACAAGATTTTTCAGATAAGGACACACATCGTTACCTTTTCGTCGTTTCTGCCTACGCTCCCACTGATTGCAGCCCGGATGAAGTGAAATTCGACTTTCACAGAAAGCTCTCGGAACTTCTTCAGAAAGCTACACGTTCAGACATAGTACTCGTAGCAGGTGACTTTAATGCCCAGATAGGCAGCTTAAACCGAACAGAAAGGCATTTAGATGGGTATTTTAGTATCCCGGCTCAGCGAACAGGTAATGTTGATCGTCTGCTGCAACTGTGCTCAGACAATCGTTTATTTTTAGCAAACACTAATTTTAAGCATGAGGAGAGACATCGTCTAACATGGCGACCCCCTGCATCAAACCAAGGATGAACTCAAATAGACCATATTGCCATCAGCCATCGTTGGAGAGGGTCGATAGAAGATTGTCGTTCATTCTGGAGTACCTGTTTGGACTCCGACCATGCCCTAATACGAGCACGCATCTGCTTGCGCCTCACTGGACGCAAAAAAGCCATATTAAAGAGATCCAGTAGAACTGAATTGAGTAATGAGAAAACCAAAAGTAGGTTCCAGGAACAACTGAGGTCACACTTAGGTAGTTCTGAAAACGATGCTGACCCAGATGTTGCTTGTAATGACATACAAACAGGGTTACCAAAAACCAATGGATTTCTACTAATATATGGCACTGATGGATCCTCGTAAACACATCCCATCAGGCTCCGAACACGATGAAGAGTGAGAACAAATCAGATCTAGGTTAACCAAAAGTCTAAGGAACGACCGTGAGCAGTGGTGAGCAACGAAAGCAAAAAAATGGAAAAGGAGACGGCTGTAGGTAAAACAAGACAGCTCTTCAGACTAATGAACGAAACTGCAATTAAGAAGTTAAGTGTAAGTGGGACTATCTCGGGAAAAAGGCCTACTGCTGGAAATAACGTTCACGTCGACTGAATTTTCGGGCATTCAAAGGATGAGTATACTGAGCAGCAGTTCCTTATGTTCTACTTTAAGGCTGCGAAACGTGACCATTAACAGTACAAGATAACCGTAAGCGACTAATATTTGACCACAGATGCCTTAGAAATATTGCTCGCATCTGCTGGGATCACCAGGTAAGTAATAGTGAGGTTAGACTCAGGGTATTAGGGAATGACGATAAATCAGTTGATGAGGTTATGAATCTCCATCGACTGAGATGGTTGAGCCACGTGTTGCGTATGCCTGAACACCGATTACCACGACGCGCAATGCTCACTGGTGTTAGGGATAATTGGAAGAAAGTTAGGGACGGCTAAACCAAAACGTGGCATCAGTGCTTGATGACACTAAGTTCTGGTCTGAGCCATGTTGGTAGATGCAGACTACTTGGTTTGGGTCCGCGTGACTATTGTAACATGGTTCAGAATCGACCACAATGGCATCGGTGTATACAATCTCTGTCTTCCTTTAAACTAAGAGATTAAAATCACTTTATATCTTTCTTTCTACGGACTGATTCTTTCTTCCTGTACTATCTCCTTATATGCGATCTTTCTTCTATATATTACCACAACTCAACTACTTCTATGAATCCCGTGTTCATCTTGTTGTGCTAATGCGGTATGGCAACTTGGACCGATGCATATATGTGCGTGGTCCTACGTTGTAGCTGACTGACCGACTAACTCTTCTTCCAACCGAACAATCATTTAATAGGCTCTATCTCCTTGGTCAGCTTGGTGAGATCCGATATGTTGTTTACATATTCAAATATTTCTTGTGAATCCTCTCACCTAATAACGAAAAAAACTTTATTTACGTGTCGTAACTAAACTTTAAGTGTAATTTTGTGTTTCATGGTCGCACTGGTTTCTAACTTATGCATCAGTAAATTCGCTACAATCGGTAGATCTGGCAAACCCACCTTTGTCTTCGAAGATCAATAATATGATGAGATGAAAACACAATTACAAACACTCAATGATCTCGGAATGATCTAACAGACATAGTAAGTTTAAATGTTGATAGTTACATTAGAAAACAAGCAAGAAACACCAAAACTTGGCATCATTTCATCAACATTCATATGAACAGTACTTATATTATTCTTGAATTCAATGAAGTTTTGGATTCCATGGCTAACTAATTTGTTATATGGTTTGAGTCTCCTAAATTTCCAGTTGTGTAATTTTTTATATAAACAAAATAACCAACATGTCTTTCGCATCAGATAGAAACTGAATTTATTTACTGTTGGAGACGATAGATCCCCAAAAACTCATAGTTTGTAATTTATCTTGTGGAGCTTGTATGCAGATGTATACGTGGGCATTTCTTACCGCCCACGCACATAGTTGATTGACGAATTTATCGATTAAATGTTTAAATATTTCAATGGCAGTCAATTGACGAACTATCGATTAAATGTTTCAAAGCTCCATGACAATATCGATGTATATATAATTGTATATATAGGTTTTGAAATTGTCTTGTAAAAATTTCGCTGGTTTTCTGGTTGTTACAGAATATACTTTCATTCTAAGCTTGGTCTTCTCACTCTAGATAGCGGGGCTGGGACGCGTCAATAGATAGCTTACTGGACCTTGGTCACCGAATCCTCGATCTCGTTCTCAAACTACGTGAACCCGTGATAGCTCTCTCTCGCTCTTTCAAAACCTAACATTTACTGAATTTTATACTGGAACTAACGGACGTAATAAGTATGATACAGTTGAAAAGAAAATCTGCTCCATAAGTCTTCGCCTCAAAGGAGATGAAATTACTGGAACAATTAATCACAGAATAGATGCTACGATGAAGACTGCTTATCCAGCAGCGAAAACTGACAACTCCGTGAAACGAACTGCTCTCTGACTCACATATAGTATCCAAACAATTTTTTAAAAAATTCGGTTTACCAGCGATGTGTGAATTTAATAAATAAATCCCACTATTCACGAATTTTCTAAGAGCCTTTTTGTTTTACTATAAATTTCAATAAATTAATTCAAATTATCGTTGGACAGACCACATATATTGATAAAAATCACTCACTTTGTAAGCATAACGATAATGGTAATATTTTGATCCAGAATCATTCTCCAAAAATCACCAACTGTTGATTCTAATGGTGCCTGTGATGCAATGTACTCTATTTTACTTCTGTTTAGCACGGGATGTGCGTGAACACTTGTACAAGGTATTATTTCATAAATAAAACTTGCATTTACATAATCGTGATCCTATAAAGTGGACAAAATATATTAAGAAACTTTGTGCATATGTGTTTATTTGAGCTACATCAAGAAAACTGAGTAAATAAATATTTCGATAGAGCAATGAGAAAACGGAGTTGATCTAAAAAATGTGATGTAATTGCGCTTAACATTTAGAACAATCTGGTAACACATACTTGTCGAGGTATTTTACATGAAGACGAATAAAGATCAGGAAAATGAAAACTCATGTAAAAAAAGTTAATAAAGGGGAGATAAAGTTTTTTTACATTGTATAGAAAGAATAAGAAATTGTCGCATCACCCTAGGCTATAAAATGACTTAAGGATTACCAGCGTAAATTCAAGGTTACGACAAATTGTTGTTGTACATACAAGAGTGGTTTAAATTTACGAATAACCAAGGCTTCAATAAACCTGGCAATTCATCCTTGAGAATTTCTTCCGTACAACGTTTTAAAAGCTGTATTGATGCCAATTTTGTGCCCCGTTTCCATTATGTGCTTCGCTATTGATGAACATAGATTTCTATTTCCCACGTTGATTGGACCATTTGACATTAACTGGTTTTGAAGCCATCTATGAACATGTTCCATGACCCTTGATTGAATTTTCTCGATTACTCATCCCTATGTATGTGCGTCCGCACAAACATGTAAATTGGTAAATGCAATGGGATGTGACGTAATCATTTGTACATTGTCTAAGTCTATTTGGAATCATGAGCTTAGACTTTTCAATCGCAACCAGTTTAGCAGCATAATAGGTTTTCTCGATGGCTGCTTTCAATCTCTGTCTTAAAACTGTACTATATGGTAGATAGATATAAACTTTTTTCTCCATCAAAGTTTATAAATGGGTGCAAATGTCAGTCAACACTAAGACCTCTCGTTTATTGAGTTCCGAAAAAAATGTGTAGAGCAAATAGATCACATTTTTCAGACCAATTCCGTCTTCTCATTGCTCTATCGAAATTTATAAAAGGGATTAATTGTTTTAAATAAATATCTAATCGAATAGCACAGTAAGAACTGTTTGATTAAGAAACAGTGTGAAATCGTTAGGACAACTATTGCCCACTAGTTTGCAACGAATAACCCAAACCAAAACAAACTCAACACTACACACACCACAGTGATCGAAACACAATCCAGCCATTGAATGGTGAACTAAAGATCTGATTTTTAAATTTCGATCGCTTTCCCATATCAGAGTAACAAATATCCAGTATCATGATGGGATGTTTACCTTATTGCATTTGTTAATCTGTCCCATTAATAAATAAACGTTGGTCAAAAAACGTTTTGTAAATTTAAAGTACATCAATCCAATCCGCTCCAAAACACTAATTATTTCCAGTAAAACACTTTTCTATCGTCGTCAAAACAAAAGCTTGACGCTGTAATAATAGAATTATTATTTGTTGACAGTGATAGTTCTTTCAGGAAAACGCGAAGTTTAAGGGTTTTGTCCAGTAGATGCAGTATTCCGTTCTTCTCAGCTTTTGGTGAAATGTCAGCAAATTTGTAATAGGTTCTTCACACACTTTTACCAACCAGAAATCTTCACATGTGTTATATGTAGAGACTATATTCATAAATTCACTCAATAACAGATTATAGACAGGAACTTAAAAAACTTTTGACATCTCTGGATTTTCTCTGAGTGGATGGAAAGTATTGTACTATTAAGAACACTTTCTCATATGCAACGTAGATATAAAATTAGTGGCTCATTGACTTTGAATAGATACATTATGCTTTTATAGATTTGTCTTATTATCGACTAGAAGGTGATACAACTTCGAATGAATTAAACTCAAAACTGATTAGGTAGGTGACTTTCAATATGAAACCAATTCATTAAATATCAAGTCAAAATGTAATAATTTTTTTCTAATGAATGACTTCAATCATTACATTCCATGTTCAAACTTTACACTCCTTAGCTCAGTTATGTCAGATAAACAGTACCCTCAACTGTTACACAAAAAAGTATAGTCCAAAATCGAGGAGGAAAATTTTTAGGTTGTCTCATTAACGATTAGTATATACAAATTGAAGCTAACCAAATTTAAATAAAGCCATAATCAAAACTGTTTATGTAATAATCAATTCATAAAAATATTTAAAAACGTATTAGCGAAGTGAAATCATTCCGAATGACAAGTTTCTCTCGATAGATTATACTATCTTTATTATTTATAAACAGATGTTATTTTCTAACTTATACACGCTGTGTAAATTTTTACCGGAAGTATATTTCTTCTCAGCTTATATAGACTAATTACACAGTAGTAGATCGAGAAAAATAAATTACCTGCTTGCTTTTTTGAAGTGGATTTAACTTCACTCGCGTTTGATCATCTAAAAATGTTCAGATAAATTGAGATAAATTGAGAGAATAAAACGAGGAATTAGTTGACTTTGCTGATTGAAATAATTATAAAAACTTAATATTTGCTGAAAGTTCGATCATTAAACAATCCGCCTTTAAAGATCGTTAAACAGATTATACTTACTTATGCCTGTTACCTCAAGTGGAGAATACGCTGCCGACCAACATTCTCAAACACACTCTGTCCTGGGCCTTCCTTTCTAGTCCTATCCAATTCTTGTCCATTTTTCTCATGTTTATCTCCATTTCCTGGAGTAATGTGTTCTTTGGTCTTCCTCTCCTCCTTTGGCCTTGAAGATTTCAAGTGAGGGCTTGCCTTGTGACACAGTTGTATCTTCTGGATGATGGCCTTGGTAGTTCTCTAAGTTTCCACACTATACAGTAGAACTGTCTTGAGATTTATATTGAAAATTCTGACCTTGGTTTTGGTCGGCAGTTGTTTTGAGTTTCAGATGTTCTTCAGTTGTGGATCTGCTGTTCTTGCCTTGCCGATCAGCGTCTTCACGTTCGCATCAGATTCACCGTGCTCATCAGTGATGCTGCCCAAATATGTAAAGGTTTTTACATCGTCCAAAGCATCGCCATCAAGTATGATTATATTAGTGCGTGCTGTGTTATATCGGACAATCTTGCTTTTACCTTTGTGTATGTTCAGACCTACTATTGCTACACTGGTCGCCTTCTCCTCTATTTCTTGTTGCGTGTGCGATAGAAGAGCCAGATCATCTGCGAAGTCTAGATCGTCCAGATGCATCCTAGATGTACAATGTATCCCGTGTTTGCCCCAAGATGTTGACGTCTTCATAATCTAGTCGAACACCAGGAGAAATAAAAAGGGTGAGAGTAAGCAATTTTACCTGACACCGGTCTTTACTTCGAACGAGTCTGTCAGCTGTCCACCATGCACAATTTTGCAGCCTAATACATCATAGGAATTCCGTATGTTGTTGACTATCTTCTCAGGCACGCAACAGTTTTGAAGAAGCCTTGTCTACTCTATCAAATTCTTTCTAGTATTCAATGAAGTTGATGTAGAGTGATGAATTTTTATTCCATTGATTGTTCCACAGTGATCAGTAGTGTTGCGATTCGGTCGTCACACGATCAATCCTTATGGAATCCAGCCTGTTGGTCTCGAAGTTGGGCGTCTACGGAGTCGTTCATTTTGCTTAATAACACCCTGTTGAAGACTTTCCTGGTATTGAGAGAAGAGTGATGCCTCTGTAGTTCTCACACTTACTGAGATCGCCTTTCTTTGGTATCTTGATCAGGTGTCCTTCTTTCAAGTCTGTTGGTACTTGATCTTCATCCCAAATCTTGCTTAAGAGAATGTTGAGTACCATGCAGTTACTGCTATGTCTGCTTCCAGTTCCTCTGCTGAAATATTGTCTGATCCCTCAACTTTGCCGCTCTTGATTTGTTTGATGGCTATGCTGATCTCTTCAATTGTTGGTAGGCCAACATCGACTGGGACGTCCGTGGGTGCTGCTTCGATGTTGAGTGAGTTCAGTGGAGCTGGTCGATTTAAGAATTCCTTAAAGTGCTCTACCCACCTGTTTTGCTGTTCTTCAAGGCTGGTTATTACTTCGCCTTCTCTGCTTTTCACTGGCTGTCCTGGTTTATGTTAATTTCCAGCGAGATTGTTTGTTGTATCATATAAATGTCTCATGTTTCCTTTCCTTACAGCCTTTTCCGCCGTCATTGCTAGATCTTCCATATATTTACGTTTGTCCATTCCGATACTCCTCATCACTTGCTTGTTTGCTCCTTGGCTTTCTCTGCTCTTGTTTGGTCGATATTGATAGTTGCCTTCTTGTTCCTTATTTCTTGAGTTTTATCCAGTGTATCAACAGTGGTCCGTTCTTTGTGATGGTGTTTCTTGTCGCCCAGAACCTCATGACATGTTGAAGTGATTGCCTCCTTTATCCTTTTTCAGTTGTTCTCTATGGAACCTGTTACTGAAGTCTATCTTGGATTCGTTGAGTCAGTCAGCATCTCGAACAAAAGCCGTATTAAACTTTTGTGAAGTTGTCCGCCCCATTGTCCAGTGCTTCGTGAGAAGAAAAGCTAAATGACGCGCAGTGGAGAAGACTATTGAGCGAACTCAAATTTAGCCAAGCGTGAGTCGATATTTGTAGTTGAACAAGAATAAGTTACAAACATGTTATGAATAGGATAAGAAGTGCACACATATACGCTCACAGTATCAAAAATACTACCGTTCATTAAAAAAATTCTAGAAGTGGATTTCATTGGCGTTGAATGTTAATAAATAGCCAAAAAACCGAACATTATCTGTTGCATTTATTCAGAATTTCAAATAATCAAGAATAGTAATCGATACCTGAGGCTTATCCATTAACGGTAATTTTCATCATCAACATACGGTCTGAATTATTTATAACGATAATTTTTTTTAAAAAATTATACATAACGTCACGATATTTATGGGATAGTGTTAATTAGAATATGCTATAACGTAAGTATGTAGGCCAGTTAAAAGTAATAAATGTGAGGTAATTTGGAAGCATCATTCATAAAGTTACTTTGCTTAAAAGGTAAGTAAGTACCGCCATGTCGAGTATGTCTTCCTAAATGATTCATTACAATGTGAATGATAGAATTTAATCAAAATTAAGAACTAAAAGATATGATGTTAGCCATTACAAAGTGACTGATTGAAGTGAACACCTTAGTTTTCTATAGCAAATCAGTCTTAATCTATCTAAATCAATGGTAGCATTTCCCATAGTAACAATAGAAGATACCAATAGACCTTACTGACAAGTTCTAAGTGGTTAGTTTACTGTCCGCCGCTTCAGATTACTTAACACTAAACTATATGAATAAACTTTATCAGTGATCAAATGTATAATTATTAACAATCTTTCACCAATTGCTTAAATTTTCATTTCTTTACACATAATAACTAATCCACTATAAACCAATATTTAGTGTACCACTTACTGGGCTAGGAAACTGTTTAGTTATTTTTATCAAACTTTACTATTGTTTGATAATCTATTTCGCCAGATTTTCACTTTAAAATAATTCCATGTTAAGAACTATATAGTGTGGTTAATGATTTATCAGACTCAAAGAAAAGTAAATATTTGGTGTCAAAAACCTAATATTTTTTTATCTATTTCATATTACACTTACACGGTAGAATATCACTAAAACGATTTAATCGTTTATTTGTATTCCTTTGTCCAATTTCTTGACTCAACATATCTGATTGTATTAGAAATTGACTGTTACTGATTATTAACTATACAATGAATATAAAAAGAAAATTTATTTTGATGCTAATGCATAAATATTCACTAGAATAGCTATAATTCAGAATCCATGCTGAAACACATCCATACCCTGATGATATATGCTGGTTGTCAAAGCAGTAAGTTGAAACAGGGATGGAGGTAAACAAGCTAACACATGATATCAGTTAAAGAAATCCTTGACTGTTAGTTCAAGTTGTGCGGTAGAGATATATATGTCAAAGCTGAAATTTATGAAGAAATAAAAATTAAGCTTCTGAGACCTTAAGTGACTAGACACGAGCCTATTATTATCAATTCATTAATTTCTTTCCTCGATGTTGTTAAATTCAAATTCCCACACCAATGGATATCAGTGGTTCCTTTTTGTTTCTAATTGGATATATTAGTCTAAAACCAAACTATAGATGGAAGACGTTAACGGATGCAGGGTATTAGTTAATGTTTGGTCTAATCACCCGAGGGACACAAGGCTTGCAAACAATCGAAGTTTGGCTGAGTTATCTGTCAGACACATCTGTATCCATGAGTCAGCTAGTATGCATATTCGTATCTAAGTTTTCCAATAAAGCCTCTTATGTTTTCCCTCATTACATAATTAACTGGTTGAGCTCACATATAGAAAGCCTATTTGTCAGTGGCAAAACAGACGACAACCCAACACAGATCTTTGTTTTATTGAGCTAGATTCATCTGGAAATCGTCAAACTGAACTATTACATATTTGTGATATGTCCTACGTCATCTATGACTACCGCAATATTGAATAATGATGAATATTATCCTGTAGTGCAGATAATGAAAATAAGCTTGATATGTATGTTCACGTGTGAAATGGTCGACATTGGAATTGTCAAACAAAAAATAGCCATCTTGACTACTTAATGAATTACATTTTGCAATGTTTACATAGTTAAATCAATGACCTTCAGCGTTTCTGTAACAAATAAAGTTGTCCTGTGAAGATTTTGATTAAATTACAAAAGCCAAAGAATATTTTAAAGCCAAAAAGGTTTGAATAGCATTTCAGTCCTAGTCTTGGATTTCTCAATAATGTACATTCACAACTTCACAGAGCAATCCCATTAAGCCTACTCAAGTCTCTTGGGTAACAGTGTAGGAACCCAATAACGATACTGAAAAGAACATTTTCCCAGGTAAAAATATCGTCAGTAACCCTTAAGAATGACGATGAATATTTCACCTTTTCTCCCTATCTGGTTTGTAGTCTAATACGATAGATTAGTGATTGAACGATTGAATATTTAACACTAAGTGGTAGGTTTAAATAAAAATCGATATATGTCGAGTTAATCCACCGAATAGCAGCACTAATGTTTATTCATTCATAAGTAACTTGAAACTGGACAAATGAGTATGTGGACAATGGGTTGCATTAATTAAGAAATCAGTAATTATTCATTTTCTTTCCACTGGTAGGATTGGCATCGATTTGTACTTTTTCTCTATTTGAAGATTTGTTCAATATGAACTAGAAACTGATACTGAATAATTAAAATTTTTTAAAAATCAATGAAGCAATAAGAAGAATAAAAATTTATTACGTACTTCATATTGTACTTTTAGTGTTGCGAATGAATCTTTTGAATAGTTTTCATATTGTGCCATAAACGTATTTGTAGTAACTGGTGTTGGCCTGCACAAAAGGTAGGCCGAAAGATAAACAGTACATCTAAATTACCAGGAGAATTTGGTTTTAATAATCAGAACGAGCTGATAATTATCTTGAAAAGATAACTGACGAATAGATGGTTGATCGATGAATGATATGTAGTGATACAATATGATCAAGAAATTACTAACTAACAAGTTGGATTTATTAAGTTAGCGCAATCACTAATAGTTCTCAGACTATTATCGGTTAGTCAGTCGATTATAGAAAATGTAGGACCTGGCACGAATATGTACGGTCTAAGTTGCCACTATTCCAATTGAAACGTCGTAAGATGAGCCTAAGAAGAGAGCCTTATCTAGGTGTCTTTACCAAGGTTCCAACTAATAACTTAAATTGAATGTTGGGTAAGTTGTTAATCATAAAAATAATCTAAGCCACTACTTCAGAAATTTATTTATTCTCTGAAAAAGTGACTTATAAGGAGTCACAAAAATTCAAGAATTTCACTTTTCATTGGGATATTACATATATATCATTACTTTTATCATTCTCAACTTTGTATCTCCGTTTCACATCGGTGAAACGTCTTTTCAAAGGATTCATATCGATAAATATGTTTAAATTCATTTGTAACATTTGATGCTGCAGTATTACAATTTGTAAGGAGTAGTTATTGTTTGTCTAATGAAATAAAATGAAATCACATTATTAACCTAGTTGTTCTTCATCGTTTTCAACATACCAAACATGACTTAATAATGAACAACATCAATTAAAGAGTAGAAAGCATAAAATGATACTAAACTCAAAGTCTATAATAAAGTAACATCAAAGCTATTTAATTAAATAGATATTTTATGTAAAGTCAAATAATTGGAGAGTAATATTAATCATCTACTTGAATCTTCATTAAATTTCATTCCTAGATAACCCTGCATAATCATCACTCTATTTACTAATATAGTTTTGTATAGAACACCGTGTTTTAAAGGAGGGTAATTTTCAACATAAAATGATTTTACCTAGGGAACCATTGACATTACAAGGAAGTGAAATAAATTTTTACTACTGATACTAGATGACAGTTATTCTGTATTGCAAATCAAATGAAATGATAAATTGTGACGGCTCAATAACTGAAAGATCCCATACTTATCACTAAATCTTAATTTTCAGATTCGATCCAATGTGAAGCAGTGGTTGTAAACTGCCAAATAGTCTTAAACTACAAAGAGACAATAGTCACATCATTTTTAATAGTACCACTGTGGTGTACTCTACTTATGCTGACAGATATAATTAGTATGTAACCGCAATCTGAGGATTGAAATGAACAGTACAGGAAGGAAATTGGGGAGCTATCGAAATAATAACAAAAGTAGAGGAATAATGGAGTATGTAAAGGAAAAGTCAATGATGTGCAAATAATGTATTTAATATATGATTTTCATATTTTACGAAGGCACTGAGTAATTTTGCATTAAACGGCAAATTGGTTTTCCCCACCAAGCCTTTGTTTAATATAGCAGGATATAATATTTTTCTTGTAAATGTATTATCAATAGATTAGATTTTAAAAGTTATCGTTCACCACACCACAACCAATGTCAGTTCAAGATAAAAATTACATTAAAAAATGTACAACTCCAAACTTTATTATTATGGATATAGTTTTATTTAAACCGGAGTTTAGTTTGCTAAAACAAATAAGGTGCTCTCATATGATAGGAAGTAGTAACTAACACTGTATTTTAAATTTATTCAGAAGATAGATCCGACGTATTAAACAAGTGAGTCATTGATTTTCTTTCCAAATCTATTCCATTGGATTATACTCCTTAAATAACATCATCAAACCCTAATGCTCCCTACCACTACTTATACTTTCACTACCTCTACCACTACGGGATTTGAATCGATAACTGAATCTCTGTGCTAATGTGGTATGGCAACTTGAACTGGTGTACGTACGAAGAAGTTCCACGTTGTTACTGACTGACTGACTGATTCTACAATTGCTGATATCCAGGACTGAAGAGACCGGTTTCTATCATACCAGAGGTTTCTCGAATGGATGCTACGATGCTGTTTAATTTTACAAGCTGCTTATTTTCTACACAATCGATGGCAGTGGAAACCAGGTTGTTACCTTCATTCCATTAGAGATACGTCATTTGAATGTACACGTCTTTCAATACTGTTATAACGTTCGGTATTACTTCGTCTAATGTTATAACGCTTAAATGATTATCTACACTAGATCCTTACCAGTGTCTATTCTACAGGACTTCAACACGATTCAGATCGAGAACACGTTATTAGCCTGGCCAGAACGTGATATATTTCCACAACCAAAACAGACACAATCTACAACAATGAACAATCAATAATAAGTGTGTGTCATAATAATAAGGATAAGGGAATGTATAACTTATCTGAAACCTGTCAGACTGTCTACATGTCTGACTAAGCAAACAACCAATCATGATCATTCTCGCCCACACATCAAATACTAATTCTCATATTTGAATACACGACCGGAATCAATCTCTTGAAGTGATAGAACGTTTGTAATTAGTCTTCTGAGTCACAAAAGGAAAAATCAAAGGATTTCTTCAAGACGCCTGACAAGGACTGATGAGGTAAAAGTAAATACTACTATTGAAAAAATGGAAACATATCTAAGTATTAATCAATATTATACTCGTTGAGTCAGTTGATTACAACCGTGACTCATTAGCCTAGTGGATAAGTCATTATCGTCTGAAGAGATAGTAACGAGCTTTAAATCTCACTGTGAACATCAATGCTAAGATTCAGGTAAATTTAACTATCCAGTCAAATTGGATAAAAAACTTGTCCAGGATATCATTAGGATCTACTAACCTAAAAATTGACGATCATCCTAATTATTACTTTGTTCTTGGTCTAATACATGAAAGAGAAGTAAAAGTACAAAACATATTCGAAATTCTAAGGAAAAAATATACCCGTTATATGAATAGGTTTACAGTTCATTATCAGGACTTATTGTTTCTATGTTAATGATGCATTAGATAAAACACATTGACGTTGTTATATCCGAGAGAAGATTAAATCACGAGTAACTTTTGAGACATTAATTGACTAATATTATCTACATATTCTTATGGTATAACTATTCAATAGTTCGATTATGTATATTTATATTCCCCTTAATATAAGCTTCATTTTGACCTATAATTTATCATTGTACGATTTACTGTCCCTAAATTATGCTCAGTTTATTAATCACTGTCTCCCACATTCACAGTCACTTTTTGGCTTATTTGTGTACACATGTTATTTTCTATTTTATGGTACGTTGTGGTCTGTCTGATTGATATTATAAACCGAGTATGTCTGAAATAAATGATTTGGTTCGATTCGATTCATATTACGGAAGCTGGTATTCTGTTCTGGACTCAAAAGGACAGGTTAGAAGGACATAGGACCCAATGAGGACGCTAGACTGCTCAGACCGGTCGAACGTCATTGGTCTTGTCATAGTGCGAAGATTTGTATAAGTCGTATTCTGATTGGTGGATAAGTCACGTGATCGAAAGCCGGACATTAAAATCATAACAGATGTTTTATAAACAAATGCTGATCCTTTATCAGCAGTATGATTGACTGAAGTAATTAGTAAATTCTAGTAATGATTATAACTACTAGTTAATATTTGATATGGAAATGATCCAGCTGGAACATTCAATCCGAAAAGTTTAACAGTTTAGGTTATCACTTCATTAGTAACGTCTATATTTCATTGAGTTTATAGATTCAAAACAAATTAGAAAGCGCTGATCGAATTTAAAACTTGAAAGAATATTCAGACATGGTTCGATCTTCTATAAATATTGATTAACGTAAATATATTTATATCCAGCTTACATACTGCGCATATCTTATGAGCTTAACTTCTTTACGATGATCCTGTACTAGCTAAATGATACTGTTTACAAATCATCTGACCGTCATACACTATACATGTAAACCTAAGGTCAAGGTATTTTTAAGATATGAGTATATTAAAAAGTAAATCCCCTAAAGTTCCATAACCAAAAAATAGTTGCATATGAACTTCAAAGAAGCTTATATTAGTTGTTTAAATTTATAAAACTGTATGCTATCATAAACTTCATCAATAAAAAAATAGGAGAAACTATATTTTTGGACAGTAGCTGGCTATATAACTCAGAACATGGGTTTCCTTCTATTTTGAAATAATCAGCTAAATATACTCAGCTTTGAGCCACACTAATTGTATGATGGATAGCAATACTACCCGGATGCTGATATCCCAGTAGGTGAACAGCGTTGCTAATCGGGGACTTACTAGTTGAAAGCTAAGTGCTTTAACCAATGAGCTACTACTGCTCTATCTGTGTAAAAGGGTACATACATCTAAAATGTCCATCTGAAACGGTGATAATGTTATCTACTTCTAATGGAGATTTAAAAGCTGAATAATAATTTGCATGCAATTTCTAAAATTTTTCAAAAAACGCCTCTCTGAACAATTATTCAGGTAAGTGAACCGCTTTGTGACAGTACGCTGCAGAATATCAAGAGAAGTGACAGGAGCCAAGTTTTATGGAGAATGTATCACGTCAGGCTGTTTCCCGAGCCTGTTTGTAAAACTTTTGCGTTCTTATAAACTTCCACCATCGATTAAAAACTTAAGACGCATCACCGAACCTCACATTGAGTCAACAAAATTACTGATTACGCGACTAAGGGCTGAGGCCAGTGCTTTTGGTAAAGCGGTTAACAATTTGAAAATCGTATGTCGGATAAAATTTATGAACTTCATTCGTAATCTTCAAATCAAGATCTGCAATGATTTCCATAAATCTCGATTGAAAACTCTGATAAAAGAACATTTATGTTTAGGGTTTCCGGAAAACCCTTCGAAGTTTATCTATAACTTATCAAATATGAAGCTTAATAATATAGAAACAGAAGCCTTGTCACTGGGACTCAAATTTCATATACCAAAAACAAATACGGACAGGATTGATACAGAAGCTCAATTCGAAAATCTGTTTGACCAGTTAAAAGATATGCAGCCAATGAATGAGAAAAAGAAAGGATGGTTCAAATCAAAGTTAGTTGATATTGCTATCCAATACTTCGTGTCATCGACACCAAAGTAGAATCTTCTATCCAAAGAACATATGACAGCCGTAGGAAACATCAAACAAAATAATGAGGTGACGATTTTACGACCGAATAAATGTTCAGGTGTCGTCCTAATGAATACAGCTGATTATGTCTCTAAGATAAAGCCAATCCTAGACGATTAACTAAGGTTCAAGGTAGATAAATCCAAAAAGATTTAACTGATTCAACAGAAAAACGAATCACATACATGCTTAGAGAACTTCTAAAAAGGAAAATGATCGGCAATTCTACTTATAATGATCTATAACCACGTGGTTCACGTCTACCTCATATGTATGGCTTATCAAAAGTTCTCAAACACGATGTTCCCCCTAGACCTATCCTATCAATGATCAACTACTCACCGTATCACAAAGTTGCACGCTGGCTAGCAGAAAAACTAGAACCGGTCCGTCGGAGATTAGCGAAATGTACGTTAAAAGATTCATTCCGGTTCGCTGATAAACTAAATCGTACGAATGTTGCCGATAAGTTCATGGTTTCTTTTGATGTAACATCCCTGTTCACTAATATACCACTTCTTGAGACTATTAATATAATTTGTCAGAACTATGATCTACCTTTACCAGTCCCAGAATTCAAAAAACTACTATTAATGTGCACAACAGACGTTCAATTTCAGTTTAATAACACCATATATCGTCAAATCGATGGCTTAGCAATGGGAAGTCCACTAGATCCAATTCTGGCAAATATTTTTATGGGGTATCTTGAAAACATGGTGTCTAAACGGTCGATTAGCGAAACGACGGAATATTCCAGATATGTTGATGACACGTT